>CM049377.1:28765508-29143008 GCA_026937815.1 Etheostoma perlongum | reverse complement strand
GTTCGAGCTGATAGAAGGGCAACAGTGACTCAAATTACCACCCGTTACAACCAAGGTGGGCAGAAGAGCATCTCCTGAACGCACAGTACGCCGAACTTTGAGGCAGATGGGCTACAGCAGCAGAAGACCACACCGGTGCCACTCCTTTCAGCTAAGAACAGGAAACTGAGGCTACAATTTGACACAAGCTCATCGAAATTGGACAATAGAAGATTGGAAAAACGTTGCCTGGTCTGATGAGTCTCGATTTCTTGCGACGTTCGGATGGTAGGGTCAGAATTTGGCGCCTACAACATGAAAGCATGGATCCATCCTGCCTTGTATCAACGGTTCAGGCTGGTGGTGGTGGTGTCATGGTGTGGGGAATATTTTCTTGGCACTCTTTGGGCCCCTTGGTACCAATTGACCATCGTTGCAACGCCACAGCCTACCTGAGTATTGTTGCTGACCATGTCCATCCCTTTATGACCACAATGTACCCAACTTCTGATGGCTACTTTCAGCAGGATAATGCGCCATGTCATAAAGCTGGAATCATCTCAGACTGGTTTCTTGAACATGACAATGAGTTCGCTGTACTCAAATGGCCTCCACAGTCACCAGATCTCAATCCAATAGAGCATCTTTGGGATGTGGTGGAACGGAGATTAGCATCATGGATGTGCAGCCGACAAATCTGCGGCAACTGTGTGATGCCATCATGTCAATATGGACCAAACTCCCTGAGGAATGCTTCCAGCACCTTGTTGAATCTATGCCACCAAGAATTGAGGCAGTTCTGAAGGCAAAAGGGGGTCCAACCCGTTACTAGCATGGGGTACCTAATAAAGTGGCCGGTGAGTGTAAATAATATAAACGATCCATACTTGGCGCCTGTGTGCAGTACAATATTGCCACTGAAAATATTGCGATGCTATCCTGTATCAATTCCACCCCCCCTCCCACCTCAACTGGAAATCCGTTTTGCGTCACACCGACCTTGGGAAACTGGTAGGTGATCTGGGGTTCGTAGCTGCTGCCGTCTTTGGTCTTCTTGAGGCTGACCACCACCAGATACTCGAAGAAGTACTGACCGCTGGCGTAGCGGTGCTGCCTGGACGCGTTGTCTGCCACCGGGCCGTTGTCTGCCACCGGGCCCAGCGGCTCTGTCGCCTCAGAGTCTTTGACTTCTACACAGAAATGTAGAAATACAAGCATGTAAAGTAAAAATAAAATAAAAAAAATAAAAAATAAAATCTCTAAATGTTGACTATAAGTACAGATGCCAATAGATCAAGACCATTACATCAAGAGGCATAAACTGAAGGTTTTGCCATGGCCTTCACAATCTCCTGACCTCAACATAATTGAAAATGTATGGATAGGCCTTAAAAGAGTAGTGTGTGACAGACAGACTATAAGTACAGATGCCAATAGATGTACATGGGGAAGGGATTTAGACATGATATAAGCAAAATGGACTGGTCATTTTTTTTTGTTGCCTTAAAGCTCATAAATGTTCTTATAATATGAAGCATTAACTTTTTGTTTTTCAAAACTCTACATAGAAGTTATTTCACACCTGAAAAACATCATAAAATACTCATGACGTTTTTCCAGCTGTACTTACTTACTAAAACGATTCTTGAAAAACACACACACCAAAAAGATTTAAAAGACTCGGTATGTATTTGGATTTTTTTTACGATGATTTTTAAAATTAATTCTTTTCCCTTGTATCAATATATATATTTAATTTTTTAAATGATGTAGTCGGCGGCGACTACATCACATGCTGAAAGCAGAAAATGCAGAAAATCCACGTTATGTTCTTGTTTTTGGATTAAATAAATGTCAGACTGACTGACCAACATAAAAAAGCATATCTCATAACGTCATCATACTCACTCTCTCTTTTGCCTTTGCGGAAGGAGGGAAACCGGGCGCTGAAGCGCTTGAGGGCTCCTTGTCGTCCGCCTTCATCGTGTTCGGATGGGATCGCGGCTGCAGAAACAGAATCAATACTGAAACATTCACAAACAGAAACATTCACAACAGAAACATTCACAAACAGAAACATTCACAACAGAAACATTCAAACAGAAACATTCACAAACAGAAACATTCACCTACCCTGCTAGCTTTTAACTGATTACAGGACTACAGCAGCTACAGATGATGCATCTTTATCAGAGCCCAAAAGTTAGTTATTGCTGTCGGGGTGTCAAGACCATCGCAATAAATAATATATATATATATATATATATATAAAAATTGTCATTGTAGGTGCATGTCCACTGGGAGAGACATAATCTAAAAGAAAATCTCCAGAAATCACAATGTATGATTTTTTAACTATCTATTTGTATGATACAGCTGCAAAGAAGTATTTGAACACCTGAGAAAATCAATGTTAATATTCATATTAATAGTTAATAGTCATTATATCCACGTTACTGATGATTACTTATCAAAAATCTCATTGTGTAGATATTTTGTGAACGCACCAACGCTACAATATCGTTGCGGTATCGACATCGAGTTATTTGGTCAAAAATATTGTGATATTAGATTTTCTCCATATCGCCTAGGCCTACCCAGAATGCATCTGTGGTGCAACCAGACCTTCCTCCACAGCCCTGTGGAGATAAAGCTGGCGAGGACACACATCACATCTCTATCTCCTACCAGCACAACGGCAAAAATCTGAAAGGGAACTGGGAAAATATGTGCGCTGTTAATTCTCTGAAAACTACTTTGACAAATGTGAACTTTATTGTATAATTGTGGGTAATTGTCTGTTTAACAGTCTTTTCAAAATGGAAGTTCTTGGCCAATGCGAGACGGTTGTGCAACATATGATTTTTACTAGAAGATTAATGCAACCACAACAACTAAGGTTTTGCAACACCCGTCTTCCTTATTAGTCTCCTGTGTATACTGCAGCAGTGACAGCGCTGAATCATCTGTTTATACTCCAGACCCTGAGGAAAGAATTTTAAAACGTGTGCTGCATTCAGGTCATGTGGGAAAAAACAGCTTTCTATTAGGTACAGTCTGTATGCCTCATCTTTCAGATGAACCGCAATAGCAAAATCCTGGTGAATGCTATTAAAAAATATACAAGTGACGTCAGGCATCACTTCATTTGAATTTCATATTTAAATCAACAATTTGAAGTGAAGAAATGGTTTTCAGCAATTTTTTTTTAAACCTCACTTGGGAACTCACTGTTTTCCCAAATGTTGGCATTACAAAAACAAGAAAATACCTCACGTCTAGTGGATCAAAAGAGCAGAGATCACAACTCTCACGAGAAAGACAAAGAAAAAGGAAAAACTGAGAGAAAGAGAAACATATTTTCCTAGAAACTTACTGAAGTAAAAAGATTTCAAGGCGCAAACTCATTATCAGGAGCGGTGGAAGAAGTATTCAGTTCCTGAATGAATGAAACTAAAAAACACTTTTCACAGATCTAATGATTGTAGGTTTTTGACAGTAATGTATGTATTATCTGCTCTAGCTTCTCCGATGTTTTAGACACACATGGTGATAATAACGGTCCAAAGTGATGTGAAAAGGAGACACAAAACTACAAAAAGGGGACACAAACTGACTACAAAGAGACGCAAAATCCCACAAAGAGACACAAATTGTATGGGGGGAAATGCCATCCATCTTCATCTTCATCCGCTTATCCGGTATCGGGTCGTGGGGGCAGCAGCTCCAGTAGGGGGGGATCAGGGGGGACAGGGGGATCCCAAGGCGTTCCCAGGCCAGGTTGGAGATATAATCTCTCCACCTAGTCCTGGGTCTTCCCCGAGGCCTCCTCTCAGCTGGACGTGCCTCCACCTAGTCCTGGAGTCTTCCCCGAGGCCTCCTCCCAGCTGGACGTGCCTCCACCTAGTCCTGGGTCTTCCCCGAGGCCTCCTCCCAGCTGGACGTGCCTCCACCTAGTCCTGGGTCTTCCCCGAGGCCTCCTCCCAGCTGGATGTGCCTGGAACACCTCCCTAGGGACCCCCCCAGGACCACCTCAACTGGCTCCTTTCGACGTGAAGGAGCAGCGGCTCTACTCCTGAGCTCCTCTCGGATGACTGAGCTTCTCACCCTATCTCTAAGGGAGACGCCAGCCCCCCTCCTGAGGAAACCCATTTCAGCTGCTTGTACCCTGGAAATTGCTTCTTTTTTCTTTTCTTTTTTTTTTATTGGAAAAACGTCACATTTTCTTGAGGAAGGACGCCTAAACCCCTCGCCAAATATGCACACCTAAGTCTTTCACAAACCGAGGGAAAACACTGCAATGTATGTGTTAAGTTGAAATGAGCAGCCCATGAAGACGTAGTTGAACTGAATGTGTCCAAGATAGGGTGACCAGACGTCCCCGGTTTCCGGGGACAGTCCCCGGTTTTGGTGACCTGTCCCCGGCTGAATCTGTCCCCGGAAATGTCCCCGGTTTTCACTGTGACTGACAGACCCGATACTGGACTGAAAGAAAGAAAACTCTGACCAAACGGAGCCGATCGAGCAGCGCTGCTCAGAGCTCAGAGATGTTTTAGAAAGCTGTATTTTACCATGCTAAAATCGCTGATTATTTACATGGAGTCTGGTGGAGATATTTACCATGCTAAAATCACTGATTATTTACATGGAGTCTGGTGGAGATATGCTGCTCTATACACGCTAAAATCACTGATTATTTACATGGAGTCTGGTGGAGATATGCTGCTCTATACACGCTAAAATCACTGATTATTTACATGGAGTCTGGTGGAGATATGCTGCTCTATACACGCTAAAATCACTGATTATTTACATGGAGTCTGGTGGAGATATGCTGCTGCTATACACGCTAAAATCACTGATTATTTACATGGAGTCTGGTGGCTAAAATCACTGATTATTTACATGGAGTCTGGTGGAGATATGCTGCTCTATACACGCTAAAATCACTGATTATTTACATGGAGTCTGGTGGGATGCTGCTCTATTAAAATCACTGATTTTTAAAATGTTTTAAAAAATGATCTTAATCTTTAACAGAAAGGTCAGCCTCCTTAGAAATCCTTTCCATAATGTTATCAGACACTTAGAATATTAATCTGAGTCTGTCAGCAGCAAAACGAGCACTTTATGAACGTAAATACAAGCTGGACAATTATCCCATTAACTTCCATTGTAGCTTGTTTCTCTGCTGCCGACTGCAGCGATCTCGTTTCATACTGCATCAATGTCAAAGGAAAATCTTTCCTCAATAGTTTTTATTGTATCCGATACTCAGCTCTAGGTCTAGTGTCCCCGTTTTAAGTTTTACAAAAATTAAAAACATGACGTGTTTTGGAGGTATTTACGCTTCTGAGCTGAAAATGTCCCCGGATTTAGTCTGAGAGACCTGGTCCCCTTAGTCCAAGATGACCTGCAACTGGAGTAGAGAAAAACAAGACACTGTCTAGGTTTCACTTTCAATCTGGTTTCTTTACACAACAACCTTTACTGAAGCCCAAAGTCCGTCTTAAACAGCCTCTGTTGTCAGGACGATGTGTTTGCACAGTCAATAGCCATGGCCCTGTTTCCCCTGCCAACACCTTGCAGTTGCACAATTTTGAACTCAATCGGCTGCCAAGAAAACTTGCAAAATATAGCCTGCAGCTAAAACTATATTAAGGCTATAGGGGCTTTTTTGAACTCTTGACCTCACTATTCAGATAATCAATGAATCGGTTTAACCCTTGTGTTGTCCTCCCAGGTCAAAATTGTCAATTTTTTGACGCTTTTGACACTTATTTGATCACTTTTTGTTGAACATTTTCTTCATTTTTGTAACACTACCATCAGTATACTGTACACATCACTAACACCAATACATCACCACTAGTTTTACACCATTTTCCTTTTCAGATTTGTGGTCAAGAAACCTCATTTATATGAAATTATATCATTTTTCAGTCTTTTGTCAAAGTTCTTTTTGGGGGGAAATATAACACCCAAAATTCAATAAAGTAGTGAACTGATCCTTCAGCGTTATATGGACCCATCCATGTAATATTTGGACAATTTGGATGAAAGAATCCCAAATTTCTGATGTAGAAACTTTTTAAAAAACAGGACAACAGGAGGGCAAAGTCATTTTTCATGACAAACATGATCTAATGTCAGCTTGTTAAATGTGAATATGTTCCAGTTTCTTCTCTCCTCTGTGATAGTAAACTGAATATCTTTGAGTTGTGGACAAAAACAAGACATTTGAGGACGTCATCTTGGCATTTTAATGCTTTTAATCATTTTTTTTCTTTCTCGGCATAAGGGTTTGTTGTGGTTGGGACGGGGTTAATAGAATATGGTGTCTTGTTACAATTGTCATTGTACTAGTGCACTGTACACTATACCTTCTCTAAAACCATCAAAATATTCATAAAAAAAATCATAATTAGAACAGAAACCGCCACTTTTAAGATTTACTGTATTTTTGTTTTTTTTCGGTCAAAGGGCCTTTCGACCCAAAACGAAAATACAGTAAATTTTAAAAGTGGCGCTCAATTTGTCCCAAGGACAACATGAGGGTTAAGTACAGTACTTGAGTAAAAGTACATAGTTACATTCCACCTCTGATAATTGAGTAGCCGTACAATTACATAACAGCAGCCTTGTGTAAAGCCCACATGCTACTGCTGTTCAGCTATGATGTGGGTGTTAACGCCCTAAAGGCACCCGAACATGTTACGACACCATGTTGTCAAATCTGTAAGAAAAGGAATGGCGCAGTCACCCAGGCCCAACTAAAACTACCTGGGTACTGTGACTTCATGTGCTCCTTTTCTTTCATATTACCTGCAACCTGTAGATTATTTTTTAAAAGCCGTCCATGATTTAAAGCTTCTACATTCTGTATCATCGGTGCTCCTTTTCTGTGTAAACAGCCACATTCCTGGTTTAAAATGTACCGGGCCATGAGGAGCCTCACATGGGGTTTGCCGTGACTTCAAATATAAATACAAAAAAATAAATAAATAAATAAGATGGCTAACTGATTATAAGCAGTTAATTGCAACAAAAGGAGACACTCATCTGAGTGTCATTTTAATTTTTTAGCTTCTGTAATCAAACCAAACTTCATTTAGAAACAAGTGGATTTAACGTCTGTAATCACACCAAACTTCATTTAAAAACAAGTGGATTTAACTTCTGTAATAACACCAAACTCCATTTAAAAACAAGTGGATTTAACGTCTGTAATAACACCAAACTTCATTTAAAAACAAGTGGATTTAACTTCTGTAATAACACCAAACTCCATTTAGAAACAAGTGGATTTAACTTCTGTAATAACACCAAACTCCATTTAAAAACAAGTGGATTTAACTTCTGTAATAACACCAAACTTCATTGAAAAACAAGTGGATTTAACGTCTGTAATCACACCAAACTTCATTTAGAAACAAGTGGATTTAACTTCTGTAATAAAACCAAACTCCATTTAAAAACAAGTGGATTTAACTTTGGATTTAACGTCTGTAAACACCAAACTTCATTTAGAAACAAGTGGATTTAACTTATGTAATCACACCAAACTCCATTTAGAAACAAGTGTATTTAGTGTTAGTGTCGTTTGCAGCTCCATGTTCGCAGCTCTAACATTCAAATCTATTGAATTTGTCCATTGGCGTGTTAATATTTAACGTATTGCTCTTTTATTCAGATTATCTGTCCACACAGCTATACAGCAGGGGAAAGTGAATCAACCAGCTAGTTATTCTTAATGGTTGACTACCTAACTCGCGGCTATAGGCAACAACTCGCTCGAGGAATGTCAACATCGCACTTGTTCCGACAGGTACGACAGGTACGCGAGTGGCCTACGTCGTCTATAAACAAAACGTCGTTCAATGGTTACGCAAATCGGTTCTTTTGCGCGTTTTAAATCTGGATTTCACGCAGAAAGTCAAGTGGATAACTTCGGCGGCATCGGTTGCCCAAAAAACTTACTCCATCTGTTCTTAAAGTTCGTCAATCCGGGTCCTTTTCTTCTCCTTATAGCCGCTTCACTCATTGCTGCTTAACTCCACACGTTTTCGTCGTCGTTAGTAGCAACACAGCCGCACTTTGCGTCTCCATTCCCGCACGGACATCACGCAGCATCCTGGCTCCGGCGTACTCCACGGACCGAAACAGCTCTCTGTGCTGACGCGTGCCCAAGCGGTGCTCTCTTGTGTTGCGTTGAGGTTCAGTAGGAAAATAGAAAATAATTTCTTTATTTGTCATTATACACAAGTACACGGTACTTGTGCAACGAGATTAAGGCAATCCCTTTACAGCGTTGACACAAAAAATATAAGAATATAAGATAACAATATAAAATATCAAAAATCAAAAATATAAAGTCAAAGATATAAAGTGTAGGTAGTGCAGAGAAAAAAGAGAAGGGGGGAGGGGAGGGTGCTGGCAACTGTATACATATATAATTAGCTTTGAATGCACATTGTGTAAACGTAGATAAGTGTGAACAATTAATAAATAATATTGCGCAGTGATGAAATGAAATGATTAAGTAGGCTACTAATATTAAATAAATAAATATGGCACAGTAATGAAATGGAAAGGTTAATATATTAAATATTGCACTGTATGAAATGAAATTGCACAGATTCCAGTGTCCTATGAGGTATTATATAACAGTATAACAGTAACAGTATAAAAAACAGCACGTCAGGTTTTTCCTGCTGTGTGTTGACCGCTGGTCGATCAGTTCAAGTCCCATCGTCTGTCCTGGGACCAGTAAACCAAGTGAGTCACAAGTTTAACCCTCATGTTGTCTTCATGTTGTCTTCATGTTGTCCTCATGTTGTCCTCATGTTGTCTTCATGTTGTCCTCATGTTGTCTTCATGTTGTCTTCATGTTGTCCTCATGTTGTCTTCATGTTGTCTTCATGTTGTCCTCATGTTGTCTTCATGTTGTTCTCATGTTGTCCTCATGTTGTTGTCTTCATGTTGTCTTCATGTTGTCCCCCTTCATGTTGTCTTCATGTTGTTCTCATGTTGTCCTCATGTTGTCCTCATCATGTTGTCTTCATGTTGTCCTCATGTTGTCTTCATCATGTTGTCTTCATGTTGTCTTCATGTTGTTCTCATGTTGTTCTCATGTTGTCCTCATGTTGCCCTCATGTTGTCCCCATGTTGTCCCTTCATGTTGTCCCATGTTCATGTTGTCCTCATGTTGTCCTCATGTTGTCTTCATGTTGTCCTCATGTTGTCTTCATGTTGTCTTTCATGTTGTCTTCATGTTGTCTCATGTTGTCTCATGTTGTCCCTCATGTTGTCTTCATGTTGTCCTCATGTTGTCTCATGTTGTCCTCATGTTGTCTTCATGTTGTCTTCATGTTGTCCTCATGTTGTCCTCATGTTGTCCTCTTCATGTTGTCCTCATGTTGTCTTCATGTTGTCTTCATGTTGTTCTCATGTTGTCCTCATGTTGTCCCCATGTTGTCCCCATGTTGTCCTCATGTTGTCATGTTGTCTCATGTTGTCCTCATGTTGCCCTCATGTTGTCCTCATGTTGCCCTCATGTTGTCCTCATGTTGTCCTCATGTTGTCTTCATGTTGTCCTCATGTTGCCCTCATGTTGCCCCTCATGTTGTCCTTCATGTTGTCCTCATGTTGCCCCATGTTGTCTTCATGTTGTTCTCATGTCCTCATGTTGTCCTCATGTTGTCCTCATGTTGTCCTCATGTTGTCCTCATGTTGTCCTCATGTTGTCCTCATGTTGTCATGTTGTCATGTTGTCCCCATGTTCCTCATGTTGCCCTTCATGTTGTTCCTCATGTTGTCTTCATGTTGTCTTCATGTTGTTCTCATGTTGTTCTCATGTTGCCCTCATGTTGTCCTCATGTTGTCCCCATGTTGTCCCCATGTTGTCCTCATGTTGTCCTCATGTTGTCCTCATGTTGTCTTCATGTTGTCCTCATGTTGTCTTCATGTTGTCCTCATGTTGTCTTCATGTTGTTCTCATGTTGTTCTCATGTTGCCCTCATGTTGTCCTCATGTTGTCCTCATGTTGTCCCCATGTTGTCCCCATGTTGTCCCCATGTTGTCCCCATGTTGTCCCCATGTTGTCCTCATGTTGTCCTCATGTTGTCCCCATGTTGTCCCTCCCCATGTTGTCCCCATGTTGTCCCCATGTTGTCCCCATGTTGTCCTCATGTTGTCCTCATGTTGTCCCCATGTTGTCCTATATCAATGTTCTTTTTAATTCCCCAAAATAACATGATTGATTCCACCCAACGCTCTTTGCCAAGTACAAATCTCTACTTTCATTAATTTTGGGGCGTCTTATTCAATTTTATAGCATTGTAAAACAAATGGAAGTGTTTTTGAAATAGTATTGAGTAAAAGTTGACATATTCCAGTCTGTGATTATCATCAACATCCATTCCTTTAATTTTAGTCTCAATAATTCCTAATTTCTGCTTTTCTAACTCAAACATTAGGTATAATTTCCTATAAATGAGGTTTATTGACCATAAATTCCAAAAATAACTGTAAAACTAAAGTTAATAAGTTAGTGCTACGAAGTCAAAAAACGCGACAAACATTGGAAAAAAAGTGTCAAAAGTGTTGAAAAAATGGAAAACAAATGTGCAAAAAAAAAAACATTGATAAAAACGTCAACAAAAGTGTTGATTTTCAGGGTGGATGCTCCTGTTACCTCCACGGACAGCAGGCCTACCTGGGTTCTGCACCAGGTCCCGAGGACCATGACGCTCTGACGCACCATCTTCATCTCGGACCGAGTCTACGATCAGAAACAAAACAAACTGACGTCTAAGCTTTTTATTAATTGACCCGTTTCAAATTTTTACAAGAAGAAAAATGTTACAAGTTACATTTTTTCTACCTGAAATCAGCGGCCTTACCTTATTTTCTGTGTAAGAAACATGTATTCCTGACTCAACTCAGAAAATGACTCTGGATATGACCACTTATGTGTTTTCCAAGATAAGAACAATCACATTGTTAAAGCTGAATCACAGGAATGATGCTCTCTCATAGAACTACACTTCCCAGAGTGCACCAGATGTTTAGAAATACGGCTTCTTATATTTAACTGCTGTGTAGCTTGGTTAAGACACACATTGCAGCATTGACCTAATTAATGGATTTCGAGTTAAATGGGTTCATGCTAAAATAATAGTTAATTTTCAATAAGATACAAAAGAATGGTAAAATGTTAAGTTCTGTTAAATGCTAGACCTTTATTGACTTTGTAAGATTCATGAAATTGTCTTTTTCCTTAATCAATGTGTAATGTTTAAGTGGTTTAGGCATTTAAAAAGTATTTAAAAATGTTTAAAATGTCAACTTTGGTTCTGTCTTTAAACCACTAATCTACTGGCAGACCAATCATCTGACAAAGCCAAATGAGAATAAAAGAGATTAAGGTGGAAATTTGAGTTGTACTTGTGTCATTTGGAAACTGAACAAGAGGAGAACTTGACACACATAGTGGATTTTTAACATCAATTATAACCAACCCCACTTCCATGTTTAATTGTGTGCTAGTAGAGACTGATTACATTCCCTGAACATAGATGTTATCTCAATTATTTGAAATTGAGATAAAGACAATATTTGTTAATAGATTTTTGAAGTATGAAGACAATACAGGGGTTAAAATCTTTGACCAGTTAGCACAAATTCTTTTTAACCTTGCTAATGTTTGTGACGCGTGATTAACGCATGCACCCTAAAAGTATTATGAATTAGTTTTTTATTATTATTATTTCTCCATGTGTCCTCCCTGGTAATGGCCAATTTGTATGCCATTACTGGCGTGTTATCAAGACGCATGCTCACTTTTTAGCGTGTTTATCAACACGTTTGGCCTCCATTGACTTACCATTACAATTGCAAAAGGGTTCTCCAGTGTTTTCTCAGTTAGTTTTTTTAATTATATCTGATTAGTGAACATAATGAGCCTTTGGAGCGTTGGATGAATGGTTGCTGATAATGGGAATAATTACATTAAAGATCAGCCCCCCCCTATCAGATCAGCTGGTATTCTGTCTATAATGGAGTGGTATGGAAATATGTAAGTGACCCCAAACATTAGACCGGTAGTGTACAGTATATATCCTTTTAAAAGTACATTTAGAACAGATAAAAATATTGGTATGATTTGCGATTAATCGTGAGTTAACTGTGGATGATCAAGTGATTTTCTTGCGATTAAGAATTGCAATCGATTGACAGTCCTAATTGTATTGATTGTAAGAGAACTTGACTTTTTCGGGAGTTATGAAAGTGTCAATTGTTTACCCTTTGTCGATGTCTCCCGTACTGATGAAAAAGACAGCAACCCCTCCGCCGCGTAAACCCGCCCTCTTCATTGCTGTTGTGCCTTTCTGGAGAAATTCAGATTACGACATAATGATGAGTTATCAATGAATTAAAGACTGAATTGTCTTCAATTAAATCCAGACATGTTACATCACTGTGATTGTGTATTGTAAATGATGTATGATGTATACTGTACTGCATATATGTATGTACCAGGGCTGTAGTATTCAAGTCCGGTCTTGGACTCGAGTCCTGACTCGAGACCCTTTTTTCTATGGTCTCGGACTTGTCTCGGACTCACTAGTATTTGGACTCGGACTTGTCTCTGTCTCGGCCACTGGTCTTGCCAGATATGGCTTTTGGTGTCTTTATTATGTTGATAATAATATTGGAGGGAAAGTGAAACCCAAAATGATTGTCTTGATACTGTCATGCATAAGACCTTTTGTTCTGTCCTGGACTTGGTCTCGAACCATTTTGGACTCGGTCTTGTCTTGGACTCAAACCTTTTTGGACTAGATCTTGTCTTGGACTCGAACCTCTTTGGACTCGGTCTTGTCTTGGACTCAAACCTTTTTGGACTAGATCTTGTCTTGGACTCTAACCTCTTTGGACTCGATCTTGTCTTGGACTCTAACCTTTTGGACTAGATCTTGTCTTGGACTCGAACCTCTTTGGACTCGATCTTGTCTTGGACTCTAACCTTTTTGGACTAGATCTTGTCTTGGACTCGAACCTCTTTGGACTCGGTCTTGTCTTGGACTCAAACCTTTTTGGACTAGATCTTGTCTTGGACTCGAACCTCTTTGGACTCGGTCTTGTCTTGGACTCAAACCTTTTTGGACTAGATCTTGTCTTGGACTCGAACCTCTTTGGACTCGATCTTGTCTTGGACTCTAACCTTTTTGGACTAGATCTTGTCTTGGACTCGAACCTCTTTGGACTCGGTCTTGTCTTGGACTCTAACCTCTTTGGACTCGGTCTTGTCTTGGACTCGAACCTCTTTGGACTCGGTCTTGTCTTGGACTCTAACCTCTTTGGACTCGGTCTTGTCTTGGACTCGAACCATTTTGGACTCGGTCTTGTCTTGGACTCGAACCATTTTGGACTCGGTCTTGTCTTGGACTCGAACCATTTTGGACTCGGTCTTGTCTTGGACTCGAACCATTTTGGACTCGGTCTTGTCTTGGACTCGAACCATTTTGGACTCGGTCTTGTCTTGGACTCAAACCTTTTTGGACTCGGTCTTGTCTTGGACTCGAACCATTTTGGACTCGGTCTTGTCTTGGACTCAAACCTCTTTGGACTCGGTCTTGTCTTGGACTCGAACCATTTTGGACTCGGTCTTGTCTTGGACTCGAACCATTTTGGACTCGGTCTTGTCTTGGACTCGAACCATTTTGGACTCGGTCTTGTCTTGGACTCAAACCTTTTTGGACTCGGTCTTGTCTTGGACTCGAACCATTTTGGACTCGGTCTTGTCTTGGACTCAAACCTTTTTGGACTAGATCTTGTCTTGGACTCGAACCTCTTTGGACTCGGTCTTGTCTTGGACTCAAACCTTTTTGGACTAGATCTTGTCTTGGACTCGAACCTCTTTGGACTCGATCTTGTCTTGGACTCTAACCTTTTTGGACTAGATCTTGTCTTGGACTCGAACCTCTTTGGACTCGATCTTGTCTTGGACTCTAACCTTTTTGGACTAGATCTTGTCTTGGACTCGAACCTCTTTGGACTCGGTCTTGTCTTGGACTCAAACCTTTTTGGACTAGATCTTGTCTTGGACTCTAACCTTTTTGGACTAGATCTTGTCTTGGACTCTAACCTTTTTGGACTAGATCTTGTCTTGGACTCAACTAGTCCTGTCTTGGACTCGACAAAGGTGGTCTTGACTACAGCCCTGGTATGTATGTGATCTTACTTTTTATACGGAGAGATGAAAAGCTGAAACTCCGTCTTGGGTTTGGAGACAGTTCCTGCGCCGACTTCTGAGAGAAAGGGGAATAAAGACACATTTTGATTAAATATTGAAACAAAGACGAGAACTACACAATCAATACGTAGACCCAAAATAAAGGATTAGTACACATTTCGCCTTGCTAGCTAAATAAAAAAGGATGTTAGTCTGTTGGTCAGTATCTCAACAGCTACAGTAGCCTACTCATCATGTGACATGAATATTCAGAGGATGATTCCTAATGATTTTGGGAGACTGTCCTCCCACAAAACACACTCCCAGAAGTTGTATGTTTAACCCTTGTGTTGTCCTCCCGGGTCGAAAAGATTAACACTTATTTATTTTTTTTTTACCCTTTTTTTTGTTATTTGACATTTTCAAGGCATTATATTTTTTTTATTTCACTACTACCACTAGTTTTACACTACTTTTTGGAATTCATGTTCAATAACCCTCATTTATATAGAATTATACCTAATATTGGAGCTAATAAAGCAGAAATTATGAATTATTTTGACAAATAGTTGAGATCAGAGGAGCGTATGTTGAGTGGATGAGTTTGGTTGTGATGCTGATTTGAAACCATTTCAATTTACACCCAAAATTCAATGAAAGGGATTAATTGTTTTTGCAAAGAGCGTTGCATGGAATCCATCCTTTTTTGTGGTAATTTGGTTAAAAGGAAACCCAGATTTCTGATTCAGACATTTTTAAAAGGGGTCAGATTTGACCCGAGGACAACAGGAGTAGCATTCGCGACTCGTATTTACGTTTCTATTGACGCCGCCCTCTAGTGGTTGCAGAAATTATGGCGGGAGCAAAGTAAGGTGAGGAAATATAAGAGCGCCAAAGATATTCTTTTTAAACATTAAAATCATTCCCAGAAACAACCAAGCAGGCCTGCCTTGTTGCACGGCCCAAAATGTCTTCAAAACTCGCCAATTTCAGCTTGCTAGGTCCAAGTTTGTTGTCGTTTCCCGACGCGAAACAGAGTTTAGACAGCGGTAGCAGAGGGGGCTTTGTCCCCCATATGCACTGCTGTTGATCTAGACTAATGCCAGGCAATTAATCTGGAAATGTAATCCCGATTAACTCACAATGCTCAGGTCAAATGATTTACTCTGTACCGTAGATACCTAGAGACCAGATTAACAAGATAATTGCTGTGAATGAGCATGGTCCAAGGAATATAAACCATATGGATTTTGGACAAAACATTTAGTGCTAACATGTTTTTTTCCTCCTAGTGACAAGTCTCAAAAAGTAGAAAAAACAATAGGTGCAGCTTTAACCCTCCTGTTGTCCTCGGGTCAAATTTGACCCATTTTCAATAAGTTTCTATATCAGAAATTTGGGTTTTCTTTCAACCAAATTGTCAAAAAAATAACGTGGATGGCTCTTCACAAGTAAAGTAAAGGCTCAGTTCACTACTTTCATTGCATTGGGTGTTCTATTAAATGTTATAGTATTTGAACATTGAAAAAAGTGTCTAAGATTTCGGAAAAAGCATCAGAAACGCTGCGAAAAAACATTTAAGAAAACATCAACAAAACACTGAAAAAGATCTACAAAAACATGGTAAAAAGTGACGAAAAATGTGAAAAAAAAACAACAACAAGAAAGGGCCGGGAAAAGTGACAAATGTCGAAAAAGAACAACTCAAATTTTGATCCAGGAAAAGCAAAAGTTGGTCGACATGAAGACAACACAAGGGTTAAAGTCATGTAAAGTGTTGTATGGTATTTACTTAAAGCTACAGTGCGTAGTAATTCTAAGTAACGACATCAAAGCTGTCAGCGTGATACAAGCCTTCAGTGACGGCGTACAACCCCCCGCCCCCTCCTCCACACAGTTGCTAGTAACCAAGGAGGACACAGTGGATTAAAAAAAAACATGAAACTCCACCCACTTTCCTGTCTTCATCTGTCTTATCAAATAAAGGCCAAAAAGCCCTGAAAAACAAAAAAACAACCTTGGTGAACAGGCTCACACTGTCTAGTTTTTATGTGTCCTTAAAACACGTGTCAAACTCTAGGCCCGCGGACCAAATCCGGTCCCTCGCCGACTTTGATCCAGCCCGCATATCAATTTAGGTTTATTTTGGCCCGCATGTTTTTGTTGTTGTTGCTTTTTCAGATTTTTTTAAATTATTTTTTTCTCTGTTTTGCCACTTTTTCTGACTTTTTCTGAATTTTTTTGGCCCTTTTCCAATGTTTTCATTTTGTTTTTTCAAATGATGGCTAAGCAACTTTTTTTAAGAGCTTTATGTCAACCAAACTGAGAGTGAGAACATGCAAATAATACAGTCAAAGATACTTGACAAAAGCATGTCAATAATCTGTACGTCTGGCCCTTGACTTCTTATTTTCCAGTGTGGCCTTTAGGTTACTGAGTTTGACACTCGGAAACTTGGAAAAGTGTGTATTCCAAGTCACTGACACTAGCTAATACTAGTTTACGGATACCAGCCCTTTAAGATAAGATAAGATAAGATAATACTTTATTCATCCCACAATGGGGAAATTCCCTTGTTACAGTTACTGTTGTTGCTAATGACTCTTGTTTGAACACTCAACCGGAATCCCATACTGCGTGAACTGTGCATGAGTATTGGTTGTTCTGCATGGGAAGACACGGGCACTATTTATAGCCGACCAAAATGACAGGACCTGATGATGCCCTATGGGAAAACTCCCCAGCAATGTAAACCACTGGTGGTACAAGAGGAATGCGTGAAGGCAGGGTTAGTGGAGCACGACATTAAAGTTAGGTATTTGTGATATGAGTTTGTTTATGGTTGTAAAACATCGCCGTTCTGCTTTCCCTTTTCGTTTTTTGTTTCTGAAAGCTTTAGAATTTGCTATTCAGTCAGTCGTTGAGCTTTCCTGGGAAAAGTCGTCTGGCACAGGAAGTGATGAGTTTTATGTTTCTTGTTTGTTTCTCACCCAGTAAGAGTGTGCGAACCCACGTAGGCTGAGTCCTCTACAGCGGCCCGTGTTCGAGTCCAACTTGCGGCCTTTTTCTGCGTGTCATCCCCCTCTCTCTCCTCATTTTCCTGTCTGCAACTGTCCTAGCCATTAAAAGCCAAAATGCCCCAAAAATGATCTTAAAAAAATAAAGATGGTTGATGATTCACGAGTCCCGCATCTCTGTCACTTTCAAATAAAGGGAAAAGCTCCAAAAAAACTTTGATCTTTAACGGAAGTGTGTATATATATGTATATACAGTATATATATATATGTATATAATTTCTATTTCCATAGACTAGTTGTGTGTGTTAACCCTCGGGTCAAATTGACTCGTTTTCCTATATCAATATCTTTTTAATTCCCCAAAATAACATGATTGATTCCACCCAACGCTCTTTGCCAAGTACAAATCTCTACTTTCATTAATTTTGGGGCGTCTTATTCAATTTTATAGCATTGTAAAACAAATGGAAGTGTTTTTGAAATAGTATTGAGTAAAAGTTGACATATTCCAGTCTGTGATTATCATCAACATCCATTCCTTTAATTTTAGTCTCAATAATTCCTAATTTTTGCTTTTCTAACTCAAACATTAGGTATAATTTCCCAGAAGTTAGTGTTGAAAACAAAGCGTGAAAAGCGTTGAAAGGACAAAAACGTAAGAAAAAGTTAAAAACATTGATAAAAAAGCCTCAACAAAAGTGATGATTTTCAATTTTGACGGGAAGACAACACAAGGGTTAAAAAACATCTTTAAAAATACATTGAATAGTTCCCAGTGGCCCAGGCCTGCAATGCACAGGGGAAACCCTGCAATGAGTGATAAAAACATGGAAACATAAACTCGTGTGTGCATGTGTATCATAGACCGTAAGATTAATTGACATTGCATCCGTGGCGTTACCCATTGGTTTGTGAGCTTTTTCATCAATGTTTTTAACTTTTTCTTACGTTTTTGTCCCTTTTTTTCAACACTTTTGATGCTTTTTTTCAATGTTTGTCACTTTTTTTTGATGTTTTCAACACTACGTAACACCAACTTATTAACTTTAGTTTTACAGTTATTTTTGGAATTCATGGTCAATAAAGCTCATTTATAGGAAATTATACCTAATGTTTGAGTTAGAAAAGCAGAAATTAGGAATTATTGAGACTAAAATTAAAGGAATGGATGTTGATGATAATCACAGACTGGAATATGTCAACTTTTACTCAATACTATTTCAAAAACACTTCCATTTGTTTTACAATGCTATAAAATTGAATAAGACGCCCCAAAATTAATGAAAGTAGAGATTTGTACTTGGCAAAGAGCGTTGGGTGGAATCAATCATGTTATTTTGGGGAATTAAAAAGAACATTGATATAGGACAACATGAGGACAACATGAAGACAACATGAAGACAACATGGGGACAACATGAGGACAACATGAGGGTTAAGTTTAGGAAAAAGATTGTGGAACAAACATGTTGCAGCCAGGTGAAAACATTAAAATTAGATTATTATATTAGATTAGTTTCCGCGAGATTAGATAAACTGGCCATAGCTGTATCCCTTCTAACCACAACCGAGATACGTGCATCGCCATCTCGTTTTTTTTTGCAACCAGTGATGATGATTTTTGACGAGAGGTTGGTTTTTCAATTTTTGTTTCTGTATTTGTTGTTGTTGACTGCATGCATGATCGCTCAGCAACGAGCACTAACAAGGGTTCACATTCATGGTGATGGTTTGCATGCAACTAAAGCACATCTATAAAACTGGTTCTTGCAGTGTTTCAGCTTACAGTGGGGTTCATATAATATTATAACATTCATATAATATGTCACAAAAAGTTAGATTTTATTTCCATCATTTACACTTTCATAATAACAGAAAACAAAACAATGGCGTCTGCAGAAGTTTGGGCCCCCTGCAGAGTTAATAGCTTGTACTGCCTAATATCTAATCTGTCATCTGGTGCCTTTTGGAGATGTTTCCATCTTTTCTTGGCTTCTTTATGCACATTAATACACATTTTTTACCTGGGGTGCCCAAACCTTCGAGCCCCACTGTACATCTCAAGTGGCTTTTTTTTTTCCTTTTCTTTTTCGAATCACGCTGTTCCCAAAACTTCCCACCTGTGTGTTTGGATATTCAATTTTAAAATGATGTCATAACTAAACCTAATGTTGACATGGCACACTGATTAAAAAGACTTTATATCAGAAAGTGGCATAGAGCCTCTAATTGAAATCCAATCCTGCTGTTGCCTCTGAACAGCTCGCTCCAGCCCTGAAAAAGCACACCAGACCACCAAAATGCAAATGTTATCTCAGGCCTCTGGCTAGTGGCTGTAGGAGTACTTTCAGACCTGTGCATACTTGTCCTTCCTCTGGCTTATCATTCACTTCAAAGACCAGATGGCTTCAGTGGCTACAGTTACCACGATTCTAAGTACACAACACAGAATGGGATTTATACAAGTTTCTTTATCTTATCGCTTCAACTTCAATAAATTAAGTTGTGTTCTCTGCTATTTAACCACCTCTGTTATACCTTCCGAGGGCAGAAATGTAATGTTTAATTACACTTTTAATTGTAGAGTTTGAAGCTGGTGAGTGTCCCATTTTTCCATTCTCATGAAGTATGATATCCTACGAAATTAAGCAACCGTTGGTGGTCACGTGATGCCGGCTACAGAGCTTCATGATTTGTTATTTGCATAAGCAAATAAGCGTGATACGGTGGCGACAGTTACGTTTAGGCATCAAAATGAGTAGTTAAGTTTGGGGAAAAGATTGCAGTTTGGATTAAAACACTCCCGGGTTAAAGTCTTGCGTTTTCCCTGCTAAGCAAAATCCGCTCCCCAGCTCGAAAGCTCAACCTCTCAACGTCGAGTCTCAAGTCTTTGAGCTAGAGTCCACATTTTGCGCCCAGCTCTTCTTAAGTTTGAGCCTTGTCCTCTAACGATTTTAGAGTCAAAGCTTCTGATGAACGGCACAGCAGCTGGAGGTGCGGTCGACATGTTTGTTGTCCTCTCGCTGCAGTAGATACGTCCCGTTTTACATAGGTAGGTTAGAGCAATGTTTCTCAAATGGGGGTAGGTGTACCTGATAGGTGGAATATTTAAGCATGGAGGTTTTCAATTGTATTTCATCTATTCTAAGGATCATCCACTAAAGGCTTAGTTAGACGTAACCCGATCCCACAGTTGAGAAAAGATCTGTTAGATCTATTATCTATTAGAAGTGTCTCACAAGTAAGGAGTAGTTTGAAGGTAACACTGTATCACAGAAATAGATAAACTGACATGTGTGAGGACAAGAAGAAAAGTATAACAGAGGAGTTAGTCTGATGTTCAGAGAGACACTTCCTTGTTGGTTATCTTCCTTGTTCAATAATTGAATAAAGCTGCATTTAATCTAAATTTATTGGACTCGTCATGTGTGCAGTCTCCTCCATTTCCGGTCCAGATTCCCAGATATCAGCAAATATAGGGGTAGTGAGATTTCTTCAAATATATCTTAAAAATATCAGTCATGTATAATTTCCTGAAAGATTATATTATAATAATAATAAATGAATTAAGTCATGGATTTTAAGCATTTGAAGTAGCATTTAAGTGTTTTTCAGTTACAGAGGTGTTGTTCAGTCAATCAGACAGTGATGGTGCAGCGCTGTAATGTACCTCTTTATATTTTCTTTCTACCAATAAATGCTTTGCGCTGGTCAGGGGGGTATTTGGCTCAGAGAATGTTTCACAGGGGGTAGATCATTGAAAAAGGTTTGAGAACCAGTGGGTTAGAGGTTACACAGGGAGGGGATTAACATGGAGCTCCTCAGACGTTTCCTAAAAAATAAAGATTGTAGGAGCGACCTATTAGCTCACCTGGAAGCGTGCGCCCCATGTACCAAGGCTTAGTCCTTACCACCAAGGGCGTAACTTTGGATTCAACATGTGTGTAAAAAAATTTTCATTAAATTTTGAGCATATCAAACACTTCACTTCCTGCATTCTGATGACCTTTTCTCTAACAATTTGTGTCCTTTATGCAACACGTTATGGTGCAAATGTCTTTATTTATGTAGGCTGAAGGAAAGTGTTATTAAATTGGGGAGGGAGGGGATTGCACTGGCCAGTTTTGATTATTGGGGGGGCTGTACACCCCCATCACCCCCAGTGAATTACATTTACCCACCGCAGCGGCCCAAGGTTCAAATCCTGCCTGTGGCCCTTTATGCAGCAAAGTGTCCCCCTCTCTCCACTTTCCTGTCTGCAACTGTCCCAGCCATTAAAGGCCAAAATGTGTGATGGTTTGGTGTTTATGTCTGTTTTTCTTTGTTTATGTTTTTTCCTGGTTCTGTCTTGTCTTGCGTTTTTTGTAAGGTTTTTTGGTCTGGTCTTGTATATGTAGACTTTAGGGGTGTGACGAGACGCTTACTCCACGAGACGAGACACATCACGAGATTGGGTTCACGAGAACGAGACGAGACGAGATTTTTAAAAAAAAAAATTAAAGAAATCCTCCATGAAATATATGAATGGAAAATAGTTTTTTTATTCAACTGAAAAATCACAAAATGCAAAACAATTTAGGTGCATTTTGAAATCAACTATTAATGATGAATGTTATTTAACTTTTTTTTACTATTTTAATGAATTATATGCAGTAAAGGACGTGCAAACACTGCAAAATGTTTTGTATAAACTCTACCAACTGGCTTCTGCCCTGTACAATTTCACACGAGAAATCTAACTCCTTTCCACAAACCGAACATAAAAAAATAAACAGTATAAATAAAATAAATGTGTAAATAACAGAAAAATAACACTTTAAATGCAAACAGTAAGTGTATTAATAACCAATGTTGCCACACAAATGATTTAAAAGTGGCAGGGGGGTCTTCAATAGTAATTTCACGCTCCATCACGCTGACATCACATCGCCTCACGAGACAACTTTTCACCTCGACAACTTTTAATCTCGCGAGATCTCGTCACACCCTTAGTAGACTTATTTTGAAATCTGGTCTCTGTCTCATCTTGTATTTAGTTCTACTTCCTGTGTTTTCCCTTCTCCGTGATTACCTGATGTTATCCACCTGTTTCCCAGCCCTCTTGTCACCTGCGTCTTGTTTCCTCGTTACCCTCTGGATTTAGTCTTTGTGCTTGCGTTGTCCTGGGTCAGATCCTTTTTCTGTTTGGTGTGTGGCATGTGCCGCTGGTTGCTATTTTGTATCGCTTCCCTGTGGTTTTCCTTCCCCGTGAGTTTTGCCAGCCCCTGTGCTCGAGTTTTTGTTTTTTCCCTTGTTGCTTGGATTTTTGTTTGTGGCTAGACTCTGTTTTTGTTCAAATAAATCCTTTTTTTGAACCCTGTTCTGCCTGCCTGCCCTTCTTTGCGTTTGGGTCCTCCTTTCCTGGGATCATAACAAAATGCCCCAAAAAACGATCTTAAATAAATAAAGATTGTCCACGAGACCTACATCTCGTGTCTGATTCGGGTCTGAAGTCTTTTGAGGACGAGTCCAGCATCAAGTCTTGCATTAAGTGTGACTCAAGTCCAAGTCTCGAACTCCAGTCCCTTTTCTCTGGTGGAAACATATATACCCTGATAAAATTATTAAGTACTGAACAGTGCATGGACTAGACCTTGGTAAATAAGTTCAGGTTACTTTATTTGTACCCGTGAGTAGATTTGTTGTGCGTGACATCCATCATGACACAGAACTTAGAAAAAAACACCAAAAACTGATACCAGTACTCATAATCTAATCCCACTACTACAGATTCCACACAGGAGAGCAAGAGACAGAGAGATAAGAAATATTCAAATAAATAATCTCCAAAAAATAAAATCAAGATAAAAGCAAGTTTACAACCCAATTAAAATGCTTTTATCATATCTGTGAAAAATCGCTACCGATTAGCAGCAGAAACAAAGCTACTTTTGTACAACTTTGTTCTGCATTTTGGGACTAAAATCCTCCGTCCGGAGGAAATAAGCTTACAATCACTGCACAAAGGGAGGGAGTCATTTAAAGGTCCCATGGCATGAAAATGTCACTTTATGAGGTTTTTTAACATTAATATAAGTTCCCCCAGACTGCCTATGGTCCCCCAGTGGCTAGAAATGGCGATAGGTGTAAACCGAGCCCTGGGTATCCTGCTCTGCCTTTGAGAAATGAAAGCTCAGATGGGCCGATCTGGAATCTTGCTCCTTATGAGGTCATAAGGGGCCAGGTTATACTCCCCTTTCTCTGCTTTGCCCATCCAGAAAATTTCGCCCCCCCCATGAGAGAGACATCATGGCTTTCAAACGAGCAAAGTGGCAGTAGGTTAAGGCCACACCCCCAGCCTCCACCTTGCCCCCCCTCTTCCTCAAAAGCTACAGACACAGAAATGGCACAGACTAAGGAAAGCTCATTGTGGGACTGGCTCTAGTGGCTGGAATTCTGGCACCAAGGCTGAATTTTTTTCAGATAAGTATTAGGGGACCACTAAGGTCTATATAAAAGAGACTTAGATACAGTATTAGAGGACCACTAAGGTCTATATAAAAGAGACTTCAGATACAGTATTAGGGACCACTAAGGTCTATATAAAAGAGACTTCAGATACAGTATTAGGGGACCACTAAGGTCTATATAGACTTCAGATACAATATTAGGGGAGACTTCAGATACAGTATTAGGGGACCACTAAGGTCTATATAAAAGAGACTTCAGATATTATGGACCACTAAGGTCTATATAAAAGACTTCAGATAGACTTCAGATACAGTATTAGGGGACCACTAAGGTCTATATAAAAGAGACTTCAGATACAGTATTAGGGGACCACTAAGGTCTATATAAAAGAGAGATACTTCGACTTCAGATACAGTATTAGGGACCACTAAGGTCTATATAAAAGAGACTTCAGATACAGTATTAGGGGACCACTAGGGGTCTATATAAAAGAGACTTCAGATACAGTATTAGGGGACCACTAAGGTCTATATAAAAGAGACTTCAGATACAGTATTAGGGGACCACTAAGGTCTATATAAAAGAGACTTCAGACTTCTCTCTCTCTCGCATACCCTGACAGTACCTAGGTAAGGACTACTAGCCAGTCCCTGACAGTACCTAGGTAAGGACTACTAGCCAGTCCAGTCAGGTAAGGACTACTAGCCAGTATGAGGGCCCTGACAGTACCTAGGTGCTAGCCAGTGCTAGGGCGTGCAGCCAGGCGAGCATTATAATGTGTTACAAAGTGACGCACGTCTGTCTCTGAAGTATAGACTGGACTACATTAGAGCTGTTTGGAGCAGTTTGTGAATAGTGGTTTCTGTTGGAGACGGTCAGTCCCTTTCGGGGGGGGGGGGATAATTTGGGCTTTTTCACTTTGCAAACCTATAACGTGCACAGCAAAGACAAATAACACAATAAAGTTAAAGGGGAAAATAAAGCATAAAATTAGCACTTTAAGTGAAAGCTATAGTTTCTGCCACCCCCATGAGGAATTCAAAGTAATGAATAATCTTGATGGGGGCGCCCCATGTACTCAGTCCTCACCGCAGCAGCCTAGGTTTGATTCCAACCCCGCGGCCTTATGCTGCAGGTTAGGCACTAACACTAAAATCTGGCTGCAGTACTTTTGTACTAATTTTTGCGAGTTGAGACAGGTGGGCAGGAAGCTGCTATTGTAGATAATAGGTTACCAATATACTGGGGGGAAATGTCATGTTTCACATACGATTACTCACAAATAATATCATAAAATGCACACACACACACACACACACACACACACACAGTCTTGTCACATCATGGGGACCACACACACAACACACACCACACAACTTAACCATCAAGTCTTGTCTCCTATCTTTATGGGGACCAGTCATTGACATAATGCATTCCCTAACCATAACCTAATTCTAACCCTGATCCTAAAACCTCTTAACCCTAACCTAACCCTAACCATAACCTAATTCTAACCCTGATCCTAAAACCAGGTCTTAACCCTTACCCTAACATAACCTAATTCTAACCCTGATCCTAAAACCAGGTCTTAACCCTCAAACAGCCCTTTAACGTTATGGGGACCAGCATTTTGTCCCCACAAAGCTGTCAGGACCCCATAAGTATACTGTATTTCCAGTTTTTGTCCCCACAAATGTAGTAAAACCTGGTCCACACACACACACACACACACCCTCCCCCGACACGCATCATCAAAAATTTGTGCATTTGTAAAGCAGCCCTAACCACAGGAAGTAAAAGTGAAGTTGTTATGATGAAAGGTTTCTATTCCTCCTGTCATGTGATATTCACAGAAACTGTCAGTCTGTTTATCGTCTTTAAATTCCACTCTTTAACTTATAGTTCTGGTTTTCAAATTGCAACCCGAAAGAGCATTGCACCTTCGTTCGTGACACCTGCCAGACGCTAATATCAATGACTCGTACCAAAAGTGAGCATTAAAAAAAAAAAAAAAAAAAAGACAAGTGGCAAGTTAATCACAGTTGAGCCTGTTCAGACAAGTGAAGCAGCCTTGAGCTCAAAACACAAAGAGCGTGGTGTAAGGAAGGAACCCGCTTACCACCTGCGCTGGCTGTGACGTCGTGTCCATTTGTCTTGGCCGAGCAGATGAATGAAATCTTTTAATTCACCGAATCCAGTTTCTCTAACGTTACAACTTGTTAAATGCTATGTCACAACTTCATTCCTCCGCAGCGTATGCAGGAAGTGTAAACAACTGTTGTTAGCGACGACGAAGCAGCAAGAGGATGAGGAAGTGCACTTGTTGAAACATGCGGTTTACGGACTATAGTCTCAGGCTGGGATTTCCTCTTTCAATGATAGACCAAAGGTGACACATTTGGGCGTGTGTGTGTGTGTGTGTGTGTGTGTGTGTGTGTGTGTGTGTGTGTGTGTGTGTGTGTGTGTGTGTGGTGTGTGTGTGGCTCTGTGTGCATGGTGCAGTGAAACCTGTTCGACAGCTCCAGTTAATGTGCTACTTGGAAGTGGAAAGGCTAATTTGGGTTTTCAAGCCATGCATTGGTGTCTGTCAATTTACGTCCATTAAAAGTTGATTTTTTTTTTGCCACAGACAGGCTCAGATTATTTTTTCTAAGTGTCTGACAACATTTTGGAAAGGATCCAAGATTCAATACTTTGTTGCCATACAATTTGGTGCGAGTTGCTAGGGATTTGCTTCATTGTGCTCATGATAGGACATCAACAAAGACACAAAAAAGCATATACAGTATATACACACACATACGGTAAACCTAGGGACCCAGACTAACCTAGTGATCCAGACTAACCTAGGGACCCAGACTAACCTAGTGATCCAGACTAACCTAGTGATCCAGACTAACCTAGTGACCCAGACAAACCTAGAGACCCAGACTGACCTAGTGATCCAGACTAACCTAGTGACCCAGACTAAACTAGTGATCCAGACTAACCTAGTGATCCAGACTAACCTAGTGATCCAGACTAACCTAGTGATCCAGACTAACCTAGGGACCCAGACTAACCTAGTGATCCAGACTAACCTAGGACCCAGACTAACCTAGTGATCCAGACTAACCTAGGGACCCAGACTAACCTAGTGATCCAGACTAACCTAGTGATCCAGACTAACCTAGTGATCCAGACTAACCTAGTGATCCAGACTAACCTAGTGATCCAGACTAACCTAGTGACCCAGACTAACCTAGTGACCCAGACAAACCTAGTGACCCAGACAAACCTAGAGACCCAGACTAACCTAGTGATCCAGACTAACCTAGTGACCCAGACTAACCTAGTGATCCAGACTAACCTAGTGATCCAGACTAACCTAGTGACCCAGACAAACCTAGAGACCCAGACTAACCTAGTGATCCAGACTAACCTAGTGATCCAGATTAACCTAGGGACCCAGACTAACCTAGTGATCCAGACTAACCTAGTGATCCAGACTAACCTAGTGACCCAGACAAACCTAGAGACCCAGACTAACCTAGTGATCCAGACTAACCTAGGGACCCAGACTAATCTAGTGATCCAGACTAACCTAGTGATCCAGACTAACCTAGTGACCCAGACTAACCTAGTGATCCAGACTAACCTAGTGACCCAGACTAACCTAAAGGTCCAGACTAACCAGTGATCCAACCTAGTGATCCAGACAAACCTAGTGACCCAGACTAACCTAGTGATCCAGACTAACCTAGTGATCCAGACAAACCTAGTGACCCAGACTAACCTAGTGATCCAGACTAACCTAGTGATCCAGACTAACCTAGTGACCCAGACAAACCTAGTGACCCAGACTAACCTAGTGATCCAGACTAACCTAGTGATCCAGACTAACCTAGTGACCCAGACTAACCTAGTGATCCAGACTAACCTAGTGATCCAGACTAACCTAGTGACCCAGACAAACCTAGTGACCCAGACTAGACCCAACCTAGTGATCCAGACTAACCTAGTGATCCAGACTAACCTAGTGATCCAGACTAACCTAGTGATCCAGACTAACCTAGTGATCCAGACTAACCTAGTGATCCAGACTAACCTAGTGACCCAGACTAACCTAGTGATCCAGACTAACCTAGTGATCCAGACTAACCTAGTGACCCAGACAAACCTAGTGACCCAGACTAACCTAGTGATCCAGACTAACCTAGTGACCCAGACTAACCTAGTGACCCAGACTAACCTAAAGATCCAGACTAACCTAGTGATCCAGACTAACCTAGTGATCCAGACTAACCTAGTGATCCAGACTAACCTAGTGACCCAGACTAACCTAGTGACCCAGACTAACCTAGTGATCCAGACTAACCTAGTGACCCAGACTAACCTAGTGACCCAGACTAACCTAGTGACCCAGACTAACCTAGTGACCCAGACTAACCTAGTGATCCAGACTAACCTAGAGATCCAGACTAATCTAGTGACTCAGACTAACCTAGTGACCCAGACTAAACTAGTGACCCAGACTAAACTAGTGACCCAGACTAACCTAGTGATCCAGACTAACCTAGTGACCCAGACTAAACTAGTGATCCAGACTAACCTAGTGACCCAGACAAACCTAGTGACCCAGACAAACCTAGTGACCCAGACTAACCTAGTGATCCAGACTAACCTAGTGACCCAGACAAACCTAGTGACCCAGACAAACCTAGAGACCCAGACTAACCTAGTGATCCAGACTAACCTAGTGACCCAGACAAACCTAGTGACCCAGACAAACCTAGTGACCCAGACTAACCTAGTGATCCAGACTAACCTAGTGACCCAGACAAACCTAGTGACCCAGACAAACCTAGAGACCCAGACTAACCTAGTGATCCAGACTAACCTAGTGACCCAGACAAACCTAGTGACCCAGACAAACCTAGAGACCAGACAGACTCCAACCTAGTGATCCAGACTAACCTAGTGTGACCCTGGACATAAACTAGTGATCCAGACTAACCTAGTGATCCAGACTAACCTAGTGACCCAGACAAACCTAGTGACCCAGACTAACCTAGTGATCCAGACTAACCTAGTGATCCAGATTAACCTAGTGACCCAGACTAACCTAGTGATCCAGACTAACCTAGTGACCCAGACAAACCTAGTGACCCAGACAAACCTAGTGACCCAGACAAACCTAGGACCCAGACTAACCTAGTGATCCATCTAGTGGTTAACCTAGGGACCCAGACTAACCTAGTGATCCAGACTAACCTAGTGATCCAGACTAACCTAGTGACCCAGACAAACCTAGGGACCCAGACTGACCTAGTGACCCAGACTAACCCAGTGATCCAGACTAACCTAGTGACCCAGACAAACCTAGGGACCCAGACTGTCCTAGTGACCCAGACTAACCTAGTGATCCAGACTAAACTAGTGATCCAGACTCCTGGTTATCTCCACCTAGTGACCCAGACAAACCTAGGGACCCAGACTGACCTAGTGACCCAGACTAACCCAGTGATCCAGACTGACCTAGTGACCCAGATCCTGGTTACCCAGTGACCAGACTGTTCAACCTAGTTCACCCTGGACAAACCCAGTGATCCAGACTAACTTTCTTTCTGGTTAGAACCTGGCTGCTGCTTATTGGGTGAAACATATCACCTGTTCATCCTGGTCTTCTCCATCTGGACATCAGTAATCTGTTCGATATCCTGGTTATTTCCACCTGGCTGGACAAGCACCTGTTCATCCTGAACCTGGCTGGACATAGCTGCACCTGTTCATCCTGGTTATCTCCACCTGGCTGGACATAGCTTCACCTGTTCATCCTGGCTTCACCTGTTATCTACACCTGGCTGGACATAGGTCCACCTGTTCATCCTGGTTATCTCCACCTGGCTTGACATAGCTTCACCTGTTCATCCTGGCTATCTACACCTGGCTGGACATAGCTTCACCGGTTCATCCTGGTTATCTCCAACTGGCTGGACATAGCTTCACCTGTTCATCCTGGTTATCTCCACCTGGCTGGACATAGCTCCACCTGTTCATCCTGGTTATCTACACCTGGCTGGACATAGCTTCACCTGTTCATCCTGGTTATCTACACCTGGCTGGACATAGCTTCACCTGTTCATCCTGGTTATCTCCACCTGGCTGGACATAGCTTCACCTGTTCATCCTGGTTATCTCCACCTGGCTGGACATAGCTTCACCTGTTCATCCTGGTTATCTACACCTGGCTGGACATAGCTTCACCTGTTCATCCTGGTTATCTACACCTGGCTGGACATAGCTTCACCTGTTCATCCTGGCTATCTACACCTGGCTGGACATAGCTTCACCTGTTCATCCTGGTTATCTCCACCTGGCTGGACATAGCTTCCACCTGTTCATTCTGGTTATCTCCACCTGGCTGGACATAGCTTCACCTGTTCATCCTGGTTATCTACACCTGGCTGGACATAGCTTCACCTGTTCATCCTGGTTATCTCCACCTGGCTGGACATAGCTTCACCTGTTCATCCTGGTTATCTCCACCTGGCTGGACATAGCTCCACCTGTTCATCCTGGTTATCTACACCTGGCTGGACATAGCTCCACCTGTTCATCCTGGTTATCTCCACCTGGCTGGACATAGCTTCACCTGTTCATCCTGGTTATCTCCACCTGGCTGGACATAGCTTCACCTGTTCATCCTGGTTATCTCCACCTGGCTGGACATAGCTTCACCTGTTCATCCTGGTTATCTACACCTGGCTGGACATAGCTTCACCTGTTCATCCTGGTTATCTCCACCTGGCTGGACATAGCTCCACCTGTTCATCCTGGCTCGGCAATCATGCAACCGATTAAGCCGCGATGAGCGGATCACAGTAAGTCAAGCTGCGCTTTTTCACTTATCCTGGATATCTTTATTCTACTTTCGTGCGACAGGCCCCTGGACAAGGTAAGTTGGAATAACAAGGTGAGTATTTATTTGTAGTATGAATATGGAAGCATAATTTTTTTTTTTACAGATCTGAGAATGCAACTGTGAAGCTGTCGGCCAGACAGGCATGAGTTTCTATCCAGGTGATTGACTGCAGACAGAGGAACAGGAGGCAGGTCAGCAACAGGCAAAAAGACTTTCAAACACTAGAAGAAAGATACAACAGCTGAACATGCTGGTTAGGCTAACGATCCGGCAGGGAATGTCTGGTCACGGCTTATATGGTGCGCAGGTGATCATCAGGGCCAGGTGTGCAGGTTGCAGGTAACAGCAGGTGTGCGTAGTAGGAGAATCAGCAGGGATGTGTTCAGGAAACTCAGGACAAACAGACTTCAGGTTAGACCAAAAGCAAAACAGGCTCAAGATGCAGGAGCCGTGACAGAAGAGGCGGGGCTCAGGCATATCATTAAATTAAAACTACATGTACATGTAAATCATAGGATTTATTTATTATTGCTATAACAAAAAAGTAAAGTTATACTTGATTTTTACCAAATAATTCAAGTTTGTAGCTGATTTGACAATAACCAGTGTATATGCTAAAGCTTTTTATCTTCATAAAACGTTGACTTGCAGCTGTGTTTGGAAGGCTCTGTGACGCTAAATCAACCTGTTTGGTCTTAAAGTCTAAAGCTGCATGAGACTCGTGGTAAACCTGCAAAATGTCCCTGAAAGAAACTCTCCTGTGTTTTAATTCAATTATTTTATTTGGATGACCAACCAATGTGCCTCAAGACAAAACCCTATATTTAGTATATTATATTTAACATATAAAATAATTTGAGCCAACTTATAATTTGGGGGTTTAGAATGAGTGTTTGTCCTCTGATTTATACATCAAACTATATATTACACATGACTGTAGTGCAACTTAACATTTAAACAACAATAGACCAACAAACATGACATTTATTTAAAAAAATTATTTTTGTAGCTAATTTCTGATGATTCCTAAAATACGGCAAAGAAATAACACTGTACTAAATATGGAAGGGAAAAAGACGGATGTCTTTGAGAGAGCAGTACACACAAGTATGCGCCGATTGGGACGCCATTTTCTCTTACTCCAATAACCATGTGCGCTCAACAACTACCTATTATTTAAGATGTGCATTTACCACAATAAATATAAAAGAAATGGTGTGCACATCCCACCTTCTTGCAGGTGCAGGACAAATAAAAAGTACTAAAGAGAAAAAATGTTATGTAACACTGCTCCATGCTCCCATAATTTAATACAAAAGGCAACGTTTCGACCCTACTGGAACTTCTTCAGCCAAAAGGCCAAGAAACGTTGGTTTTTGTATTAAAACACGGGAATAACAGGCCGTTTGAAGAAGAAAGCGGCTTCCTTGACACATGGCAGTAACGGGACAGTCAAGGACACACGCGGGACACCAACCCCGCTGTCCTGGGTGAAAGTCCTGTGTTAAATGTCTGAATTTGACACGTTCGGAGTGAGAACGGGTTGGAATGAAAGGCTTGATCCGACAAAGTAGGTCATCGAATCAATTTGTACATGATACACTATTTACACATGGGGTTTCCGCGTACCGTCTTCCAATGCCACCCTGCCAAGACCTTTTGCCGCCCCCTGATCCAACCCATGTCTAGTTTAATAGATGCGTCACTGGGTCTATGGTATCAAAGTCCAGCTTGCTAAAAAAACACAAATCTAGCTGTGTTAACAGGTTTCTCATCTACTCTCTGCATGCAAGGTATCTTTTTGGTCCTAGATAGTACCCTTGTTTTGGATTTTACGTCTCGCTTCAAATCTGACAGCCCGTGGAACAATGGCGTCTGGAAAACCTTTGACAGTTGCACCTTTGCTGGTAAAATAAGTTAAAAGTGTAAAAATGTTGGTGGAAAGTTCCTTTCCATTTCTTTTTCTTTTAAGGTTAAATTATGCAAACTAGAATTGACTGGCAGACCTTCAATGTCAGTTGTAGTGGATTTTTTCCTTCATTTTTTATTTTTTTTATTTATGATTTTGTACATTTAACTATGTCTAGTGTCAGATTTCTGTCAGAATTCATTCCAACAGCTTCTATCCATGCATTTGCGCAATACGTAGGCTATTGGAGTTGGCCAATATGTTGTGCAATATCTCATTGTGCAAGGGCTCTGCTACACTTATTGCTGTATAGGTAGTGTACCTGTATATGAGAGCATGTTGTGTTGCATGAGAGTATGTGTTGAGAGATGCTTATTTTCTGTATTTTGTGTTTTTGTAAAGCTGCAAAACGGACAAAGTCCAAAAAGAATTTCCCTTGGGGACAATCAATTATGTCTCTTATCTTATCTTATCTTATTTGATTTCCAGAATGTTCTGTATGTTTTAACCAGGTTTCACTGAGACAAACGCATTACTCTCCACAGATACTTGTGCTGAGTGTCTTCAGAGGACATACCCTCACCTGTCGTCGATCAGAGTATCAGATTGGGGATCAATGCTGTCCTGTGTGTTCTGCTGGTAAAATCTGATTAAATGTTAAAGAAATATATATGATATAGAGTCTTTTGTTTTACTGCCAGGTGGCAACAATACTGACCAGAATACACCACTTGAGCGTGGACCAGTGGAGTCAGTATTACTCCCATGGTTAGAGTCAGTATTACTCCCATGGTTAGAGTCAGTATTACTCCCATGGTTGGAGTCAGTATTACTCCCATGGTTAGAGTCAGTATTACTCCCATGGTTGGAGTCAGTATTACTCCCATGGTTGGAGTCAGTATTACTCCCATGGTTAGAGTCAGTATTACTCCCATGTTTAGAGTCAGTATTACTCCCATGGTTAGAGTCAGTATTACTCCCATGGTTGGAGTCAGTATTACTCCCATGGTTAGAGTCAGTATTACTCCCATGGTTAGAGTCAGTATTACTCCCATGGTTAGAGTCAGTATTACTCCCATGGTTGGAGTCAGTGTTACTCCCATGGTTGGAGTCAGTATTACTCCCATGGTTAGAGTCAGTATTACTCCCATGGTTAGAGTCAGTATTACTCCCATGGTTAGAGTCAGTATTACTCCCATGGTTAGAGTCAGTATTACTCCCATGGTTAGAGTCAGTATTACTCCCATGGTTAGAGTCAGTATTACTCCCATGGTTAGAGTCAGTATTACTCCCATGGTTAGAGTCAGTATTACTCCCATGGTTGGAGTCAGTATTACTCCCATGGTTGGAGTCAGTATTACTCCCATGGTTGGAGTCAGTATTACTCCCATGGTTGGAGTCAGTATTACTCCCATGTTGGTGCCGTTCGTGTTCACTTACTGTAAATGTCTCAGTGACGGACTAGCATCTGACTGAAATTTTATTCCAAACAGTAGAGAGAAAGCAGAAATTGATACACAGTATGTTTGTAATCACTTTTTTTTAACAATATCAAGTAATAAGAATGACAAGTAAAAGAAATATATTGCATGAAATTAATTTGTTTTTCTTTTCAACAGGAAGTCGAGTTAGAAAACACTGCACAGAGTTCAGAAGTACTACCTGCCTGGATTGCGATGAGGGAACATTTATGAATCGTCCTACAGGGCGTACAGCATGTTTTCCTGTACACGCTGTGATTCAGGTAGACTTGTGTTAATGTTTCCTAATTATTAACTCAAATGTATGACTAAGCATAGATTTAAAGGCAGTAAGTAGGCTTATTACTACCTTTAAATTCTGTTAGTTCTGTTAATGCTGTGTAACAGGGGCCATTCTAGGATCAGACCTTTTGTGGGGGAGTGCCTTGCAACAGTCTTACCTTGACTGGGTTACAGGTGCATAGCATTGGGGACAACGACACACAGGATATTAAACCTGTTTCAAGCCCGCTGTGCTTCCTGTGCAAAAAAGGAACAATACATGCGTCGGGTGTACAAAGTCAATTGCATTGGGTGCAAGAAAGGGCCCCTCATGTGTTATGAAATATTGTGAGACCAATGAAGACAGTTAAGGTATTAGCTGTTAATAACAGCTTAGATTTTGGTGTAGACAAAATGAAGTTATATATCTATGTACCCTCTATACGTGTTGACAGGTTCTGGTTTAAAGCTGAAGACGCCATGTACGGCTACCTCAGATACAGTCTGTGAACCACTGGAGGGATTCTACTGTACGGACCCTTCAGAAAACGGCTGTGTGAAAGCACAGAACCACAGCAGCTGTCAACCAGGACAATATATTAGCCAAAACGGTTAGTTAATTTGTGTTAACTTTGAGATTATAGGTATGGATTACGTTTTAAATGAGAACAGGGCAGGGAGATATCCATATACATGTATTATCTACATATATTTGAAGTTTGAATTAAGTTTTAGACTTTTATTCCATATATATAATTCAGGTTATTATTTAGAAATCTGGTATGATTTCTCCATATTACTTCATATCTCGTATGAAAGAAAAGCAGACGGGTCTGATGAAATGTAATGATGTCACACTGTATACTGATATGCATTTGTATTTGTAGGAACAGCTGTCAGGGACACTGAGTGCTCTGCCTGCAGTGATGGAACATTTTCCAATGGGACATTATTTACATCGTGTCAGCCACACACACAGTAAGTGAAGCTTCAGATCAGACATGGACACACCTGATCTCTTAGAGCAGCAGCATGGTTTCTACACATGTTCCTGTCAAAATGTCCCTCTATCATTCCAGATGTGAGGCATTGAATCTTCAGCTGATAAAAGCAGGAAATGCTTCAACGGATGCTCAATGTGGTGAGCACAGTTCATCGTTGGGGGGGGGGTTGTGATATGTTTAGTTAGTTCCAAGAATATCTCTTGTTGCGCATTATCTCAGCAAAAAGAGAAGATGTAAAAACACAAGTATAATAGATATTTAGACAAAATAATTATAGTAGGAACATAAAGTAATGATGTTTTTATTACACAATATTGTTTGTCAAATCATCAATCTGTTGATTAAGATGTTTTTTATTTGTTAATGTTTTATTGCAGGAAGAAAAACAAATGAAGACAATCCCCAACCGGTACATTTGATACTCTCTTTACTGTTATTAGTCAGTCCATGCTACTGTGTGCACAGCAGAAAGTAGGGAGGATTTTAGTAGTAGTAATTAAATTATGTCTTTCATTTATCAGTACTTTCCAAATCATGCACATCTGCATTAAGAAGCACACCAGCGTCAGGTAAGACTTTATTGAAATGTTCATGTTTTTACAAATGTACAACATGTTTCTGCTTAAACTCAATGTCTGTCTGTCCTCAGGGTGCGGCTGTGGTAAATGGACACCGAGACGGTTTGTTGGACGCTGCAGAGGAAAGTTCACAACTCTTCACTCAGCAGTGGAAAAGAAGTCTGTGTAGACCTCTGCTTTCACACAATAGTCCTGCAATGACCAAATTATCTAAAATCCATAGTCCAAGTACTCAAAAGTAATACTTAAAGTACAAGTATCTTACCGGAAACTTTGGTAGAAGTCTCCTTTTAGAATATAGAATATGACTTTAGTAAAAGTATCTAATATTTGCAGTACTTATGTATCAAAAGTAATTTATTAATATTAAATTTACTAGAATATTAGAATTAAAAGTTAAAAAAAACCTTTGATTATGAACTTTAAGGCCAAAGGTGTGTAACGTTATCTTCATCACCACTGGTCATCGTCTGTTACCATGGCAGCAGAGCCTGCACCAGGTGCTTCCATGACACTATCAGTCATTATGCTTCCTCTTCTTCTTCTTTAGTTGTTTTTTGCAGCTTGGCCACTAACAGGCATTAGGTCATCAACCTTGCATTACCGTGGCAATTTAGGAGCAATGATTCATTTTTTCCAGTGTAACAAATATCTTCTGATTTTATTTTGTAGTAACGAGAAGCTACGATGCTTAGAGGAGATGTAGTGGAGTAAAAGCATGCATTTTATTTGGGAAATTCATAGAATATTTACAGAAAAATTAAGTAAATTCAATTTTTCTGCAGATTTTTCGCAGATTGTAAACACATTTTCATTCTAGATCACGGCGGAAAACTTAAAAAATAAAATAAATAAAAAGATTCTGTGTGAGCCTGGTTGCGAGGGACAATGTTGCATGCTTTCTGAGTGAGAGTTGCTGCCAGTGTTTTGATGCATGGTTGGAGTACAAAAGTGTCTTCAGCATTGAATTAGCTTTTTTTTTGGGGGGCATTTTTAGGCCTTTATTGACGGGACAACTGAAGAAATAAAAGAGGAGAGAGAGATGGAACGACATGCAGCAAAAGGCACAAGGTCGGAGTCGAACCCTGGCCCGCTGCGTTGAAGAATACACCTCTGGTGACCCCATGCTTTTCTTCAGTCAGGATACTGTTGTTGTACTTAATGGAAGTAATTTAAGTATTTGTGCTTGAAGTAATTTTAGTATTTGAGCTTGTGCATGACATGCTTTGGTCACTGACAGAATACATGCTCCATATAACACGTCTGACAAAATAATATCTTCCCCAATCTGCTGTGTTAAGATTAGATTAGATTAGATTAGATTAGATTAGATTAGATTAGATTAGATTAGATTAGATTCAACTTTATTGTCATTACACAGGGACAAGGCAACGAAATGCAGTTTGGGTCTAACCAGAAGTGCAATAGCAGTAAGTGCAGGATATACACTGGTTCCATGAGTGCAGGACATGGATATGTACTGAATAAATATAGAAATGAGTACTATTATAAACAGAATTTTACAGATGGGTTTGTCCTATGAATATAAATATAGATAGCAAGTATTGTGAGCAAGATTTACAGCTGGATATGTACTGAATATAATATACAGCTGGATATTACTATAAGTAGAAGTTTTACAGATATGTACAATGAATGAACATAATATACTACTGGTTTATAGAGTTTACAGGTGAATATGTGCTATGAATATATATACAGGCGGCTATTATAGACAGAATGTGTACAGATAGATATAATAAGTTAGGCTAAAATAAGCAGTGTAATAATGATTTAAGGTAGAAAGTACTGAAGCATTTTATTGATGGTTGAACGGAGTGACATCTCATGACAGTGTCCTCAGGTTGAGCCAGGCCCATCCATGTCTGAGTTTCTTCATACAGTTCAGATTAGAGACGATGTAGTTGCACATCCATGTAGTATCTGGTGCAGGATTAAAAAAAGGTCAATTATACTCACTCAGGATTAACGTCTTCCTAAAGTGGTTCATTACTCAGCCAGCAGGTGGCACTTGACACTACATTATTATATTATAGTGGGGGCCTCCGCTCAGCCATCCCATAGGCCTGTCCATGAAATATGTCCATTGTGTAGTCCTGAGTTGTCCTTTGTGGGTCTTTTTGTAAGACCTTTTCTTGCAGCACACATGAAACCTTTTCTCTATAATGGCTTTAATTTAAAAAAAACCCACACACATCGTTCAAAAACATTGACAAAAACTGATTGACATTGTCAATGAATTATTTCAGGGAGTGAAAAGAAACGCAGTCTTATGCTGGAATAGGACATTACAATGGGTACAGGTACAATATGGCAAGGAGAAGGTTTCATTAAGTAGCCTCAGACCACCTGTATGATGAGAGGAAAACATTATTATGCAACCGTCGGTGAAATCGTTATGAACTCACTCTGGACGACATCATTATGATCACGGTAGACGTTCATTGTTGACATGCCCCGTTATGGGACAGGTGAATTTGGATTCCGGTTGCCATAGTGAGCCATTGGCCAATGTGTCAAGGTAGCCAGAGTTTCTTATCTTACGTGATAAAAGGTAGGCCTAGCAACTGCTTTACTTTCAAAATAAAAGCACCACAGCCAAACCATGTTAGCATGTGTTTTATATTGAGGCGCTAAGCCGGACATGGTGATGTTAAACGGGCAAATTTGACAACTCCTCCGCCGGAGAGAAGCCTCTAACTACCGCTGACTTAAGGAAAGAAAACTTCATAGTAGCTCGACAAGTTTTCTTTCGAGAGTATTGGACAAAACGGTACTTTTTATGTTATGTAAAGGTGCATTTTTATTATTTTCCGACCTGACCGAGTGACACCTAGTCTGGGCCTTTTCCAGTTAACGTGGGGCTGGTTGGGAAGTAACGTCGTTAACGGTAACGTTACACCAAACTGTACCATGCATACCGCCGGTATGACATCAAACGGATCCATAATGGATTTGGACTCGGAGTTGGTGAAAATAAAAGCGCACTACCGTGGGTAAGTAGCTTGTCATGGGGGACAGGGAGACAGTAGGGACGGTGACAAGGGGACACACCTGTGGAGTGGAGACTTCAGGTGTCTGGTGCTGTGGAAGTTACGTTAGGGTGACCAGACGTCCCCGGTTTCCGGGGACAGTCCCCGGTTTTGGTGACCTGTCCCCGGCTGGATCTGTCCCCGGAAATGTCCCCGGTTTTCACTGTGACTGACAGACCCGATACTGGAATGAAAGAAAGAAAACTCTGACCAAACGGAGCCGATGGAGCAGCGCTGCTCAGAGCTCAGAGATGTTTTAGAAAGCCGTATTTTACCATGCTAAAATCACTGATTATTTACATGGAGTCTGGTGGAGATATGTTGCTCTATACATGCTAAAATCACTGATTATTTACATGGAGTCTGGTGGAGATATGCTGCTCTATACACGCTAAAATCACTGATTATTTACATGGAGTCTGGTGGAGATATGCACGCTAAAAATTGATTAAAATGCTCTATACACTGGTGGAGATATGCTGCTAAAATCACTGATTATTTACATGGAGTCTGGTGGAGATATGCTGCTCTATACACGCTAAAATCACTGATTATTTACATGGAGTCTGGTGGACTTTTATGTTTTAAAAAAGGATCTTAATCTTTAACAGAAAGGTCAGCCTCCTTAGAAATCCTTTCCATAATGTTATCAGACACTTAGAATATTAATCTGAGTCTGTCAGCAGCAAAACGAGCACTTTATGAACGTAAATACAAGCTGGACAATTCTCCCATTAACTTCCATTGTAGCTTGTTTCTCTGCTGCCGACTGCAGCGATCTCGTTTCATACTGCATCAATGTCAAAGGAAAATCTTTCCTCAATAGTTTATATTGTTTCCGATACTCAGATCTAGGTCTAGTGTCCCCGTTTTAAGTTTTACTAAAATTAAAAACATGACGTGTTTTGGAGGTATTTACGCTTCTGAGCTGAAAATGTCCCCGGATGTTGTCTGAGACATCTGGTCCCCTTATGTTAGGGTCGTTCCTGAAATCAGATCGGTCAGTGAGAGTGACACTACTCTCTGTCAGCTCTCATGGGTTTAACCCTTGTGTTGTCCTCGGGTCAAACGGACCCGTTTCAAAGTGTTTTATATCTGAAATGTTAGATTTCTTTCAACCAAATTGCCCAAAAATAACATGGATGATTCTTCAGGTAAAATTAATGATTACTTTCACTGAAGTTTTTGGGTGTTTTATTCATTCTTATAGAATTTGAATTATTTTTCAAAACAGTATCCGGACTAATCTTTGACATCTACCCATGTGTGATCCACTCAACATCCTCAGATCTTAACTATTAGCTAAAATAATTTATAATTTCTGCCTTTTTAACTAAAACCTCATGTGTCATTTGATATAAATGAGGTTTGTTGACCATAAATTCCAATAATAAGTGTAAAACCTGTTATTAAACCAGCTCAGGTTAAAAAAAAAAGCGCCAAAAGATGGAAAAAGTGACAAATAAATCAGAAAAAGCAGCAAAAAAACATTGGAAAAGCACAATTTCTTTTAAACATTTTTGACCTGGAAGGGCAAGTTCATGGTGAACAGGAAGACAACACAAGGGATAAAGACAATATCTGTTAATAGAAGTAAAATTTTATTTCGGAATTGTTTTTAAAACCCCTAAATAAGTCCCGGGTCAGTTTGACCCGAGGGACACGAGAGGGTCCCCAAAGTGAAGACAACACCTTCCCGCCCTTAATAAATAAAGTGAATGCTTTTTATTTTTATTTTGTTGTATAATGTGATTATAGTACTTTAGACCTATCTTTGTCATTTTTCTTTATTTTTTGTTAAATTTTAATTCAGTATGCATTACGAATACGTGAAAAAAAGTGTAATGCATCATTAACCCACTTTCAAATGGATAAAAACAAAAAAATAAGCATCAAATAACATAAAACATGCCAGGGGTTAGCAAAGAATAGAAAATAATGTAATTATTTAAAATGAAACAGGGAGCACAATATTACAGTTCTAATGGCTTTTTTTGTAGTCTATATATCTTGCCACAGTTTATGGGTCACATTATTATTATGTGTACCTTTCCAGCAACGATGGACAATAGTTTCAGAGTATGTGAATCTCAGGCCACTCTTCTGTTCTAACTGGGATTATACCAGGATCAGCGGCTATTGTGTTAAATATGACAACCATGTCACTGCTGTGTCAAATATTCATTTCTATGTCAGGTATTTTATATATTAGAGCTCTTATACATTACCTATACATACTCAAAGAAGCATTCAGTACATGGAGTGCCGAGCCCTGTATTCACGCTCAGTGCCAACTGTTTGTTATGTAAATAAATGTTCACTTTTATAGATGAAAATAACTTTTTCTTGTTGTGATTGAGGCTACCTAATGCTATTGCTCTAAACACAGAAAAACATGCCACAAAAGGTTATGAAAAGTAGTCACGTGACATTATTGAATGGCACTATTTTGTATTTTGAATCCCTCGTTCCATTGTTTCTTCCTCGGCCACGCTGTGTTAACTGGCTCTACAACCTGTCACTTTTGATATTTCTGTTAAATGTTCATTATATCTCACACACATTGGCCCCAGTTTCCTTTCAGACTACTATAGTGTCAATAATCAATTATTATACAGTCAATTATACAGTATACTAAAACTGCAGTGGAACATGATAGGGCTGTACGATTCTCGATCAATCACAATCACAATGTGTTTTTTTGTTAAAATTCAGATCGGGGTTCTCTCACGATTATCAGTACAAGCCTTTATTTTCTTCTCTAACCAAAATAATGAATTGCTATTTGCAGTATTGTATTTCTGGTCTGTAAAAGTGTCCTACAAAGAACAAAATAGCTGATATTGCCATGCCACCAAGTGCATGAATAAATGAATGAATGAATGAATGAATGAAGGATGTTGTGGAACACTTTTCAGTCCACAGTACTCTGAGCCTGGAACACATTGGCATCTAATGGTTAAAAGATCAGAAAAGATTAAACCGACTAAAATATGGAAGCCCGAGAATGAAAAGCCACCTTGTTTGATTGTTTATTAATCCAATTAGCGTGCTTAAAGGAACTCATAGCTCGAGGTAACATTGTGTTGAGTTGTGTTCTGCACTCCTTTGTACTTGGGGTGGTCCTCAAAAGGAAACTCTGTCAACATGTGTTATCTGAAAAGATATATTTCTGTGTTTGTTCATCTCACTTCAATTTTATTGCTGCAAAATGGCAAACTGACCACATATATAATAAAAGATTGATATGGAAAATATTGCGATACTATGCTGTATCGATCCCCCCCCAGTATAGTAAGGGGCTAATGGTCAGGACACAGTGGTCACTGATACACACACACACACACACACACACACACACACACACACACACACACACAACGTTAGCTGTTGTTAACTCTTATTAACTGTTGTTAGCTGTTGTTACCTGTCCTTTTTGTCGACCTGTTGCTACTTCTCCGTGGCAGCTGTTTACTAGAACTTACTCCAAAACTCTGATTTGGGTCAGAAGTGCTTTTCGACTCTCAGCTCGGTAATACACTCAAATGTATTTTTATAGGGGAGTGTGTGTGTGTGTATACAGCAGCTGGGGGGGTACGTGGCCCCATTAAACTCAGGCTAATCCAGTTAGGATTTATATAATCTTAAAACACAACCCTTCTGATTCTGAATGACATGGTAACTTGAATGCATTCTACCCGTTTTTACCATTGCGTGCGTGTGCGCGCGCCATCATTCCACATTGACTTGTGTGGGTGTTGGCCGTGTGGAGCAATGCCTGCTGGGATGCAAGCTGTCTCTGCTCCACCTTGTCAGAGTCCAACAAACACTCGCCATAAAACACTCACCCACATGGGCCCAGTCACTAACTCCTGCTCTTATTCTTCCAGAAGCATGTATCGGGGGTGTGATCTATGCTAACAGTGTGAAACACACGCGTACCTGGCTGCATGTGTGACCCAGTTTCCATTCAAACCTTGATTCTCAGCAGCTGCACTGTTGCGTGAATATACACCACAGTATCCTATTCAGCCACAGGCCGAGCAGTGAGAGTGTTGAAACTGAACATGCACACACCCTTATTTAAAACCACTGATAAGGGTACTTGTAGGCCAGTGACTTTGGGCTTTCTGATTCATTCAGTGTCAATAAATTATCTATCGTCATTGGTTTAAACCATAGACCGTTAATATAAATGGACAGAGCATGTGTGACGTCACCCATTGGTTTGTGGAGATCAGAAATGAGTCGTTTATGGGCGCAGCCATCGTGGTTGTGGATGTGACGATTTTAGAGGAGAGGGCGGGGTGAGAGAGGAGCCACAGACCGGTGGGCGGGATCTACAGTCTATGGGCGGGATCTGACTGACGTTAGCTGAGAGCTAGCAACGCTGCTCTACCGTTACGTTAGCTAACCACTTTCACTGCCAATGTGGATGCAACTGCTGCTGGATAATTCAAGGTAAGATTTAGTGACCAAAGTGTCACAGCCGCGGCGATAAAAACGTAGGCAACCCCCAAAAATGAAGTTCACGTGCCATGGACAAGCTTTGCTAACACTCTGTCATGATTGACAGGCTGAGAACTGTCAAGCACATCATAGCCACGCCCTAAAACACCCCCTGCTTTATCGCCGATTTTAAAATCAACGAGACCGTAATTTAAAAAATGAACATCATTCTGTGTTGCAGAAGACTTAAAACTAGCAATCGAGACCACAAACTCATTATGAAGATGTTTACTGAGGTAATAAATCAAGTGAGAAGTGGCTCATTTCTCCATAGACTTCTATAGAAACCAACTTCTTTTGCAACCCCGCGTGTCGCCCTCTGCAGGAATTCAGATAGAATGCAGGTTTAAGTTACTTCCGCAGTTGCAGCACTTTGCCGAACCGGATGCTCTGTCCATCAATAATATACAGTCTATGGTTTAAACCAATGCGTGTCCCAACTGTCTAGTTTACAGCTTCAGTATTGAAATTAGTGGTATTTACTAGCAACGCCGGCTGACTTATTGTAAAATCCGTGTTTCCAGTGTTTCTATGATTAGTGATTCCTTGGATAAGGCCAGAAGCGTCCAACGCGCAATGGAGTTGTCTCCACGGCGTCCATAAATTCCTACTTACGGACACTTCAAACTCGTTATCCCGTTTATACCATTAGACCAAAGTGGATTAATATTAATTAATTCCTTATTCTGTTGTTGACTCCTCTGGCCCCCTCACACAAAGTAACTCAATCTTGACTGTGTGTGTCTGTGTGTGTGTGTGTGTGTGTGTGTGTGTGTCTGTGTGTGTTTGTGTGTTCGTTCAGGCACATGTTAATCGCAGACTTGGCTGCCACGGTAAACTTTGTGGAGTTGCAGGAGGAGGTGAGAACAATGTGCAGCGTTGCCAAGCAGCAGCCCATCACGCTCAAATGGATCGATGATGAAGGTGGGTGTGCCTCACGGTCAAATACTCTACATCAGTCTGCGTGCTCTGTCTTCTCCAGAATGGACAAGTCGTATGCTAAACTCTGGCTTAAAAATGCAAAAAAAAAGTCCAAAAGTCATCACTGCCACATCCCACTGCACAGCGGGATACCTTAAAATGCTCATATCTATCCACACAGAGACACACAATCTATAGAGGAATTGCATTTCTTTTTAAATTTAAAAAACGTGGCATTTTCTTCAGGGAGTTCCTCCTAAACCCGCCAATTACCCACACCTAAGGGTCCACAAACCGAGGGAAAACACTGGACACAGGATATAGTCAAGCACAGTATTGAGCGTAGGTTACTTGCTTTCTGACATGGAGGATTAACTGTATTGAGAGTGTGTGTTTGTGTGTGTTTAGGGGACCCTTGTACCATCTCGTCCCAGATGGAGCTGGAGGAGGCTTTTCGTATTTACAGTCGAACCAAGAGGTCTGGACTACTGCTGCATGGTGAGTCAGCTCGTACTTTTAATTTCCATTTCAAAATTATTATTATAATTATTTAACTTTAGGAGAGATAAAACACCACAGAACGGCGAATACCTTAGCAGGCATGGCAACATTTAAGGAATGACACAAAGTCATACAAACTTAATGCAACCTTGTATTCATGGTTTATCTTCTACACATTTTCAATGAATAAAATAACTTCAGGGTGTTCATCAACTGGATTGCGTATGTGTGTGGGTTGAGGTTTTAATTTCCATGACCTTTGCATATTTCTGTCACATTGTACACAGAAGAAAAAGCTGATTAAAATGGTCAGTTTCCTTTATTTCCTGTCTTTTGCAGTCTTCCCCAGTATCCCGGAGCGGCCTGGCATGCCCTGCCCTGGAGAGGACAGTGAGTAAATCACTTCCATTTCATTCTCCATCCCCCTCTAAGACTTTCGTTGACTGTGAGATCCCATGCTGTGTAACCAGCACTGTTAAACTAGCTTAGAATAGAAATTTTATCAAAATGCTTTTGCGTGATAATCAGTTAGCCTCGCCCCCTTTAGCTTGTGTCCATCCCAGCACACTGGACAGGAGAGTCGCAACATGCTTAACAGGCCACCAGTCCATCGCGGGGCTATTGCAAATAAAGGCCGTCGCTACCACAGGACCTTTTTTTCCTCTTTGTGCCATTTATACATGGCAAGCTGTATGTAAGCAAGCCTGAAGACTGTTCTTTAACTTTGATATCACTTCAGTTATTGTTGTGTAAAAAGTGATTAGTCACTGCTGCCCTGCCCTGTGTCTCTCATGTACTCCCATGTTGTTTGCCGCACTCCCTCGCTATCTATTTGCTGTGACAGCATGTTTCAGCAGCTTGCGGACTGCACTCCTGTGTGTGTGTGTGTGTGTGTGTGTGTGTGTGTGTGTGTGTGTGCTTGTGTTTGGTGGGATGGAGCCCTGCTCTTTTGTGCTGAGGCAGACTACTGGTTTACTGTGTGAAGTGCAGCGTGTCATTCTGTAGGTAGGTAATGAAGGATACACACATATACAGTATTTTACACATACACACACACACACACACACACACACACCAAGTTAGTATCTATGTGTTGTGCTCTGTGGGTGATGGACTTACTGTACATATAGTGTATATATAACACTAACAACTGTGGCTTCCTGCTGTGGCTTTTCTCCATTTGAATCATTTTTTGGAGGGAAGATAGAGCTGTTTTTAGGGAGGAGGAGAAGAGAAGAAAGAATTAGACTGAGTGGAGGAGGGAGGGACACATTGTGTGTCCATTTCTTTCAAGGCTAACTCAGTACTGGTATCTCCTGATGAAATATGCAGTTGCTAATGCTTTGTGAAGCTGTTGAAACATTAAACGGCCAAAACCAAACATAATAACATCATTTCTGATTTCTATTTGTGGGATCTTGCTGTGCAGATACGTTGCCTTTGGTTGGTGTGCTCTTGAATTGTCCTCCATTGAGACTTTGAATGCAGGACTTGTACTGTGCCTTCTCAATAGTTTTAGCCTACTATTACAAGTTTAGTTTTCTTCCTGAAGTTTAATTTAGATTGATTCCTGTGTCAAATATTCTATCCGATTTTATTTAACATTTCAGTTAATTTAGTCTCGCCAAAACCAATACTTTTGTCATTTTAGTCAAACTGATTTTATATTAAAAAAATTGATATTTCATCATTATCTGATTAAAAAAACTGGGGGCCAACTGGGGGGCGTTTACATGTATGTGGTTATTTTGAAAACCGTGTGTGCCCTTCGTTTACATGCAAACGGAGAATTTGCCTCTGAAAACGAGTCTTTCTAAAAAACTCCAGCCAGAGTGGAGACTTTTGAAGTCTTTGTTTGCATGTAAACTAAGTCCAACGAAGGTTTAGGCAGCCAAAGAAGTGAGGAAGAGAAGGGAGAGGAAGTGATTTGTTGTTGTCACTCCCCGATGTGAGTCGAGTGCAGATGTGAGTCGCGCATGCTCAGATTTAAACGGTTTACAGCATTACGTGTCATACTAAAATTTGTGAAATCCATGAAATAATAAACAATTCTCATTACAAACAATTACAGAAGATGTAAATCATTTGAAAAACATTGTAGCTATCTATGATTGATTGATTGCTAACTTTAGCTCAAAACACCATTCAACTGACAGCCTTTGTTGTGTTTGATGCTAACTTGTAGCTAAGCTAGCAGTAAACCAACTTGGTTCAGTAGGTCCATATTTACTGTGTTGACGTTACAGAAGTCTCTCGTTAGCATCTTGTAGGCTACTTGTCGCAAAGTGAAGCACTGAACTAATAAATCTGCACTCGACTTACATTGGGGAGTGACAGTTGCTGCTGTTGCTATTTTCAGGATTCTGATTGGCTAACGTGGGCTTGAGCTTCTCGTTACACCGCCACCTACAGGTGTGGCATGCTCTTGACGGCATATAGACACGGGTACGTGTAAGTGAACGCTTTTCTGAAAACTGACAGCTGTGCACAATGTTATTTTTGAAAACAGAGAGGTTGAAATGTCCGTTTCTGGAAATAGCCGGCCACATGTAAACGTAGTCTGACTGACTTTAGCAGTTTAGATAACAGACACTCAACAGTGCCGCTGTTACTACAGACATGTTAACTAAGCACAGACATTTGCCTTGATCATGGACCAACGGCGGTGCAGGAATGAAGCACTGATGTATGATTAGTTTATTTACTTATTGTTGGATGTCCATGGTTTGCATTCAGCGGCAGGGGAGAGAGGTGAGGGGATGTCTCATGAGCAGTGCCAGGTGAGTTGATTCTCACAGCTGGTGCTCATTGACAATTCTACTCTCCCATCTAAAGCAGTGCGCTGGGACCTCGATGTCTGGCACACACCAGAGACAGACAGCCACGCTGGCTGTTGGATTCTGTTTACTATTGAAATGTTTGGCGAAGTGCGCTGGGAGTTTTGGAGCAGCATGACGTGCCAGAAAAGCAGGCCGACCAGATGTGCACGGTAAAGCTGCGTATTTATGTTGAAAATGTGTGTGTATTTATGTTGAAAATGTGTGTGTGTATGCAGACGTGAGCACACTGTCCTGCCTGTGTTTGTGCAGAGAGAACTTGCTACAGCGGTAACTACCAAACAGTTGCATTAGTCGATTGCTTTGACCACTGCTGGTTAAAAAGTTATTTTAAGGTAAAATTGTTACATCATTGCTTAAAGGCATGGGTTTAATTAGAGGAGGTAATGCTATTAGTAATGTATGAGGTGCAACAACTTGCCTCGGATTTCAGTGGCCATTCTTAAATTGGGCTTTTATTGTGAAGGGTAGAAAAAGTGAAGCTAGCGTTATGCACTGTTGTCACCATAGATGTATCTTAAGAGGTTTTTACTATGGGAGTTAATATAAGTGTGTGGGCCGTCAGGCTGGTTGAGATTACAGAGCCTCAGAGGGCTAAATTGGCTTGTTTGTTTTATTAGATTCCTTTATTTAAGACTGTTTTATATTCTTACAACAGTGTGCTGCATGTGACGTCTTTTTCATGCATATGTATCCATACAAGCGCTCGCTGAGTATGACGCGTTCACGCGTGCTTGCAGCTCTTGCGCATGTTTGCGGAGCATGTCTCCCTCATGTTGTCCTCACATGCAAAAATGATTTGACCTGACGTAGATGTGAATTAATTCTTAATTGAGGACACTTCAAACAAATACAACTGGTTCCTTACACCTCTGGCAATGTTCCATATGTTTATGGTGAATTTGTTACCAAAATAAAACAGAACATTTGAATCAATGTAAAATGTACGCTTTAAGCTGAGACAGTGGTCTGTAAAGGCCTGTGTGTGTGTGTGTGTGTGTGTGTGTGTGTGTGTGTGTGTGTGTGTGTGTGTGTGTGTGTGTGTGTGTGTGTGTGTGTGTGTGTGTGTGTGTGTGTGTGTGTGTGTGTGTGTGTGTGTGTGTGTGTGTGTGTGTGTGTGTGTGTACCTCTGGCAGAAGCTTGTGTGTGCAGTAAGGAGTGAACAGACCCCCGTCTGTGTGGAGGGTGAACGATGGAGGGTGGGAGGTTTTTTTTTTAAAATCCTGTATGATGTGCTCAGTTCTGGCTGCCCTGCCTTGCACCGGATTCTCCGGCTGAACACCCAGCCGCCAAGCACCGCCCATCCACCCACAACCCCACCCTCCTCTTCCCCCTCCCAGTGCCACCGCTCTTTTCCCAGCATCCCCCTCTCTTTCTCTCAGCTGTGTGGCACCGCTGTCTCTCCAGGGAGGAGCCTACAGTGCTGCTGCATCACACGAGACACAGGCGGATGAGGGACACTGTGGTAGTGAAAGACAGGGAGAGGGAGAGAGAGAGAGAGAGAGAGAGGGGGGGAGCATTATACGGTCCAGATATCAGCTCTTAACATACAAGGCAGGCACTCCATTTTTCCTTTACTCTGCTTTTTTTGGCTCTGCCTGCACCACAACAAACAATCTGAGAGGATAACACGTCCTAGGAGAAGGGAGAAACGCACAGAGAATTAAACAGCCTCGACAAAAGCAAGGCGTCTCAATCAGCTGTGAGGAGAGAGAGAGAGAGAGAGAGAGCAAGAAAGGGTGAGAGAGGTAGAGTGGAAATAATTAAATAAAACCCAGGGAGGACAGAGAAAAAGGGAGGGATCGTCAGAGAGAGGAAGAGGAGGGGATGTAGCCGTGTGTATCTTTGCCGGCTCATCACACATACACACACAGACATGTACACACACACACACTCACACTTAGCCTGGATAATGTGCTGAAAGAGGTGGAGAGAAAGGAAGAAAGCAAACCGGTGAGCTATCTACCTCTGCATCCATCTATCCATCCATCCATCCATCCATCCATCTATCCACTATACAGCCACCCATCCTTTCATCAATCTCTGTGTTTCCACGCCAAACTCCTAGACAATGGATTTGGACGAGTGTGTCCTTGCCTGAAAATGTATTTGTGTGTGTCTGTGTGTGTGTATGTGTGTGGAAGATCTGTCTGCTTTCATGATTAGAATGTGTGATTGGTTCTTGTCGTGTCACGCATTGCAGGCAGGTATTGTGTGCATGCAACCTGCTAGCGGTGTTAGCCTGGCTGGTGCCTGTTGGCTGGCTTCCTTCACTGTACCCTATGTAGCCTTGGAAGGCTGTCTGTTTGGCAATCCACTTGGGCTGCACCTGCTAACAAGTGAGACATGGTGTTTGCGTGCATATCGGCGTGTAAGGGTTGCATTGTTATGGCAGTGTATGATTTAACCATTATATCAGGCTAGCACTGGTCGTAAATTCAGACGTGTTGCATCGAGTGGCATCCTCCGATATAATGGCTATGATGCAGGTTGATTGCACATTGGAACACTGTACACTGGTTGTATTGGAATCCTTTAACCTGGATTGACTCTGCTGTTGGTCTGTTGCAGAAGCTTATCCATCATGACGAGAATGCATTCTGTCAAATAATTTGTTTGCACTATGAGAATTGATTTAAAGGTTGAAAATTGGCAATGGCAGTTTTAATCCAAAAATGGCAATGTAAATATTGACCTTCAGAAACGTCTTGATGAGCCCTAAATTGCACACACGGCAGACAAACTAAAGTGTGTGTGTGTGTGTGTGTGTGTGTGTGTGTGTGTGTGTGTGTGTTGTGTGTGTTTTCCAGAGGATTGCTTACCCAGAGTACCAAAAAGAAACAAAAGTGTTGTTTCCTTTCTATTTTCTTCCCTCCCTATCTATGAGAGAGAAAAGGAACTCTAGCACAGTCGTCTACGTGTTTTCAGTTTTATACACCAAAATGTATTTACCTTTCATGGTTAGCACCGCTTAGTGTTAACAAACTGTCTCTCCTGTTGTTCTGGAGGAGCTTTGTCAGGATTATTTCATCTTAAACTTGGGAACAACACATTTTTAACAGCGAGCTTGTGTTATGTGTGTTAGCTGATTTCTTTTTGGAGGGGGGTTATTGGGTGTGAAGGCTTGAAGCACTTCTCTAGTTCCAAATAGAAACTTCATTCAAACATCAAAACATTCTGCTCAATTTCGTGCTGTACCTTTCATATTTTCTGAAATATTCTGTGTTTTCCAGGAAATGTTCTGTATTCAAATGAATGGACCTAATGTTCCAACTTTCTTTCTTCATTCTCATATTTTAGTTAGTGTGTGTGGGGTGGATTTTCGACTTTTGAAATGAGGAGCAGGATCAACGATTTCCCCCAGTATATATATTTTTTTCTCTCTCCATACCCGCCTACTTGCGCACGTCCAAAGAAAGAGCCCACAACAAACCCAGCGTAGCTTACAGGCTGGTAGCATGCAGCTAAAGACACAGGGTAATGTTAGCTTACCAGTAGCCTGCAGCTAAAGACACAGGGTAATGTTAGCTTACCAGTAGCCTGCAACTAAAGACACAGGGTAATGTTAGCTTACCAGTAGCCTGCAGCTAAAGACACAGGGTAATGTTAGCTTACCAGTAGCATGCAGCTAAAGACACAGGGTAATGTTAGCTTACCAGTAGCATGCAGTAATTAATGTTGCAGCATGCAGCTAAAGACACAGGGTAATGTTAGCTTACCAGTAGCATTAAAGACACAGGGTAATGTTAGCTTACCAGTAGCTGCAGCTAAAGACACAGGGTAATGTTAGCTTACCAGTAGCATGCAGCTAAAGACACAGGGTAATGTTAGCTTACCAGTAGCCTGCAGCTTGACTATTTCAGACACAATGGCCACTGCTAGAGTTGAAGTTGCTTTCCTGAAGTCACCGGTGTGGCAACATTTTGCCTTCCCCGTGAGTTATGTAAACAAACAACAAATGTGAAGTGTGTGGGCTCCAACGAGACTCCATGGTGCCTTCAGGTACACATCATTAAACTAATGGTGCATTCAATTGTGCCACTAAAAAAAGAACTTTGAGAATCTCAAACTGTTTTTGGGTTTCTGCCATCTAGTGGCTCTTATTGTGTCATTGCCCACTGTTTTTTTTTTTTTTTTTTTTTTTTCATGGGTTTTTAATTAAATCAGATCAGTAACTTAAAATCAAAAGTCAAAGTGAATCAACACCCCTAATTGCTACAGTGCATGCCTCAGATTCTGGGCTGGTGGTAATGGCTCAGCCACTTTTGCTTGAATGTATTGCTTTTTTGTGTTTTTTGTGCCTAAAGTGACTAGGCATTTTAACATTCAGCCTCTCTGTCCTTGGCTTGCTCTTTGCAGCGCTGGTAGGTGAATACAGAGCTGGAGTATTACAGCTCCGAGTCTACGTGTGGTTTGGGGGCTGTTTGGAGCTGTAGTGGCCTCGCTTTGTGCAATCTGAGACATCCTGTGTATTGATCCCTACGATGTTTCAAACTATTTATGAGCCTGTGTAGGACTGTGGCTGTGTGTGACTGGTTCGAAGATACTTTCCTGTGTCCGTTTTGCTGACTAGACGATGACCTATTAATAGCCCTTTATGGATAACGCTCGGTTGAACAGCTCAGTCTGCAATGCAGACTTTGATATGTAATGCTACAAAATGATATATCTGCCCCCATTTCCTCTTGTTAGTAGATATGTATCACTGCCTATTGGCAGCGGAAGCCCTCTTCAAGATTATCTATTGTAGGGGTTAGAGGGCCTATTGAGACTGTTTATGCTATCTGTGTTTTGTTGAACTGGTTAGTTGGAGACCACCAGGCTCTTTGGACTGCTGCCTGCAAGGTCTGACTGCACTATGTTTGGTTTTTTTGCTGCTCTGGGATTGCCTAGCCCCGTTTTGGTTTTAAAAAAATCTCAGAGGTTGCTTTGTCTGGACAGGCACAGACGGAGACCTTTGGAAACGACGATGCAGGAGCCAGCTTTCGCCTCCTGATTGGGTGTGACCCTTTCCCAGGAATAAAACAAACAGCATCCTGCACTGACTATTGTAACAATCTGTGTTTATTTCAACATTGTTAACGGAATACAGGTGATTCCGACCAAATTAGCTAGAGAGACGAGCAAGAGAGAGGGCTTTCCACCCTGGAAGCACTGATCACATCAGACAACAGTGCCAGCCTCAGGGGATTCATCTTAAAGCTGAAACAGTTTACATTTGCAATTAGTGATGAGGGTGGTTGCTTGTTCTACTGCTTCTGTGCTGTTAGTTTAAGAAACCAAGGCCCAAATATGCAATGATTGGCTTGAAACCAGAGACAAGGAAGCTACATTCAAAATCTAATGTCAGCGTACTCCTTACTTCCTTTGCATTGTAGCTGCTGATGTGATCCTCTGGTATGCCTCAACTCAGAGATATAATCTGTTGTGGATTCATTTACCTCCACGATGCCACAACATAGACTGTGCACCGAAATGACTTTTTTTCACTTTCTAGTCTGTATCAATGTCCCAGTGTTCTTATTTAAAACTGTCAGTCCTAATTTTCATGTACTATGACATGTGATCAGTACTATACCTGTGTAGTCGCAAATTTGAAATGTTGACTCATTTAAGCTTTGACAGACAATTGACAAAAGATTTCTTTACTGTTATTAATTGAATTTCACCAAGGTCTTGCCAGCTATCACACATCAAAGTTTTTTTATCAAAGTATTTTTTAATTCTGTATGCCTCTAGTCAGTCACTGAACAGAATTAAGAAGTCTGACAGTTATTAACATTATTATTAAGGTATTTTTGTGAAATGGCAGGTTTCTCCACATGTCCACAGGGTCATTAAATATAAAAAAAAAATAAGTACCCTAATCACATCTCCTTTTGTTTAATAAAAAAATTATTTTCCTGAGAAAACACTGCCAGCCTTTACTTCATGACCAACAGGCATCATTTTATAGAAGTGGCATGCCTCACTTGGTATGTAAAATGGAGTTGGAGCAATTTCAGTACAACAAAAATATGGTGTTTTTGAAAAGTAAATCATATCAACCTGTTCTGATATAACTTCAAAAAACAATTGTGAACCTGAAAATGAGCATAATATGGGCACTTTAACAAACTGAAATTGGATTCACTTTTCTGTAGCGGTATCTTCAATACACACATCACGGCGACGTTGAATGGGCACTTCACTCGTTTATTAAGACCTCTTTACTTTTAGCCTAAACCCTTGTTTAATGACCTCTGTGGCTCTTGAGGAGCTTTTTCATGTCTGGGATAAAATAAAACCTGATGATGTCATCTGGGTTATCTCAGCTTGGGAATTAAACATTTTTAAAGAAAAGCCTGTGTTACAAAGTGGGTCTGTGGCGTTTGACCCATTCTAGGAAGTAAAAGTCAGGATGCCTGAGCCTCTGCTGCATCGATTTTGAATGTTTTTCTTTTTTTAATGAGTACCCTGTTAAAAGGCAATTACAGTTTTATACAACTCGGGTCTTATTCTTGTGGTTTTAGCCATCTTTTCAATTGGTATATTTACACAGTTCCATCCACGAGCAATCAGATAACGTGGATGAGAACCAAGACAAAGAGTAGAATAACTGCCTGACGCATTTCCATCTTCAACTTTGATGTACTGTAGTTGTTGGAATTATAAGCAACATTTCAGGTGCACTCACTTTCACTTTGACCTCCCAAACAAACAGTGGTCTAGATAATTATTATTCTAATTATCTAGACCACTGTTTGTTTACAACCTGTCTGATTTTCTAATTGCCCCATTAGACTTTGTTCCCAGATCTTAGCAATGAGTTTGGTAGATTCAGTGTTATCATAACCTATAGAAATGATGGTGACAACTACAAAAAAAATTTAATTTGGAAAAGCAAATGACCATATTGAAATAGCCTTCGGGTAAGCGCACGGCTTCAGAAGAAAGATAATCAAATAATTCTGTCAGTGAGAAGTCAGACAATGCCCTCTTTTTAAATGGTATAAGAAAAGCAGTAAACCCAGAGGATTCAGAGGAGGCTCAAACCCCCCCTGACCCATGTGATAATGAATACATCTTCCTCCTTTCAAAGTCCCTGCACTTATCTACTCTCTCTCTGTTCAAGCAGACAGGTGGCTTTTTGATGCAGTCTTAGTTGGCAGTTACACACTCATGTGGTTCATTTTGACTTTGCCTTTTCTTGTCTTGGTTGTCTGACACCCACACAGATCCAGTATGGGATCTATGGTGCGAGAGCCAACAGCGTACTCTAGTTTCTTTGAAATTAAGAGAGACGGCCAACAAGTAGCTGTGCTTATTTAGCTCCCACCTGCAATTGGTGACGCACTAGCTGGGGGCAGGTTACCTCTTCTAAATTAGGGGTGTATACCGGACTAGACAATTACAAAGAAAAATGCACATGCTCCTTGTAATCTCTTTGTAATCTAAACAATTGAACTAGCCAGTGAATTGTTTTGTAGTCCAATACAACAAGACACTCAACTTGCTGCGTGCTCGTCCCACCTTAACATATCTCAAGCTTCACGACATTTCACAACCTTGGGTCAAGCTGTGACCCAAGCTCCAGGTTTTGAAACATCAATATACTGTATGTGTCTTTTTCTACAGTTTGTAACCAAGTTAAACAAATTCACTGCATGTTGGGTAACCTGCAAACAGGGAGCCGGGGGGGTGCTCACTGACAGTTATGTGCTGTGCCCAAGAATCCTAAAAACCTATAATAGTATTAATACAGAATATGTTAATGCACATTTGTTCCTTGGTCAGTAATGTACAGCGGTTTACACATCCACGCTAAAGTTTATTAAAAAGAGGAGTAAAAAAAAACATCTTTTGGAAATTGATCTTAATGCTTTAATTCAAAAAGGACACCAATTTTTCTTTGTGAATGAATAATGTAAATAAATGTTCTTCCTTAAAATACAGGGGGGCATAAGCATACACACCCCAATTCCCATAGAGGCAGGCAGATTTTTATTTTTGAAGGCCAGATATTACATGGATCCAGGATACTATGCATCCTGATAAAGTTCCCTTATCCACTAAAATGATGGCATGGTGCACTGTTAAGCCCTTTAGGGAGAACGGGGTGTGTGTGTGTGTGTGTGTGTGTGTGTGTGTGTGTGTGTATTCAGCATGCAGGTCCTTCATGCATCACAAGAATTATTCTGTCAATGCAGGTCCTTCATGCATGATGAGTTACTGTAGTCTGGGGCACGCTGGGTACGACTGAAGGGACAAAGAAGGAGAATTTAAATAGACCGGATCAAACCAGTTAGCTATTTATCCTTTGTCCAATGAGATTTCTCTAAAAAGTGGTGTTGGAGGATGAAGCTGGTTCATTTCATTAGTCTGACTCAACGGATGTACATTACTGTGTCCCTCCCCTCTCCCAGATGTCAGGGCTTAGCATTGCCCAGGACAGTGTGATTGGTTGAAAGAAATACAATCAAGCCAGGACTTATGTCCCTATCCATTAGATTACGTTTTTTACTCCAGAGGTCGCACACCTCTGGTGTGATTGTGGTTGATGTCACAGTGGGACTCGAACCGCACCAAAGGCAGGTGTCATATCCACAGCACCATCACCACCCCTATCCCAGAATAATTAGGCGGTGTAGCCGGACCATAGTCCAGCACTGACGCAGCTCTGTTGAGATAGGTCTGGCAACTTGATGTGATGAAACACCACTATTTAAACAAGCTATTCTGAATTGACCCTCAGTGATGCTGATATTAAGTGTCTAATTCCGGTTTTTCATATACTTATCGATGGTCTTAAGGTGTGGTATGTCAAGTCATAGGGGCAGGTCCAGCTCAGAGATTCACAAATAATGCTGGGAGGTTTTGTCGTTTCAAACAAAATATTTGAAAAGGACCAGTTGTATTTTTTAGCTTGCAGAATATAACTTTATTTAGGCTTCTATGTTGGTTATATACATCTGCATTACCGCACCTTAACTGTAATGTGCAATTACTTTCCACTGCACTTTAATTCGGATAGCTTCTGCCCAAACTTTATCTGTACTACCTTAAATCATTATTATACTGCTCATTTTAACCTAACTTATTATATCTATCTGTAAAAATTCTGTCTATAATAGCCACCTGTATATATATTCATAGCACATATTCACCTGTAAACTCTGTAAACCAGTAGTATATTATGTTCATTGTACATAATAAAATTTCTACTTATAGTAATATCCAGCTGTATGTTATATTCAGTACATATCCAGCTGTAAATCTTGCTCACAATACTTGCTATCTATATTTTATATTCATAGGACAAACCCATCTGTAAAATTCTGTTTATAATAGTATTCATTTCTATACTTATTCAGTACATATCCATGTCCTGCACTCATGGAACCAGTGTATATCCTGCACTTAGTGGTTCATTACCTGTGTAATGACAATAAAGTTTAATCTAATCTAATCTGGTTGACCACGTAGAGCTGGGCGATATGGAGAAAATCAAACATTACGATATTTTTGACCAAATACATGGATGTTGCAGCGATTTTGAATTTTAGTGTTCAATTTCACACTAACATTCTCCCTTGGAGTAAATAATCTCTCACACAATGTGACACTGTCTAGTTTGACGGGGGTGGGGGGTATTTCAGACTGGACGTGCTGCGATGATGGCGACAAAAACACACAGATCACTTTGGTCTTGTAAATGGAACAAACTTTGCATTCAGACTCTTATTGGCGTCTGTTTCGTTAACAGTTGTTGCAACAGCATGTTTGCTAGGCCAAAAAGAACATTAATCTTGCGATTAAAAAAAAAAAAAAAAAAAATGGACGACCGCTTAGAATAAGTTACTCCTGATGAAATTACGGTTGTATCATGTGTGTGTCATGCCGACACAGTTTGTGAAACTCACGCTCTGGCGGTGGTTTATGTCAGATCAGCTTCCTTAAAACACAGCTTTTCTTTTGACAAAGACAGAGGCGTCCGTCATTTTTTTTAAACTGTCCTTAGCACTCAGCACAGTGTTGAGTATTTGAGATGAATCAGTCAGAATGAAGTAAGTAAGGTTTATTTGTATAGCACCTTTCACAGATAAAAAATCACAAAGTGCTTCACAGTAAAATGTAACACTATACCAACAAAGTACAATACAATAAGACACTTTAAAAAACAAAACAAATGGAAAACATAAAAAACAAAAACCATAAAAAAACCCCACATCTAACTAAAGGCGTACATTGGGAAGTTTAAAAACCAAATGTGATCTTTTGTACTATTTGTATAATTGGTTAATACTGTAGGGGCCGTCCAGTAGCTGCTAATTTCCTCAGCCCTTTATCCTGAGTTGATGACTATATTATGTCATTTTGGTTATATAACAATTTATGCTTTATTTCTTATGTTGCTATAATGATTTAATTATCTAATTATTTTCCACACAAGGTATTACATCATTATCATGTGATTATGTGTGGGCTTACTTTCTTTATCCACTTCCTTACTCAAGGCGGCGATAGACTGCTCGTCACGCTGAGCTGCCATGTTGTTTTCACTCCACTACATAGCTTTTGTGCCAAAGGATCTGCAATATGAGCAGTAACTCAGAAGCTAATAGAGTCTATGATGGCACTGACTTGGAGAGACCATGAGGTTTAGGAGCTCATTATCCCAAAATAAAGACATACTGTATATTAGTCATTATTACCAGAAAATACTGCATCTCTGGGAGGTGTGACCTCAGCTGGTAACTAGACTGGACAAAATGTAAAAGCTCTTGAAGGAACAATTTTTACAAGACCAAATATCAAAATCAGTCAATCAATCAATCAATCAACTTTTCCTTTTTTGACAGCTGATACTTCAGAATCAGTTCGACAGACACTGACCACAGTGTGCAAGCAGGAGAAAGAACTGCGTTTGTTGGTACAGACCAGCCGACATGTAACAGAGGATCACATTCACATGCACTGAAAACAACAACAACAAAAACAATGGCATGCAAAACATTAAGCTCAGAAATCACAAGGGCTGGGGTATATGCCTTTTAAGTAGAGCCCGACCCATAAAGGACTTTTAAGGCCAATACCGATAAGAATATTTGGTTATTTAAAAATCAGATATGCTGATATACTGTGTGTATATATAATATAGTAACAGAACAGAGGAACATCAAAATATATTAAAGTTCTAATAAATAAAATGTATAAAAATACAAACTTAATATATAAAACTTAAAAGTCCTTTGAACAAAAAGTGGTGGTGGCATTTTACTCAACTGGAAGCATCATATTAAGGGTACTGATATTAATACTCCTACCAGGATTTTTTTTTAAAAATGAAACGCAGCCCTATAGCCAAGACTTGTGGCTTTTATGTGATATGTATAAAAATGACCTTGCTCTACCTCCTGTTTTTTCCAGATAATATCACGATTCAATAATCATATTGACATAACTAGCCCTCAGGGGCTATTAGATTACAGTTGGCCACAACCTTTTTTCTATCTTCCATGTTCCGCTCACGGCGACATACTGTGTCAGCAGCAGCAGATACCTTTCAGAGCTGAGCACATATGTCACACGTTATTTCCCTAACCTTGCCTAATTGCCTCCAGCGGGTCGGCTGCTCCATTTAGATGGGAATGAGAATGTCATATGTCATTTTTGCTTACCACTAATGAGACCAGCAGGACATGCATCCTGGCTTCGCGGCCATAATACTCAACACAGCTGTTGACTTATATCGCTTATAAGCATCTCTAGCATCAGAAATAGCAACAGTGGTTTTGTAATGTGTCAGGCCTCCCTGCTGCACTGCAGCACACCCACATGCTCTCACTGCTGCTGTTAACCGAGCAGCTGGGAAGCTTTCTAGCATTGATCTGCATACGGAAATTAGCGGACTCTGCTGGGATGTATTTGATTTGCAGACAATTGATGTAATCTGCTATCAATTGTTAGCTGCATTAGCCATCTGGAACTCATGTGTGGACTGTATATGGCATGAAACATGTTCAAATGTTGAATAGGTCTGATCTAGGGATGTTAACAATCTACCGTTTACCCCGACAATAAGAATTTTGACTGATTTAATACTCAGTTAAACAGTTTAAACAATATAAGTACGTTAAAAAAAGGTATTAAAGATTTGATGCATGGTAAAAGAAAAATGGGCTACAATCTAAAAAAATATTCAAATTAGCATCAATTAATTTGTTGCTCGCAAAATAACACGTTAAGAAGATATGGAAGTTTAGTATCTGAAAGAATATCAGTAGCAGCCTTAAAAAGCTGGTCACCCCCTTTCCTCTACCCCAGGGGTCTTCAACGTTTTTTAGGCCAGGGACCCCGTAGCTCAAAGAGAGACAGATTAGGGACCAACATATATTGTAGACAATTGAGTTGCATATTAAACTGAGCCGAATGGATGAATAAAATTTGATATTATGTATACATCATGTTGTAATGTTAAACATACATGTGGAAGGCACAGTGACTCTTTAAGCTTAATTGTATAGCTACCATAGTGGCTACCTTACCTATAGTACGCTTATCTTCAATGTGTCATTTTTGTTAATATGGAATATGTTAGATTCACATCAATGTATATTTTCAGAAATTTTTCATTTTTGAAAAAAGAAACAAATAGTTTTTTAAGAATTTGGTGGCCCCCTGCAGTGAGTCTGAGGACCCCCCCCTAGGGGTCACGACCCCCCTGTTGAAGATCTCTGCTCTACCCCCATGGTTCATTCTTGTGAAATCCTCTGGACTTGGGAAGGTCCATTTCTGCAGCGGCATGGCTTCCAACACAGAGCTGTCGTAGCTCTGGAGCTCTAAATGGCACCCTTGTCGATGGATTGTTGACTGTGGCACAACAGAGCACCATTGTTCGAGCCTTAACACACTGCGGTTTCTATACTGAGCCGAATGATGCTTTGTGCATGACAGAACCACTCTCCTGAGACAGCTCTAGGTTCGTGTGAAGACTATGTCTCACTAAAAGCTGTCTTTTAATGGGCCATTTCACTGAAACGCACAACAACCAAAATATTCACGCCAAGATTTTCCATAAAAAGCTAGTAAGTAAAATCTTGAGATTTACACTTTTGGAGCTAAGTGGCTAGCAAGGCTATAGTATTGTAAAGTATTGCTATAAAGTATCACAAAGTACAAATATGCATTATAGACTAATATATGATGCACAGTATATATTATTATATGGGGGGCACATATGCCATTGGGGATCCACTGCAAAACAACTGACAAGACTTTTTTTAATCTTTGTAAATAATAATAATAATAATTTTTACTTTAATAATCCTGCAAGGGGAATTGCAATGTTTCCATTCTGTGGTTCATCATTACACACAGGCCTGAATTACACACACATGCTCAGTACTTGTACATGCACTAATGGAGAGATGCCAGAGTGGGGGGGCTGCCCATGAAAAGGTGCTCCAAGTGCCTTGCTCAGGAGCACCTTGGCAAAGCCCAGAAGGTGAACTGGCACCTCTACTCACTGAGCTACTGCCACCCCCGAATGCACATTGGCTGCGTTGTATGCCAGAATTGTGCATTCCTTACTTTAGTAGAAAGGGAAAATGTGAATTTTGACATTTAAATTATTTATTTTTAAATGTATTATAGAACAAAATCTGCTGCTTACTGTTGTAGAATGCTTATGATTGGCCATTTAATTACAATTAGATTCCAATAGCCAGTGTCCATTACTACATGCCATAAAGAACACACATTGTTTACATTTTGTACATCCGGCATTGCCGTCGCTGGCGTTGAAATACAACCCATTTCTTGTCAATTGTCACAGTTTTAGCTATTGACACACACGGAGCCTTTGCCTGCCACCCCATCAGCCCAGCCCGACACAGCCTCCCAGTCTCTTACACACTGTTTATCACCTCTCTGATGCCAAGCCACTTAATTAACTTTCCTCTTAGACTGTAATGGCTTTGATTATCCAATTGCAATGTAGATTAGTAAGATTCTTTGGTGACTGCAGTGTGTTCATGTATGTTGAGAAAGAGAGAGAGAGAGAGAGAATACTGTATAAAACAGTGGTGTCTGATGTTTAAAGTGCTGACGTGCCTCAGTTATAAATCAGATGAAGCCACAGCAGAGCATGATGGCTGATGGCAGATGCGGCGTGTACTCACAGTGTGCTAATCTAACTGTGATCACGATCCACCCCGACACCTGCTCTCTGGGCTGGAATACTACCTTAAGCTTTCAGTCTCTAGAAGTCCAATCCTGCTTATTCTCCCATTCATAATTTCTCTGGCAATTTTCTCTTACTAATACTGATTAGATGATAATGATTATTTTACTTTTAGTGGACAGCTGAACAACACAGCTTGTACAAGCATGGGCAATGCAAAGGAATAGTTCAACACTGAAAACACTTGCTTTCTTTATACGTAAGACTGCATGGTACTGGTAAATGGTGATTGATATCAGCTGATTATGACCCTGAGGCTGAGTATCAAGCCGGTTTCTCATATGATCTCCAGACAATGTCTGACAAATCAAGTACAGATATTGTTCGAAGTTGATCTTCCCCACACATAGCACACAACAGGAGATTGCCCGGGTGGGACTGGTTCTCACCTACTGGAATACACCGTTGGATGTGGATGAGGGTAAGTGCCTGCAGAGCATGCAGGAGGCAGGACATTCTCACATAGAGCTCCTCTGGGTAATGTCTCAATAATTTAAGGTTTGCAGTGCATGTGACAAAGGGCCTTCGGGCAGTATCAGAAAAGAAATATAAGGATCAGTGCACCTGCTTTTAAAACCTACATTTAATTCTGAGTGTCTTTATATAAACCGTGACCCTGACGTTGTTTTGATAAGGAGATAAATGTAAGTAAAATACTCACTTCAATCTTTTTAAGCTCTGGTTTGGTCTACACCAACTCCTGAGAAAAATATCTGGCTCGTTAGCTGTTAATGTGTTCACAAGCTAGTCTCTAACTGTGTCTATCTGCTGTTTGGTGCTGAGCAGGTAGGGAACAGTGGCTTTTTTTAGGGCATTTTCACTGAACAGCTGCCTGCTGCTGGAGAAAAAGCTGTTGAGAGCTAAACATGAGCTCAAATAGGCTAAAAACCTGATGAGGGGAACTGCAGAGATTAGTGATAAGTTTCTATGGGTTTGTTATTAAGAGTTATAGATTTGATGTAACACATCAGACATAGGCATATGACCCATTTTTGATACAAGAATACTGTAGCTTTAAAGCTTTAGTGCCTACCTTTTTAACATTATTGAACATCCGTTACATTCAAGTCTTGAGTTGCTACAAAGCTAAGTAAGATCCGCTCCACACAACTCCACACAATTCCTGCGCATAAGTTTGGGTGAAGGCAATTACCTCTTCTGAAGAGTCCATTTTTTTTGGTTCCTCTGTGTCGTCTTCAAGCAACTGTGTGGAGAAGGGGTGGGGGCACGTGCACGATCACGAAAGGCATATATACCATGTAGACACGCCAACAGTGTTTGTCATTACTTAGAATTCCTCATGGAGGCGGCAGAAACTACGCACCGTAGCTTTAAATAATTTGACTTACTGTATTTTTTAGCACTGCTCACTATTTTGGACTAACCTTGGGGCAAACAAACTGCATTCCTCAGTATCCCAGCTAATATTCCCAGACCTGAGATGATCTGGGTTTCTCAAAGCCAGAGTGAGAGCTTTCTTTATCTGGATTATTGTCAACAGAACAGGGTGTTGTTGTTGTTGAGTAGGCTCAGGAAAGAATGTTAGCATCCTGATATACAAACAGGATCACAGTGTGAAGGTTTGACGCAGACCATCATGTAACTTGTTTTCATTGCCTTGTCATGGCTACAGTTAAGACGTTGTCTGGTGAGGAGAATGAGGTGCTTATCAGAGCATAGACATAAGCACATAGTACATACCATGGTGAAATTAAGTCCATCTCCCACAAAGGATTACTCTTAATTACCTTTCCTCTAGTAAAGGGAAATGTTGCCTTAATGGCATCAGGCCAATAACATATTGTTCTATGGGTGTTCCACGTCGTATCATATTAACAATACGGAGGTGTGTTGATGTGCTTGCCATGAACACACATGCAGTTGCTTAAAGTGAAAGTAGAATGTAAAAGTAGAAATGACTTTGGTGTGGAGGTGGTTTGATGAAATGAAGAGAAAAAGGGCAGAAGTGCTACATAACAAATGCCATCTAGTTGTGACAATAGGTAATCCATCACATCATGTATTGGCTTCATCTTCTTTTTATCATTTTTAAGAGAAGCATGTTGTTATGAAAAAAAAAACATAATTTGAGTTTTAACAAGTTCGGAAAAGTAGAGTCAAATGGCTCCATCAGCCACATTTAGGAGGGGGCGTGTGAAAACTCGCTGCACAAGCAGAACAACCAAAGCAGTCAAATGCCAGGCTGAAATGCCTGGGCGCCACAGCTAATATACTTTTTAGGGGTCCAAGCCCGAAGCTGTGTGAACCAGCAGGGCTGTGGAACCCTATTGTTTTCCTAGGGATTTTCCTCCAGTATTTTTCTTCTCCGCATAAAACTGCCGCTGCAGCCTAAACCGTACATGGTGGCGACGCGCCATTTTCAGGACTGGTCCCAAACTCCGCAAAGACCTCAGCCAAAAAAATGTACCCACTTCTACCACTAGGTGGTGCTATAGCAGAGAAAAAACACGTTTGGCCCTATAACTCCCAAACCGTACGTCGGAAATTTAAAAACCTTACATCCACGCGTTCTCTGGATCCTACTGAATCTCGTGATATAGGCCACGCCCATATCCGCCTGGACTTTTATGCGTGAAAAATCGTGATTTATCAAAAAACAACTTTTTGAACTCCTCCGAGACCGTGCAATGGATCGGCACGAAACTTGGCACATAGCATCTCCAGACCAACCTGACACAAAGTTGCATAAAGATTTTTTATAGCATAAAAATTGCGCGCATTACGCGCAAACAAATTTGTGTAGCTAACTACGAAAACACGGACTTTGCCATATCTCGGCCAAAATAAATGCTACCAAAACCAAACTTTAGATTATTCCTTGGGATGAAGTTCTAAGGCGCTAAAACAAATTTCACGAACATTGGCCACTAGGGGGCGCTACAATCACAAAAAAGTGTATTTCTCATTAACGGACTTTGCCATATCTCGGCCAAAATAAATGCAGTCAAAGCCAAACTTTAGAATGTCCCTTGTTATGACACTCTGAGGCTCTCAACCAAATTTGACGAACATTGGCCACTAGGTGGCGGTACAAATACAAGAAGTTTATATCTCATGAACCGCTTTTCCGAATTTTACATAATTTGATGGGTTCCCTCTAGGCCCACTCTTGGTGCTCTGATCCAAATATGGTAAAGATTGGACATTAGGAAGCGCTATAATAAACGTTTATTGGTTTTGTCAAAACACAATGCATTTAAATGGGAAATTTGCAATTGCAATATCTCTGCCACAATAAATGCTATCGACACCAAACCTGTGACGATTGTTTGACATGCTGCCCGGAGGCTCTGTACCAAATTTGGTAAAGATAGGTCATTAGGGGGCGCTATGATCAACGTAGACAATTTTGGGCCATTTTATCAAGGTTTTGTATCCAGCCTAGGAGACCAGAGTTTTTCTGGGTCATTGCGCTATAATTCCATACCGTTATGTGCGCCTCTCGATGTTTCCCGACGTTTGCCCTTCCGCTTTCGCTTTGGGTTCCGCTTTCGTGCACTTTCCGGGTCGCCCGGGTTGACTGGCGAGGGGAGGCTTGGACCCCGTTGTAACTGCGTGCAGTTCTAGTTATATATTATGATTAGTTTAGACTCCCCCACTTGTGATGGGCGGCTGTGGGTCAGTGGTACGGCGGTCGCCTGCTAATCAGAAGGTTGGTGGTTTGATCCTTGGCCCTGCAGTCCTATGTCAAGTGTCCTTGGGAAAGACGCTGAACCCCGAGTTTCCCCCGATGCTGCGTCATCGGAGTATAAATGTGTGTGAGTGTTTATCTGATGAGTAGGTGGCACCTTGTACGCTATGCGCTATATAAAAACAGTCCATTTACATTTGTACCATGTTTGAAACATGTCGAAAATCAGTGCTTTGGCCATCCACTCGCCGCTTCGAAGAGCTGTCTGTGATCCATCATCTAATCCATTCGACTCGCTTACAGAAAGAATGCCCAAATCAATGAAAGTCCATACCATGTTCTCACTGCTGCCTTGCACCCAGGCAGATTCTCACAGAGCATGCATACACATACACCCAATTGGTACTCTGCATTGCTTACATGCTGTGAGGCAGCAGTGCTAACCACTTAGCCACGGTCAGAACACAAATGTTGTTAATTAAATGTTTGGTGTAGCTGATAGAGCCACAAGCAAGGATAATGATGTGTATGTGCAACAACTTCATTGAAGGTGTTTTAAAGTTAAAGGTTTCCAGCCGCCTTTAACAAAAACAGTGCCGTTTTAAAACTTACAAAGCATTCAGATGTGGCAAGTCTGTAGGCTTTACTTTCAATGTTTCAGTGAGTGTAATTAATCAGAAGTAAAGGAATTCCAGCCAATCATGTTTAAAAGGTAGGCCTACAATTTGCATACAGTTGCTAGTTTGGGGTGGCAGGGCCCCAAAATGATCCTGCTTAGGGCTCCCAGATGTACAGGGCCGACCCTGGCCACGCCATAATCTAGCTTCTAGACATAGGCCTCATAGTGTAGTTATTCTGACTCATTGTTACTTTGACTCATACAGTCCTCTCCACAAAGCCTGGAAGTTGACCCATATCTCAAATGAGTTATCACCAAAAGGCATGGGCATGCTCTGTTGAAACGTTTGTCCCACCCACATCTTCACTGCTTCCTACGCCCAGGCGACTGAAATAAGTTTGATAATCATTGGTAGGACACAGTGTACCCACTTGATGGGTTTCATTGAGTTAAAGTTACCTTAAATGTGAATATTAATCAGTTGGAATCTGACTAAAGTCAGTACAGCAGGTTGGTTTCTGTGCTTTCATTAATATATTAACATTTTTTAAATATTGTTATCACAGAAATATCTAGCAAAAATGAAGTTATTATTTTAAAGCCATATCACCTGAATTATGCTTTGCACATTCAGGCTCCCAGTGGGATAAACCTTTAATTGTTAATTACCATGACCTTTCCTCTAGTGCTACCCTGTTGAAAAAAACTTCTCCAAGCCTATTAGTTACTAAAACAATGTGAACATTGTTTATGACCCATATACTGTATGTCCCACATATTCATATTGTGCATTGTTATGGTTATTGCAGCTTTTATCAGGATTTTTTATCAGGATTATTCAACATAAAATGATATTTTATGGACATTTAGAGTGGGAGGAAAGGATACAAATTCCCTGTGCCTCTCACATCACATCATCAGCACAAATGGCTGCCTGCCAGATTAAAAGAAAACATGCCCCTCATTGCCCATAATGAATGCGGAACAGGGACAGCTTGCAGTGCCACCTCATCCTCTGAGCTCTCCAACCTTTCATCTGCTGGGTTTCCCTCCGCTGACAGGCCTATTACTCGGAGTCTACTTCATCAAGTCTCATTCTAGTTCTTTCCGTCTCTCCCTGTGAGCTTCCTCCTCTGACATAAAGTCTGACAAGCGGAAAAAAGGGTCAGTAAATCCTCATGTCCACTATTGTGTTCTTACTTAGAGAATGTCCCTGAAAGCCAAGTTTAAAGGGGCCATCCACACATATGTTCATGACTTTGTGGTAATGTCCGAAGTTCCAAAGTCTCTTTTATATAGACCTTAGTGGTCCCTAATACTGTATCTGAAGTCTCTTTATATAGACCTTAGTGGTCCCTAATACTGTATCTGAAGTCTCTTTTATATAAACCTTAGTGGTCCCTAATACTGTATCTGAAGTCTCTTTTATATAGACCTTAGTGGTCCCCTAATACTGTATCTGAAGTCTCTTTTATATAGACCTTAGTGGTCCTCTAATACTGTATCTAAAGTCTCTTTTATATAGACCTTAGTGGTCCCTAATACTGTATCTGAAGTCTCTTTTATATAAACCTTAGTGGTCCCCTAATACTGTATCTAAAGTCTCTTTTATATAGACCTTAGTGGTCCCTAATACTGTATCTGAAGTCTCTTTATATAGACCTTAGTGGTCCCTAATACTGTATCTGAAGTCTCTTTTATATAAACCTTAGTGGTCCCCTAATACTGTATCTGAAGTCTCTTTTATATAGACCTTAGTGGTCCCCTAATACTGTATCTGAAGTCTCTTTTATATAGACCTTAGTGGTCCTCTAATACTGTATCTGAAGTCTCTTTTATATAGACCTTAGTGGTCCCCTAATACTGTATCTGAAGTCTCTTTTATATAGACCTTAGTGGTCCCCTAATACTGTATCTGAAGTCTCTTTATATAGACCTTAGTGGTCCTCTAATACTGTATCTGAAGTCTCTTTTATATAGACCTTAGTGGTCCCTAATACTGTATCTGAAGTCTCTTTTATATAGACCTTAGTGGTCCCCTAATACTGTATCTGAAGTCTCTTTTATATAGACCTTAGTGGTCCCCTAATACTGTATCTGAAGTCTCTTTTATATAGACCTTAGTGGTCCCTAATACTGTATCTGAAGTCTCTTTTATATAGACCTTAGTGGTCCCCTAATACTGTATCTGAAGTCTCTTTTATATAGACCTTAGTGGTCCCCTAATACTGTATCTGAAGTCTCTTTATATAGACCTTAGTGGTCCTCTAATACTGTATCTGAAGTCTCTTTTATATAGACCTTAGTGGTCCCCTAATACTGGATCTGAAGTCTCTTTCCCAAAATTCAGCCTTGGTGCAGAATTATCAGCCACTAGAGCCAGTCCCATACTGTAATGAGATTTTCTTAGATGTGGCCATTACTGATTCTGTAGCTTTTTGCGGAGGAGGGGGAGGTTGGGGCAAGGCGGGGGGTGTGGCCTTGACCAACCCTGGATTGAAATCCATGATGTTTCTCTCTCATGGGCCGGACAAATTCTCTGGGCGGGCAAAGCAGAGAAATGGGAGGTAACCTTGCCCCTTATGACCTCATAACGGGCAAGATTCCAAATCGGTCCATCTGACCTTTCATTTTCTCAAAGGCAGAGCAGGATAACCAGGGCTCGGTTTACACCTATCTCCATTTCTAGCCACTGGGGGACCATAGGCAGGCTGGGGGAACTCATATTGATGTTAAAAAAAAAAAACTCATAAAATGAAATCTTCATGTCAGGGGACCTTTAAGTTGTTTTCACATATGGACAATGCCAGTAGTATCAGATCTGGACATTATTATGCAGAGCTTCCCTTTCACATATGTAGCACACAACAGGAGATTGTCCGTGTCAGACAGTTTCTCACTTACTTGAAATACTCCGTTGGGTTTATATAGAGGGGTGGCACCTAATACTGGATCTGAAGTCTCTTGGACATGGCGTGGATTACACCACAGTCATGTAGCCGGTTCATAATCTGGTCATAAACAACTGTTGTCATTTTTTGATGATTTCAGCGTCAGCCCTCACCAACAGATGGCCAATCTTGTGGCCTCTCCATTTAGACATTTCTCCTCACCCTTGGTTTCTTTTCTTCCGGTTTCATTGGGCAGCATCTCAGGAACGTCATCAAAACGCCCACGCTTGCTATAAATTCTCCGCACAACGAGCAGGTCTATACACATATGTTCAAATTTCCCAAACTTTGTACTAGGGGGGGCTGGCAGGATAAAGTCCGTTTGATGTCAGAATCAGTTGATTCTGACATTTGCATTCTCACATACAGCACCTCCGGGAAATGTCTAGAGGATTTCAGGTTGGCATGTATGTGTGAAAGGGGCTTTAGTGTCCGCCAACTCATATCAGCAGTGAGTATCGCTGCGTCAAAGTCCAATAAGCACAGAACAGAACTGAGTCACAGTAAGCACCTAAAAGGGAAGGAACGCTGGGATGCTGCCTCCCCTGAGCAGCTCTGATTTTGAATTCACTGAGGCATTTATTGCAGTGTCATTGAGGCTTTTGTGAGCTATACTATACAACGGCCATAAGTAGCTACGTTTAAGCAATCAAAAACAATACAACGATAATAAGACTCATATCTAAAACTTCATCCAATGAAAGTTTCTACAAAAGTCAGTGTATGACTACAGTGTGTGCAAAGACCGATTTTGGCCACCAGGGGACAAAACAATAAAAACAAGCTGACAGATCCATAATCGTCATGATATCCCTAGCTTATAAATTTTGTTATTGTTGTCATGTTAGCAAACAGCTACTATTAAACATCCAGCAAAGCAGTGTTAGCATTCTTTTAGAGTGTTTTTTGTGTCCACCTGACAAATCTATGGCCAATATTCACTCTCATTTTAGCTCTGTATCCTAACAACTCCTGAGAAATATGTCTTGGTCTTTGACTGACAGATGCTCACCAGGTCTTTTTTTAAGATTATTTTTTAAGCATTTAGGCCCACAGCCGCTGTGGTAAGGACTGAGCCTTCGTACATGGGGGTGCACGCTCAACCAGGTGAGTTATCCAGGCACCCCAGATGCTCAACTGTGTCTGTCAGCCAATAGGTATGTAGTTACTTGGTGCTGGGCAGGTAGCATGCAGTGGGTTGATGAGAGGGGATTAGACCCAAACATACAGTAAATGTGATGGCTGTCAAACTGATACAATGAGCTAAAAGTGGCTCTACAGCTCGGCCATCACCTTTAAATATAAAAGAATGGGCCTGTTGGGAGGAGGGATCCAACAAATATTTTGGGAAAATTGTATTGATTCTAGTGGCTGCAGAGTGTTTGCTCCAAACAAAAGTAGAGGCCACAAAGTTAATACTGTCAGCACCTATCTAAATAATTGCTGGGTAATGGATATGCATTATCACCTGAAACCATGTCAGCTTAACTGTAGCAGTTTTGTGTTGTGGCCAGTGAAAACAGGACGTGTTCAACACTTAACTAAACAAATGGCAGACTGTGTTCTGGCAGGTTCCTGCACAAAAATAACACTCCTTGGCCTTTCTAATCCTAGTGTGGCTTAATAGTAGAAGTAAGGCTTAATGGCCAACGAGGTGGCCATTGTCAGGTATTAATGGACGACCGCGAGGCGTGAACCGTCCGATGTGCAGCAAAGAACAGTTGCCTCCACACCCTCCACTGGAACACAAGGTGATGACAAGGTGCTTGTTTTGTTTTTTTTCAATTCCTCCACATTTGATATGACTCCACATCACATTAGAATCTGACCTGAACTATTTCTTTTCTTCTTTTGTGAGCGTGACTTGGTTTCTGCCGAGCCCAGTCTCAACAAAGTCAACAGTCTTTCGGGAGCAATGCTTTTTCCTCTCTGCCTATTTTTACTAACTGGGTTGGAACTAAACCTTTAAGTAACATGGCAGTTGTCTCATCCGACTTGAATTTGGGTCATATCGCCCTTCAGATGACGACATTTTTTACTAAAGAACGGAGGATTGAAACGCTCTTTAACCTGTGCCTCTTTGACCAATCCCTTTCTCCCAAATCAGCAGGAATGAAATGATTAGAGCTTTAAGGACTGTGACATTTTATATATAGGAACTCCCCTCTGCTGCAACCCTAAATTGTGGTCAGCTTTATGGATTACAGTTCATTTATAGCTATATTTATATTTACATAGCCTCTTTTTTTCTCTGACACACCTGATGGGGTTGCCTGTGCAGTGACTCTCTCAGGGAAGAGTTTATGAGATTACAGTGTGTTGAATGTTTCATGCAAAATGTAAAAAAGGGATGTTTTTCTCCTTGTCCACAAATAGAGTGGGACGTGATCAGGGCAACGCGCTAATCTCTAAGGAAGTCAGAATTGGATAATTCAATCTAGGGCTGCAAAATTAATCGCAATCTCATCCAAATCGCAGGGGGGCGCAGTATTTGTTAAAAGCAAAAGGCAAAAATCAAAATGTGTCACATCATTTTGGTGTGCAGAGACATTCTACAGACTAAAGAAGAAAATCTTCGTTTTGTACAGATCCTCACAAAAAAAAAAAAAAAATCACACTTTAATTTTTTTTAAAAATATTTTTCAATGAAAATGAGAATAATGATTAAAAAAAAAGATCATTCCCTCCAATATCATATCACATATGACTCATATCACAATCGTAATATCAGTCAAAATAATCACAATGAGATATTTTCCTAATACTGTGCACCCCTCATTAACAGGCCAATTTCCACTCGCTGTAACACTAACTTTGAAATATATAATAAATTATGGATTAGTATTGGCATTAGCAAACAAATTATTATTCTCTGGTTAACCTGCTAGCAAATCACCATCTCCAATTGTTCTTCAGCAATTCAAATAATAATAATACATTTTATTTTTATTGTATTTATTTTTATTTATTGAGGTGGCAGTAGCCAAAGTATGGAGTGTGGATTGGTAGCTGGAGAGATGCCACTTCACCTCTTGAGCACTGCCAGGTGCTCTTGAGCAAGGCATCATACGCCCCCACACCCCCCACCCCCCCAACCTCTCAGGGCGCTGGTCCAGCTGGCAGCCCCCCCACTCTGACATCTCTCCATTAGTGCATGAATAGGTCCTGAGCATGTGTGTGTATTTCAGGCCAGTGTGTAGTGATTACTAACAAAGCAGAGTGTAAATTGTAATCCCCCCACTGGGGATCCATAAACAGTATAAATTACATTAATTAATTAAATTTATGTACGCACTTTTAAAAACAAATGTTACAATGTGCTTTGTAGGGCAATAGAAGCAAGATAAATGAAGCAAAAGTACAAACCTTTTAATAGGTCTGGTGTTCCCCAGCACCAATGAACTAATCTGAGCTTTGTAGGCAGCACTTTGAATGGCGATGTCATTTTCCTTTGCCATAACCAGATCGACACAGCTGTAAAGGTTAAAAAAAAAAAAAAGTTGATTTCCAGAAATAAAACCACTACATCAACATTTCTTTCATCAGTGTGGAAAAGGTAAAGTTAAGCTTTGAAAATTGTGTAATAAAATTGTTGGTAATTGGTAAATCGTTGTACCTTAGGGGTCTATAAATACACAAAAGTACTGTTTGATATTCAGCATTAGTTGCTGCTTGACCTGACAGAAATAAATACTACTTATTAGAATCCTGCACATCCTCACTACGAGCATGATATAATAATAACAAGAAATCATTTAGAGTTTATTATTTCCATAAAACAGCTTGAAGTGTTGTATTCAGCACAACCTTAAACCCACTTTTGTAGCTCTTCTGCTGATCTTATTCTGTTGTGTGGCTGGATTTGGAGTGGTTGTCATGTCCTATTGAACCTCTGCAATGAATAGCGTTAGCCGGGAGCACATCTGTTCAGAAGGCTAATCCACAAAAGGCTCGTCCCTCGCATAATGCTCCCACCGGGCAACCACTTCAGATGGCACAAACAAGCCCTACGACAATGGTGTCGCTGACGCTAGCCTCAGTGCAGAGCAGAAAGAGAGCTTTGCTAAGTTGCTAAAAATCGAGCCGACTACTTGTATTGGAGGGCTTCGTACTGTCTGTGGCAGAGCTGTTGGCCTCATTTCAGAAGCTTCCCGATGGCTTTTTCCCTCTATCTTTCACTCCTCTTTTTTATGTTAACCCCCCCCCCTTCCCCCATCTGTCAGTCTCCTTCTTTCTTTTCAATCACCCTTTCCTTTCTCCCTCTCATCACTAGATTTTTCTTCTTACCTATATTGTCACATTTGTCTTTTTAGTCTCTGACAGGTCACCTTGTTGTTATTTGTTTTTTGATATTATGAAGCGAAAGCATGCTGCACAAAGCCTTGCTGTCTTACATAACACAGCGCCAGATAGACTGGCAGTACAATGGCCTGTCAAGGTTACAGACTGATCTCATGAAAGGCTTTTTAGTGTGTTTATCAACGCCGTTTGGCCTCCATTGACTTACATAACCTTGCTGTAGCGTGTGAATTTATGCCGTAGCGAGTAGTTTAAAAGGGCAAAAAGCCACGCAGGGTAGTTGGGTGGATGGGTAAAACACAGGACTTTCACCCAGGAGACCAGGGACTGTGTCACGTTTCCTTTGTGTCCCGAGCGTCACGTTTCCTATAAAGCCAACCGTGTGCCACGTTTCCTAAACTTAACTGTCGCTTTCTTTATTTACTAAAGACAACCCCGTTCTTTATTTCCTAAACCCAACCGGTTCTTCTTTTCCTAAACCCAACCCGCATGTCACGTTTCCTAAAATCAACCGTCACAAGTGGGACTGCAAGTGGCGATAACATGGCAAGTGGTGTGTATGTTTACGCCCACATTACACAGCGTAGAAATACACGCGGCTAGCTCAAAATGCGTACAGATAACACGCCACTTGGCTTAAGAAAGTTGGCATGTATGTTTACGCAAAGTCATAATGGCCTATTGAAAGTTAATTTGCCTATATTATGAAAAAAATCACTTTTTGGGGTTATTTTGTGTCTCTGGTGCTTCCACACGCATACAAACTTGGGGAAAAAAAAAAACTATCCATGCTGTTTTGAGTGAGATACGGGTTTCTGAATGTGTCTCATGCTAGTGCTAGCATGCTAGCTTGTTCTCAATGGAAAACACTGCTACAACACACACTAGTTCACCATAATCTCCAAAAGAACTACTTCCTGTCCCTGTTCTGCAGGTATTCCACAAGTGGCCCTGGTCTAGAAGAAGTCTCCCAGCTAATCCTGGCTTGGACTGACCAAAGCTGGAGAAAGACTATCTAGCTGATGTGATCTTACAGGGTCTGTGTGTTTGGGGGATCTGAAGCAATGTGCAGTACAATAAAAATATGGTGTTTTTTGAAAATGAAACCATGTAAACCTATTCTGGTACAACCTTAAAATACAATTATGAACCTGAAAATGAGCAGAATATGGGCGTTTTAAGACCATCATAAACAAAAAGGGGCTGAAACGCTATTTACCATGAGCAGGAAAGCTGGTATTTAGTCAGGTCATTAGGATTTAACCAAACATTTTAATTATTTGCAGTACTGTGAGTTTTGTGTGTGTGGCCTTGTAGTTGATTGGGTACATGTACAGTTGGCTTGCTTCCCACATAAGCAATCCAAACTTCCATTCATAAGTGCATTTTTTGGGGAAAACGTGCATTACATGCAGCTAATGTTCAAGTTGTGGATGATGTAGGGCTGGGAGTTCGAGAAAATCATTATTATTATTATTATTATTATTATTATTATTATTATTATTATTAATATTTTTGACCAAATACAGTAATTTGGATAAAATGATTTAGTGAGTAAAGGTAAACAATAGATCAGCTAGAACAGTCTGGTAAGTTCAGAAAATCCTGTAATGCAGCCTTTAAAACCAGGAAAAGACAACACTTATGTCATATTACAATATTATGATATCCAAAATCTAAGAAGATATCTAGTCTTATATAACAATATCAATATAACATCCATATATTGTCCTGCCCTAGGATGATCATAACAAGACCTGTGTTGACACCCATGTTTTGAACGTTTGATATTTAAAGAGCAGCGTCTTCTTATGGCGATACCTCATAGATTTCACACAGCACTTCAAGATTAGTTGTTGCTTGTATGCATAAAAGGTTGTGCTGAGAGCTCATTCCTGTCATATTGATGTTGATTGATGGGCTCTGTAATTTGTGGACAAGTGAGACAAATGGCAAGACATGGAACTTGAATGAACTTTGAAATGCAAATCTGTGCAGTTGATCAATATCAATAGTATCATTCATGACAGTCCTGGAAAATCAACAATGATTAGAAGCTGTGTGATGAATAACCCTGCTGTACTGGAGTATAAACTGCACAGAAAGAGGCCTGGTCTGCAGATAGTCTGAGCCAGGAGTGCATGGTACAAATGTCTTTTAGTTAAACTGGGTTAACTTATTATGGGGTTAGTAGGCTATCCACGACGTTCCACTTCCGGGATTGCTACAGTGCCGCTGGATGTTCTGCCAGATGTCCTTCTTTTTGGCCATTACCTTCTACTTTCTTTGTGTGGAAATTTTAATCTCCGGTCGATCTGAGTTTTCTGTTCAGAAATCAGAAATTTCTGTTGTTGAAAGTTGTTTTAGTTGCACGACTAAAACAACTTTTGAACGTACACATGTTCAACCAAAACTAGTTCCTTCCCGAGGCTGTTTTGCAGAGGCACCGTGGCTCCTGTCTGGAGCTTAGCGCCGCCCATGACCGTTGTAATTGGATTAAAGAAATGCCGATTAACCAGAGCGTGTTTTTCTCCATCCGGGAATTCTGGGTTGACGAGCCGGACCTTCTTCTACAGCGCTGTCGAGGAAGGTTTGGCAAAGCGAGAATATCACCTTATGTACGCAGAGGATTTGGTCATTTTTAGCCCATATAGGTCTCCAACAGATTTTGAGAATGTGCACGCAGTATGGTGCTGATTTTGATATAAAATAGAACGCTAAAAAGAGTAAGATCATGATTATTAGAAGTAGAAAAGAGACAGTCAACCTTCCTGGACTTCTATCTGTCTGGCATTGCACTTATATTTGGGCCATATTATTGCAAATTACCATGCTGCGTTGTAAGTGTAACATGTGCTCTGTAACTGTGAAGATCTCACTCTTTAGAGCGTATTGTACACCTTTGTATATGGCCTACCTGTGGTGTCGTTAAAGCAAGGCAGCATTAGAAAACTCATAGTGGCTGATAATGACAGCATGAGGCTGCAGCTGAAGGCTCCAAGAAGCTCCAGTGGAAGCCATATGTTTGTCATACCTGCTCTGCTGTTTCACGTAACCTGAGATTTATGTGTAGGGTATCTGAGTCAGAAAATAACTTAAGCACTGTTTTGGCTAACCCTGTATGCAGTTCTGTCAGATTTTCTTCCAGACTGTGGAACCAGGCAAACATGTCTGTATGTTAGACGCTGAACATTGTGGAAGGCTCTGTATTTATGTATTTTTATATTTTACTCTGTATGTTGGGTTATTTTTGATATGGATCCCCCTGGGTCTGAATTAAGTTTATATAATTCCTTCAGTTCCTCCCAGTGGATAACCTCTTTATAATCAGTATACTTGTTTTCTAATGCACTACACAGTGTTGGTTCAGAGTCAATGACTGATTATACTCCTCCGCCTGCTCCTGGCACTGCTGATTAAGTAAGAATGTCTTGAAGGTTGCTTTGATAAAGTTAAAGGGCCAGCCTAGAGAATAGCCTTCTGCCCTTACTGAGAAGGAATGCAGAAAATGTTTGCACAACCTCCTCCATGTTGCAACATTGGCAGGCAAGGATAGACATTCATGTTTTAACGTTTGTTGCTTGGCTGAGAGAGGCGAGCTCTGGGATTGCCTGTCCTAAAATAATCAAAGTTTCTATGGTGGAATTTATGGGGATTAATTATCCCGTCATCTAAGACGCAAAAATATATTTTTGGACAATCTTCTGGTTTCAGTTATGTGTTTTTTTTTTTGTATAAATGGAGCCCGACCGACACTGGATCTTTAGAGGACGATACTTATAACTTCTGTTGTGATTTGACAACATTAAATTGAAGTGATATGGGTATGTGAGAGTTTGTTAGGAAAAAAAAAATCCAATAACAGTCAGTCAGACAGCACAGATGGCAGAGAGGGATGGGTGGATGGCAAGAAAAATGGGTCAGAAATTGACGGGCGTAAAAACAAAATTTAAATAGATCTGTTATTCTGCTTAAACAATGTCTCACTCTTACAAAATCAGTCAGATTTTGTAGTATGTGCGCATCCATGCACCCATGGCAACCATGAAACCACAAAGGCCCCCCACCCCCCTCCATACACACACACACACACAGCAAATTTAAACCCTGGTTCTAATCCAGTAATTTGCAAAAAATATGTCTTGCATAAAGATTCAGATCCACAGTATCGGAAAGAAAAGAAACTACTATGGAAGCAAGTGGATGTACACACACACACGACTTTTTCAGAAGGTTTTGGAATTCTAATGGGACATAATGACTTTGTTAAGGTGGAGGTTTCCTGTAGACCTGTAGTACTGTAAACACTCTGCTCGTGCTCCTACAACTATAAATTGGAACCCAAATAAATTCAACATGTACAATACAATCCCTCTGGCTTATATAAAGGCCACCGTAACATTATACATACAGACTGTGTGTAGGTGATGTACAGTACCACACAGAGCTCTCAGTATTCCCATGAAAAAAGTGCTATAAATGCACCCAGAGACAGGTCTCTGGGAAAGTGTTGCTGTCATCCAGGATGGGCTCCAATAGGCACAGCCACTAAAAATAGTCCACATGGTTTAAATGTAGGTTAAAATGTGCTGTGTGCAGAGGATGCTGCTGTTGGATTCAGGCCCACGTCTGCCATCTTGTGGGTGAAACACAGCAATTGCAATGTAGAACGGACAGCAGGTTCCTATCAAGCGGTACGATTCCTATTGAGGAAGGGAAGGACATTTGATGCACAAGCGTGCAAAGAATGTGTGCATGTTTGCATATATACCTTCTCTTAAGTGTACTACTTGAAGTGTGTGTGTGTGTGTGTGTGTGTGTGTGTGTGTGTGTAGTGTGACAAGAAGATGAGAAGCGGCAGCCTGAAGAGGAATGAAAGCAAATAAGGAGGGAGGGGGAGGGGGAGAGAGAGCGACAGAGACGCAGGCTAAGCTGTTCGGTGAGAGCAGGAGGAGAAGGAAGAAGGCAGGATGAGGAGAGGAGTAGCGGAGGAGGTGCAGGAGTCCACCATGAGATCCAGGGTGTGAAGGCGAGCCAGCGGTAACATTCAGCAAGAGGGATGCTTCTCACGCTGCTTTTCTGCCTTCGCGTCAAAGGTAGGGAATCTGATCTGGGGTCAGGGTCTGTCTCTGGGACACGATCAACGTTAGGTCACCTGAGGTCTGCGCAGACAGCCAGAGGGCATGGCAGGCTCACTAGAAAGGTTACCCGGGAACCGAGTTGAGTTGAAGTGAACTGGTTAAAGCCAAGGGCTGCTGCACGATAACGATATGCGATAACGTTGCTGAATATCGCGGTAACGATATTACTTGCGATAAATAACCAGAAATTAGTGTACGCAGTTCTGCATTTCTGCTGCTTTCAGTGTTCTGCTAAAATACAACAAATAGCTTGTTGAATTTAAAACAAATGAAAGGAAATAATTTGCAACTTTCTTTTATTAAACAATCTGAACATTTAAATGCGTGTAAAAGGCACCACTAAAATAGAATGAGTTACATTGTACAAGTGCAGTTTTCTACTGATATTTTCTTTCAACTAAGACAAAAAAATATAATGAGTGTCTTTCGCGATGTGTCAAAGCCATTAACGATGTGTTTATTGCACCAGTTGATGTGAAAAACAAAAAAAAAATATTGTGCAGCCCTTAGTGGATTGCACTTTTGCCAGCGATGAAGTCATTCGTATTCACCCAGTGATGGAAAAAGCCTACTTAACATGTTTCTTTTTTTTTAATACTAATCATGCAAAACACAGTGAACTCGCTGGACTGTCTTGATGCGTGCATCCTATGGATAATATGCCATCAGAGTGTGAACTAGTTCCATTTTCAAAGAGGTCAGTTAGACTTAAACAGAGTGTCTTTCATCCTCACAGCAGCAACTGCATCCAAATTGAATATCTCCTGTTTTTCCCCGCCGGGGGCATGTGAGGCTCTCCTCTGTCAGCCCTGGCAACTTGTGCCTCTCGGTCCTTCTCAGTACCACAGGAGCTGCTGATCTGAATCCACGTTGTCTCGCATTGCCAGACCTTCCTCCACAGCGCTGCGGAGGAAGGTCTGGCTAGCCCACACAGCATTCTGGGCTGGGAGAAAAACATGCTCTGGTTTATCGGCATTTCTTTAAACCAATCTTAATCGTCTTGGGCGGCGCTAGGCGTCGGACGGAGCAACGGTGCCGCTGCAAAACGGCCTCTGGAAGGAACTCGTTTTGGTGGAACGTGTACGTTCAAAAGTTGTTAGTCTCAGATTGGACAGAAAGTCTAGCTAGCTGTCTGGATCATCATAGTAGAGTCATGTCCTGTGCTGGTCAGTATACAAAAACTTCAGTGAAAACAAGTTAGCATGTTATCCATCTGTATCAGTGGAAATTGGCCTTAATGCTCAATTTAGAGAAAAATGATTCCATATGTGGCCAAGCTCGTTACTGTACCGCTTGTCTTCTCATCCACACCTCAGCTTTCAGTGGTCTGACATGGATGCAGGGGTAACACGTTGATATATCGGTTGCCATGGTGTCACCTAGAGCGGCTGACTCATCATGTGGCACTGACTTGTGTACAGTCCCAGGGATCCCACACACTCTCATTGTATGAACCCCTACGGCGCTTTTAAAGCTTTGCATAACTCCCGAATCCAGATCAAATTACAGTGATCCCAACTTTGAAATTGGATGTCTTTTGTAATTTCTTGCACTTCGCAATGTCCGTTCTCTCCCTCTTTATCTGGAACACGCTGATTAAAAGGACAACTGAATAAGTGCTTTAATTAAAAGTCAAATTAAGAAAGTTAGTCATGCCATTATTGAGCATCCCCTATCACAGAGGTCTTATTGTGGCTAAAAATGCCTCAGGGCTGTTAAATTGAGCTCTCTCAGCTTCTTTGAAAGTGTCGAGAAAATAACTTGGCACTTTGCAAAAGTCGACAAGTTCCATAAACTCTTGATAGGAACATGGGAAGACCCACTTTTGACCAATAATTTCAGTCACACACTGCTGATTTGCATTGATTCCTAAGGGACTCATTGAAACAAACATTTTATTCCCAGCCTCAAGGCCCTGTGCTTTCTTTCTTTTTTTAAGGGTATTTCAAGGAGGAGGCGGTGTTGTTGGTAGCAACTTGTATGCTACTACTTTCCTGCGAGTTAGAGGAACAATGTCTGGAAATGAGCCATGCCCTCGTAAATGTCCTGTCCTAGAAAGATTTGGTAGTAACACCCTGTTCTGCTGCGATACGACTGCCCACATAAGCTACAGTACAACACCAGCAGGCCGTCTACTCCTCTTTATGTCTTCCACGGACAATATGGCAGGACTGTGTGCGTTGGCCTTTGCATCCGGAGGTACAGTATTGTGTTTTGATTCATCAGCTTTGAAACTGTATGACATGTCCGCCGTGACTCCTTCACTCTGCGTCTCTCTCTTACTCTCAGTATGGTACCTTGGCAGAAAATTGGGGCATTGCAACACTCATCATTCTCCAGAGGGAGATGTTGTAACAGGACAGGTCTTTGAAGGCCTGCTTGTCAAGGGCACTAGTCTGAGGCAGCATTGTTTCTGGTTTGCATCGCTTTCAGGCCAGGAAGACAATCCTAGCAAGCTGTAAACATGACCTGATCTATGCAGTAAGCAATAACATCTGCTATAACCAGAGGGGGATCCAACAGGAGTGTCCTTATTAGATTAGATTAGATTCAACTTTATTGTCATTACACAAGTACAGATACAATGCAACAAAATGCAGTTTAGAAAGAGCCTCCGGGCCGTAGCTATTTAAAGCGCCGCCACACGGACTCTGAAAAGGATTTATGCAGACAGCAACATGGTATACAGTACATAACAACATAACACATGATGCATAAGACAACACACAGTTCATGTGGACACATGAAGGAATGTTTTGAGGTGGCTTGGGAGGGAGTGAGAAACACGAAATCGAGGCAGTCAGACGGATACGGGGCGGGATGGGGGGGAGTGTATGGTGTGTGTATGTGTGTGTGTGTGTGTGTGAGATAATGAGTTGTGTGTGTGAATATGAACGTCAGACTGTCTATGTTGTTAAATCTGTATTGGGATGGATAAGCTCGTTGATCCGGGCAGAAAATGAAACAATAGTTGGGGCTGGAAAATCCCACTGGTATATTTATCTATAGCCCTGTTTGACATTGCCTGATTATTGGGTCAGTATTGTGACAATATTTAAACAACAACAACACTTTGGGGTAGACAAATGACAAATTTTGTGTATTTTTGTCATGCAAATTTGAATTGCGGAGGCATGTGAAATCGTCAAACTTGTTTATTTCTGTTGTCCTTTTCTGTTAAAAGACATAAAGGTTGAACACAAGGTTTCGACCCATCTGACGTTTCTGCTTTGCTTATTTTCTCTCATGTGTTGCTTTTCTAGCGTCTTTGAAAAACAAACTTTGTCGCAAACGGCAAAATGTCACGACCGGTTGGACTGACTGCTAGTTTGGGTGGTGTCACCTTCTTTAGTCTGTGGCCCAACAGGTACATTAGCTCTCCAACCTAACGTTAGTGAAAGCACCAAACATGCAATTTAGATGAATAAGATGCGGGTATATCCAGCTAATTCTCTTCCCTATTTGCTCAGCGCTGCTAAATTGTATGTACGGGACACAGACAGAAGTTTGCCTACCCGGAAGTTATTGTAAACAAACATTGTGATTGGGTCAGTAGTAGGGGTGTGACGAGACACCCAGCTAACGAGACAAGACGAGACACGAGATTGGGCTCACAAGATCGAGACGAGATTTAAACTGGCTTCTCTCCTGTTTAACTAACACTTACACTGTTACTTATTCTACATATTGGCATACACCCTCAAGAAAATGTTACGTTTTTCAATAAAAAAAAAAAAGCTATTTCCTTGTAACATGTGTCTCTTTGTGGGGGTTTTTTCGTCTCTTTTGTAGTCGTGTTGTGTCTTTTTTTGGTTGTTGTTGTTGTCTTTTGGGGTTGTTTTGTCTATGGAGTCATTTGGCGTCTCTTTGTGACATAATTTTGGATCGTTATTGTTACCATATCTGTGTCTAAAACGTTGGAAAAGATTGAGCAGAAAATAAATGAATAACACTCAAAAAGCTAAAAGGCAAAACTTGCTAAAGAAGTCCAACTACAATCATTAGATTTGAGGAAAAGTATTTTAGTTACATTTATTCAACTCACATTACATTCAGTTCTTTATTGCCATGTCAACATAGTTGATTGGAATTTGTCAGCTATTCATGTTAAATAAAAGACAGAGTACATACAGGAACATAAACAGAAAACAATCACATAGACAATCACTCAGATCAGTAAAAGGACGTAAATACATTGAACTATTGCAGCTTCCCATTAAGTGTATTGTGCAGTTTATAAAGTGCAATTGAATAAGGTGCATTTAGTACAGGTTTACTCTGCACGGTGCCTGAGCATTACGGTGCCTAATAGTGGCGGGGTAGGTACTGGGATGTTCTGCCTCTGAGACTTTGAACTCTCTTTCCAGAGGGCAGTATTTGGAAGAGGGACCTAGCAGGGTTGGAGGGGTCGTCGAGCACTTTCTGCTCTTTGTGGCTGGTCAGCGTGGCCTAGATAGAGGCTACAGATGGGATACCATGGCCTGTAATTTTGGATGCGGTGTGCACCACCTTCTCCAACAAGAGGTGGAGTTGCCATACTAAACAGCGATGGAGAAGACTAGCACGCTTTCCACTGTGGCTCTTTAAAGTTGGAGCATTGCATCCCTAGCTCCACCAAACTTCCTGAGCTGGTGCAGAAAGTGAAGCCTCTGGTGGGCTTTGCTTATAATGAGGCTGGTGTTGACCTCCCACTTCAGACACTGACATATGGTGGACTATCTGACCTCCCACTATCTGGTCACCAATGATCAGAGGGGAGTGAACCTGCTTGTTTTGCCTGAAATCTATGATCAATTCTTTTGTTTTCTTGGTTCATTTGTGCTCATATTTCTAACTGTTCACCTCTGATTTAACACCACGGCACTCTCCTGCATGACTTTTTCTCTGTCTGTCACTTCCCTACAGCACCACTCTTCCTCACTTGTGTGTAAATTCACCAAACTGATGTAAAGATGTGCTCCCGGTACACCCGAGGCCATGAGTAAAGTCAGGTTGTTCTTGTATTTTCAAACGTTTGCTGTAAATGTGAAGCCTTAGCTCAAGCTTCAAAGAATGCACATTGGCCTGCAGAAATCAACTGACATCAGTCTAAATCTGTATATTAAATTATTCAGTATACTTTACTTTCAATGGAAGACCACAACTGCTGCATTAGCATTCTTACTCAAAATCAAAACGCTGACTTTCACAGCATGTGATCAGTAAAACACGATTTTTAAAAATCCTCCCCATCAGCATGTAAAATGTATCCTGTTACTCACTACCATTACTAATAAAGATCCAAAGTTTTGAACCTGTTTAAGATTTTTTTTACTCCATAGAGACTCGATCCAAATGGGATTAATCCGCTGTACTTTACACGGCAGCGCTGGTAGCAGCATGAGATGATCCACCATTTAATAAAGAGTAGCGATACATGGGTGTTTTACATGCAGCATTCACACGCAGGACACAAGGCCTGTGGCAGTAAAGCAGACTCAATATAACTTCGACCCGGCCAGACTCCGATTCCAGGTCCGGTCTCAGTTATTACACTCAACCTTTTGGTTAAAACATTTGAAACAATGAGACTTTAATAAATTCTTAATGCCTTTGCAAACTAGTTTTGAAATAAAGCTTAGCTTAGCTTAAACATACCCCACTTCACAAATTCAAAAACACACCTTTCCTAGTTTAGTCACTCTCTTGTGCTTTGAAAACTCCCATTGTTACATCATGGGTCCTCGAGGTGGCGCTCAACTAAGGGGACCAGACGTCCCGAAAAATTCAGGACAGTCCCGAAATCTAAACAGTTGTCCCGAATCCTGCCCTAATTGTCCTGACATTTTGTATTCATAGTTTGACCAATATCATGATGTATCATCATAGGATTGTCTATGATGTATATACATATTGCTAGGGTATCACGCAGATGGTATCGTGAGCCATGTATCGTGTATAGTATTGTGAGGTACCCTGTGATTCCCACCCCTAGCCAAGATAATCCATGCAATATTCACCATTTAAACCCAGAGATTGATGAATGTGGTCTGTATGGCAACCAAATACACATTTAGGATGGAAACATTCACTCATGTATTTAAACTTTTTCTGTATAACCACTAATGTATTCATCAACACTCTGATTAAAGACACAAAGCTACATGCTGCAAGTTACCACTTATGTAGTCACAACATCTGTCTCAATTCATTATTTAATCACATAAACTGTATTTAGCTTCTGATGTGGGCATCGAGGAAGTGTGAAGTGTTGGCTTACCTTCCTCGCACACAATGCCTCAGTGGCATATTGTGTGTGTTCCCCCCCTCTATCAGTCACCCACTAATACGGGCACAGGGGAAGAAATGCTGGGTAACTATGGAAACACGCCACAGTGAGTCTCCAAGGCAGGCGCCACTTTCCTTTAGAGGCCTTGAGTTAACAGGATTAGAGGGAATTCACAGTGGAGAACCCAAAGAGCACAGCCCCTTTGTGTCTCTCCTCTGCTCGCTTTCACTCTAAACTCCACTGCCCTGACTCAGAGACATATGGAAAGATACTAGGATCATAGAAACATTCCTCATGATGCAAAAAAGTCAGAATGTAGCTGTAAAGTGTACATTCAAGACAACAAAGGTCTCTATAGCAATGCCACTTCTGCTCTTAGACCCTTTGAGGCCATATGCTATATTTCTAACAGCAGTTTTGCCACAGTTTTCCCCATTAATCCTCAGTCAGTACCTTATGTACCAAGTGTCTGATGTTGATGTCTGTGTTTTCAAATCCCTCTCAGTGACGGCCTATTTGCATACAGAGATGAGCACAACTTACATTTTGGCTGGGACAAGACCTGGCGACATGTGCTTGCCAAAATAAGGCGACTTGTACATTTTTTGCCTGGAGTCTGTCTGCAGTGTGTAGTACATTGCAGATAATAGCCAAAGGTGGTTGGTGATGGAGAAAGAAGACAAGATATTGGGTTAAACATTAAAGAAGATGTGAGTCCCCCTGTTAAAACCATCCAGAACTAGGGTTCACCCCATACCATGACAATCTAAACATATCTCTGCACCCATTGCCCAAGAGATAGACAGTGAATGTGATACACAGTATGTTCTGCACAATGGTAGAATACTTTTTCAGTGTGTTGTTGTTAAGATGCACTTTTACTGTCAGACAATGCCATCCTGACATCCTCTGTGCAAACTAACAATAGCTTGTGTATGGTGGGCTATGGCAACCATAGCAACTGAGGCAAAAAAAAATGAGTGAGTGGAGGAGGATATCACAGGCACACCCATCTCTGCAGGCACTGGTACAGACAGTACAGGGGGGCAGCTAGAGAATAGTTAGTGGGAGTCAGGAGTGCCACGCCTGGTGTGGTTCAGCCAACCAGTTCACTTCATGCTGTGGTGGGTTTTTGTGGCCAACAGCAAAAGGCAACACACTGAAAACTGATTATTTATTTATTTGTATGGCAGCCGTTTTATCAGTCAGCATTGGGAGCTGCATAATGGTTTGCTGCTTATGCACATGATATACACTTACACATGAGTCTACACTTAGAAAGCCTGTGGTACAAACTGGAGACGTGAAGTTTTAAACAGACAGGGAAGGTTTTAATGAAAGATGCTATCGAGTTTCATGGTGTACAGGGTGCAAAATTAACTTTTTTGGTCTATCTGCCAATGGCTGGTAAACTGAAAAGAAAATACGATGTCATTAAAAACAACGAGCAGGTCCTTCTTTGTCGAATACCTGTGGCAAACACTGCACGAATATCACCAGATGTGTTCCATATGGTGGCTTATTTCATCAGTGCTTTAGGATTCATGTCTAGCAAAACTCACTTCGGCTGGGATTGACATCCAGTAAGAACAAATATGGTGTACCGCTTTCAGAGGTGGGTAGTAACGAGTTACATTTACTTGAGTAAGTTTTTGAAAAAATTGTACTTCTAGGAGTAGTTTTAAATCACTATACTTGTACTTGTACTTGAGTAGATTAGTGAAGAAGAAGCTGGTGAGAGAGAGAGAGAGAGAGAGAGAGAGAACCACGTGACTGTGTACCACCAATCACACGTCGTTGTGCAGTCACGTGACCATACTCAATCTCAGCGCCGGGACAGGTTAGCTTTACTGTCGTAGCAAAACAAAGATGTCAGAATCAACCATTGCCAAGGCAACGCAGACCAGGAGGAACCCCCAAATTTGTGACAAGTCTCTCACTTAAGCTATTTTGTAAATAATACATTATTTTAAATTTATTTTATTGATTGGATGAACTATAATTTGCCTAAAGGTGATTATTTTGTATTTTTGCCGGTCTGGTTGATGCTTGTGTTAAGAAATAAATCAGACGTTACTCAACAGTTTACTTGAGTAGTTTTTTCATCAAGGACTTTTTTACTCTTACTTAAGTAATTATTTGGATGACTACTTTTACTTTTACTTGAGTCAAATTATTCTGAAGTAACTGTACTTTTACTTGAGTACAATTTTTGGCTACTCTACCCACCTCTGTCTGCTTTATGCTAGTTTTCGTGGCAGATGTGTATCTTTTTGGATTTGTAGGGATGAATGTTTCCCATATTAGCGTGAAATTGACAGCTAACTTTTCTTTGCGACACACTATAATAATAATCAATTAAAATAGAGCTACTGACTGTGGACAAATGTCTCATGTGAGTCAGTTTAGTTTAAGATCTTCTTGTAAAAACTAAGTAGTGTTAAGCAGTTCTGTAGTGAATTTCTTGCATGCATCTTTTCAGTGGACAATTATCACATGATAACAGATTGGTCACACATCGACAAATCCTTTTATGTGTGTAGCCTGGTCAGTCATAGCGAGTTACTCCGCTCCTCTTGATGTCCACTACTGCTTGCTGTGTGACAGTGCATCAAATTAAATTACTTTCTTTTTTTAAGTGGCATCTAATTTAACACCCTTAAATTTAAATGTCCTGCTGCTAATAGAAATATAATAGATTTCCCAATAATAATTTCCTTGTTGAGTGATCATCTGCACACTGTAGGACGAATGGGCCGTGATGTCTAAGAAATGCGAACAACCCAACAGACATGATGCATGATGGTTATACAATTTGTAATCATGCCCTTTAACATGGGCGAACTGCACTATGGGCTGCCATGTTTGGCTGAACTTGTTTTGGTTATGGTTGGCCTTTGAATTAAATGGGATTCAGACACTACGTATTGAAATTGAGTTAAGAGTATATTTGGGACCGTAAGCCATTCATTGTTGTGTCATGGTAATGTTGTCCGACCCTACTTTTGATAATAGCCAAAACTACTGTAATCTGTTAATACATCAGTACTTTGTTAGTAGTACTATGTTTTTGAACATGAGACAGAAGCTAAAAGAGGCCAAATCACTAAAGTGAACTATGTAGACAGTAATAATGCTAAATAATGCATTAAAATTATCTTAGATATTACATAAAATATCATTTTTAATTTGGTGTCTATGGCCAATTTTGGCAGCAGTAATCTGTAGCATTCACCCCCTATCACAGGAAGGAGCCAGGTTTCACCTGATGGTTTAGAAGGCCGGGGGGGCAGCCAGGCTTCGCGCTGGCCCCTCCTGGAACTCTCCGGCACTCTCAGGTTTATTTATCCGATTAAGACAATGCACATTAATCCATATTTCTGTAAATGCCCCAGTGTTAGAAGTCGGCTAATTTTCAACTGGGGTCCTAGTTACCTAGCATGCATGTCTTTATGGTGGGAAGAAACCAGAGTAGCTTGAGAAAACCCACGCTAACACGGGGGAGAACATGCAAACTCCAAACAGAAAGGCCCGGAACGACCTGGATTTCAGATAACGTCTCTGTTCATCCCCACTAGACTGGGCAAATGGAAAATGTGGAAAATGGAAATGTGACAGCGTTTTTTTGTTAGTTGAGTTCAGAGTTCTTTTTGTCAGAGTTTGCTGGATGATTGCTAGATGCCGGCCTTCAGCACGCTTGGCACGGCTCTGGGATTTAGTGGAGTTCCACGTGGGCTCAGCAGAGTCCAGAGGGTCAAAAACTCCCCCACTCCCCCACCCACTAATGATGTTTTGTCAGCCCTAATACTGTACATACAGAACATAGCTATTTTTCTTATAACTGCTAATAATTAGGTTTAAATTGTGATGATTCCTCCTGTTTTTCTTAATCAATATTTTAGATTAGTAGAATGGTCAAATAAAACCAATACCACAACGAATGAGTACAATCCCATCCCTGATGTAAAATAATAATGCGTCTGATTTGGTTTGTTACAGCAGGTTGTAAAACTGACAAATCATTTTTAAATCATTGTTTGATATGACGAGACAAGTTTCAGCTGACTGCTTGGCAAATGTTTATGCCCTGCAGGTTATTAATAGTTGACTACATGCTGCTGTTATAAATAAATTAAAACACCTTCATGGTCTCATCTGAATAAAAGGCATTATGAAGCACTAATAAGGCCATTCATTGGCAGGAGTAAAAGAAAAGGAGGGATGAAGGATTTGATAAAGGAAGAAGCAGGGAAAGAAGGAGAAAGACAAAGGGAGAGGGTGAAAGAGAGTAGACTGGTGAGGGAGGGAGGGAGGAAGGCTGGCGCTTAGTGTGTGTGTGTGTGTGTGTGTGTGTGTGTTTGTGTGTGAGCATGCGCATACATCGTAGAGAAACCTGACGTGTGTCTTCCCCTCACTTGAACTCCGACTTCTGGAGAAGGACGTGGCTGCAGCACCTTTTCCCTCAGCTACCACTCCATCTCTCCATCCTTTTCCCCTCTAGTTTAGCACACATCCATCCCCATTATGCTGTTACTCTACAACTGTTTCCTCTCTCTCTTAGAATCGATCTATCGCCGCGGGGCCAGAAGATGGAGGAAACTCTACAGGGTCAACGGACACCTCTTCCAGGCCAAGCGCTTTAACAGGGTGAGTGTCTTTAACTCTCGCTGATGCAAACTCCCTGACTGGGGAGTACATGCAGTAAGACCTGGACCTGGTTAACTGAGTCGGTCTTCGCTAGGAAATTAAAGGATTAGGACAAACCCTGTGTCGCTGGAAGACACAGGAAGTTTTAAAAGCATGCTCATCCAAGGTTTGCTGTATGTTCACAATTCTAAAGACTTGTTTTAAGATGGAACTCAATGTGTTTTAGAATTAATATGAACAATTTTGACTTTTTTGGAATTGATTCTAGCTTTGACATAGGAAGATAACATCCCCGTTAGGCCTGCACGAGTCGCCCTGTTCACGATTTAATTTTAGAAATAACTTTTTTTAAATGTGTTCGATTGTAATTTAATTTTATGAGCCGACTGCATCACACACGCTGCTACTTTCTTCTGTGAGTTTAAAACATAGACTGTATAAAATAGGTTTTAAAGTGTTCCCGAGTGCTGCAATGCTCTCCCTTCACTTCACGGAAGCCTCTAGGTTTACAGGCTTGTGATGGTGCACAATGTGCTCTAGGTGCCAAAAGAAAATCTATGTTGGGTACTGCCAATTTGTTTTGCTTTGTCATGGTTCATGTGTGCAATAAACATTACACGTTGTGAGAAAAAAATCAGGGCAGAGAATTGTGATATCAATTCTAAGCTAAAATAAAATCGTGATTTATATTTTTTCCCCCGAATCGTGCAGGCCTAATCCCCATTCTTAATCCAGTCTACCAAGCTCTGGTGGGCTTATCATTTGGCAACTATCTGAAAGAAAATAGGGTCATTTCTTTTGTGATTTTGGAAAAGATTTTTATTTTTTATTTTTTACTTAACTGAGGTTCCACTTTTTTATCTTATGGTCTTCATCATAAACGTCTACCACTGATTAAGGTCATGAGATGCGGATGATGAACAGATTTTTGTATTTGGTATTTACAATGGTTTTGATAAGCTATTGTAGTTGAAAAGCATCCCTGTCCTAGGAATTACATCCATATTGGACTTTTCTGCACCTCACAGTATAGTGTCCAATGCCAACCTTCAGTGCCAATGCAGAACCCATAAAAAAATAAAAAAACTCATACACTTAATGCGCCCCCTTTTTATTAACCATAACCTTAATTAAGTGTTTAAGTTGGCTTACCCTGAAGACACCTAAACCATAACTGATTTGCCAAAACCAGGATCTTTTCCTTAACATCAACTAGGGATGTAACGGTATGAAAATTAATGTTAAAACCCCAGGTTTTGCAGAATAGTCCAATATCATTGTTCTTTTCTGTTTATGGGTTGGACATGTGATATGTAATTTAAGAAAAGAAAATAACACTTCTATTCTAGATATCCTGTGGTTCCCCACGTCCTTCTGCACTGTGTTTGAGTAGCATCTGGTGCAGTTAACTGGCTCATGGCGATTGTTTCCAGTTCAGAAAACCAGTCAGTTACTTTGATTTGACGTGCCACTCATAATCATAATTTTTCCCTTACTAATTATGAGTGTGCTTTTAAATCTGTGGATTATGAAGTACAGTATGTCATAAACATGCTGCCTTTGATAGGTGCATAATGTATGGTGCATAATTCATGGTGTCCTAGTTCTGCCTTGTTTAGCAGGTGTCATGCTACACACACACACACACACACACACACACACACACACACACACACAAACACCCGCGCGCACACACACAAACACCCGCGCACACACACACACGCAGATTTGTTTTCTGTCAAGGGAGGAAAAAAGATCAGGTGCTGCTCTACCTTTGAGTTGTAGCCTCTCTATTCGTAAAGCATGTTATCTTTAGCCAGATCCAATCATATTGTGAAAAGAATGTTTTTTTGTTGTTTATCTTATCTATAAGGTGTTTAGGTTCGGCATTTAGTAAACTCAAGCTCAACAATTACAATAATACTTCCTTTACTTCTTAAAGACAGCACAGATGTAAGATACAAGGTTTAAAGACATTTCAAAGATGAATGTAATGGCTATCATCTTTCCCTGGTTAGTGAAGCAGCTCTTAGGATGAAACATCTGCCCTGGCTGCTCTAGTCTAGTCTTAATGTCTAGACCAGAAAGTGGATAAGCTCAGTGCTCGGAATCTTGTTGACTCAGTGTACACACACACACACACACACACACACACACACACACACACACACACACACACACACAGCCAACATCTCCACCTTCATGTGGCCATTACTACTGATGCCCTGTGGAGCATGGCTTACTCAATAGAAGACATACACCGTAGGCACATTGTACATTAGTACTAAAGCTAAACCATAAAGTGGACTGCTGCTCTCTTACTTTATGCTGTTTATCAAAAGAAACTTAATTCCAGCCTTGTTGACATTCTCTTGCAATGTATTTTATTTTCTTCTTCCAATTCAGGACGGACGTTTTTGACATGACCCAAATGATGACGTGTGTTTATTTTGTCAATGTCAATGTCATATTTATTTGTATCTGCTCATCTCAGTAAAAACCCAAATGATGATTCATCAGTGTGTTTATTCAATGATTTAAAAAGTGGAAAGCTTCTAGCAGTCCGGCACAGCTACAGGCAATGGTTTGGAGCAGCCAGTTAAATATTGACCCATTTAAAGAAATACGGTGGTTTGGTTAAATATCGATAAAGACAGTGCTTCCTGTCTCCTGCTTCAAGTCAGCATTGACTTTTTCAATGTTAAATTAAGACGACTGTTTTCCTCTAACTTTAAAGCTTCAGTGCATAGCTTTTTTTTTATATTACGTTCAACCCATCACCAAATGAGTTTCTACAAAGCTAATTAAGACTATAAGCTCCACACAACTCACTCTGGATTTCTTTTTATGACTATGTTCACAAGATTGTGTCGTCCAGTGACCTTTTTCCACGCAGAAGCTTGAGTGAAGATAATCTTCTAATATAAAAGAGTCCAACATGTCATCGTCCATGTCCTCCTTGGCGACTAGCAACTGCATTGGGGAGGGGTGGGTGGACCAACGACAGTGTTGTTGTCATTACTTAGAATTCATCATGTGGTAAGACAGAAACTACGCAACAATAGCTTTACCTGAGGGCTTTAAGTTCCTGAAACAGAAACACAAAGAAATGAATCATCCGTTAGCAGCTCTCAGAGATTATAGGAAATGAAAAGAAATGGGTTGACAGTGAACATTTTGCATATTTGTTCCATATGCATGTGCCAAAATTACAAAACATATTTGCTAATGCTGTACATTTAAGAAGGTTGAGTGGTAATTTTGCAGATTTCTATGGATATTGTTTTATAACTTAACAGTAAGTGTAACCAGTTGGGTTTTCAGACTGTTGTTGCTATGGCAGCTTCCAGGCTTCTGGTTGGTTCACAATGTTGTCCTCAGCATATAAATAAGCCAAAGAGAAGTAGGTCAGGTTTCTCCTCCCTTCTCTCACTCCATCCCTGTCCTTCCTCTCCGTGCTACGTCTCTACTACTCTCCGTCTCTCTCTTCCCTCTTTCCATCTCTCCCTTATGTTGCAGTGGAGAAAGCGGCTTCACGGATCTCTCTCATTAGACATAATGGGGTCTCTTTAGCTCCTGTTTCCCACAGGATGAAACAGAATTCAGTCATCAATGCTGGCCGTTTGCCTCCACTGCACTCTCGTGCTTCACGATAGAAAAGCCAAACAAGAAGTCATGCTGGGCCAAGCAGGCTGCTGAGGGGAAATGTGTTAAATTTTACCATTGACAAGAGATTATGAGAATGATAGCTGAAGTGAGCTGACGCAACAAAAACAATATCCAGTCATGCTCAGGCCAGGGATCGACCGCTACTGTGTTTTTAATTATAAGCAGTTAATAAAACCAATAACTGATATTTGGGACCGATATGCATTTACAGTGAAAATTAAAATCTTTAAGTCAAAAGTAAGATTCCAACACAAAACTTTACATGCGTTAACTTAACAAAACCTAATGTACATATAAACATAATAGCCAGTAACAGAGAGTCACAGTGTTGTGGGGGGGACATTAAGTCAGACTCAGTGGTGAGTGAAACCGAAGCAGAAGGACAGAAACACAGCTGTAGCCAAGCCAAAGTAGCACACTTTGTAATTCCTTAACTTTATTGGTTATCAGGCAGATAAACCGCTGATGCAGATAATCTGCAAACAGCCCGATAATCGTCCAGTGCCAATAATCGGTCTATCCCTAGTTTAGGCCACATATTTACCCATATACGATATATTTTCACTCCCATTGGTCTCTTTTTCTGTTTGTTAGACAGCAGAACATCACAGAAATTGCTAATCTGTATCCAAATTAGCATCCATTTTCCTCGCTGTAATGATGCTGGAGAGTGGGGCAGAGAGTTGTTCCCCATCTCTGTCAGGGTTGGACAGCAGCTTTTACCTTTCCACCCCCAACAGGGGGTCACAGCATGGAGTTTAAGCTCCGGGTTTTAACCACAATAAACTACCGCTGGATCAGCCAGCAGGGTTAGTTTTTTCATCACTGTTCACTGGGAGGCTATCGCAGGTTTACAGGCGAATGGAGCCATACTGTAGGGTCTGTATGTTGTGAATTGATTCTATTGTTTGGAAACCATTGAGTTAGTTGGCACAACATGTGTTATAGTCACTGTTACCGGCTGATAAATCCAAACGCCTTTGGTGATGCCCTGACTTTTCATTTCGCACCACCAGATTGTCCAACACTTTCCCATTCATTCAATTCAGTTTATTTATAAAAGGAGACACATGGGTGTAAAAAGCCTGAATTAGCCAAAAGTCTATTTTTCATCTGTAGTCCCCTGCCTGCGATGTTAAAAAAGGCTTTTTCAAAATACAAAGAAACATATGGAAGGCAACACAAGCAAAACAAAACATCATCACCATTCCCATCAGCCTCAGCGGTGCTTTGTATTTAGTGCTAACCACAAAATTTGAATGGTGTCTTTTTACCTTTTTAGTAATTTTGGTCTCGGGACACTATTTGCTGACTTTGAGCATTGGATGATTATTAGTGTGAAGTCTGTGTGATTTAGAGATTATACATTACATTATGATACTACTTTTATGATTAGTGGTGGAGCCCTCTAACCTTTACACCGGCTGTCTGGGCTCTGATTGTATGGAAGCTGCATTGGGTTTTGATGGAAATAAAAATGGTTGATATTTCTGTTCTATTATCCAGTTCTCCTCTGCTGCTGTAATGGCCTGATTTCACTGCACACATTGATTGCAGTTGGTCAGTTTGTTCTGATGAGTTTTCCTTGTCAGAGGTAAATCAGACAGCAAATCATTCCCAGCATATTAGGCCACTCAGTTTCCAGGCACCCATATGATGTGTAATGCTGTCTGCTGGGCTGAAGGGAGGACTGTCAATCGATAAAAGCTTTTCTCATCTACTAATCACCTTTATTTCCAAGCTGCAGGCGGCTGCAGGACTCTGGACTTCCACAATTGGCGCTTTCCGATGACAAACACGTGTAGAGGCAGGATGCACTCCTTATCTGTGCTAGTTTCAGTCGGGTGGCTGCTGAGTAGTGACGTTTGACACTTTCCCCCAAAATATAATGACTTAATGATATTATTTCTGTTTATTCTTTTTAAGGGACTGTTCATATTGTTTTGTCTTTAAAAATGTGGTGAAGTTTTTTGTGTCATGTCATGTCATGTCTTGTAGACAACTCTTAATATGAATATGTAGATCTATGAATAACAATATGTAGTATGAATATAAATCCTGGAGTTAATGTAATCCCAGAGTAGTTGCATCTCTTGCAGCACTGAGCAGCGGGCAGATGTCCAGCTAGGCCAAAGACGTCAGTCTGTTCTAAGGCCAGCCAGCACATCAGTTGAATTGTGCTTCCACGGTTCGTTTCTCGTACAGTTGAAGGTTTTTCCTTTTTTTCTGTGAAAACAAGAGTTACTTTCTCCAACTGAAGTTTCAATATTCGTTAGAATATACTTCAGATAGCACAACAATTCCTGATGGCCCATCTTTATTCTTAAGCCTCCACCCAGGCAGACAGCTGTGGCGGGATATCTCAGGAACGCCTTGAGGGCAAATTTGGCACAAAAGTCCACTTTGACTCAAGGATGCACTGATTAGATTTTGGTGGACAAAGGCCAAGAACTTTTTGACCTTTTTATTTTGGTAATACCTCAAGAATTAATATGCTACTATAATCACAACAATTATCACTTTTTTATTAAATTTCTTGAATTTTTAAAATGTATTATTGAAGTCTAAAGTTTTGGATGCATATTCAGTAAACTGTCTCCCAGTAACCCAGAACCCCTGGTGCTTCCTGGTCTCCTCCAACGGAAGAATTGGCTTTAAATAAGCTAGAAAACAGTGATTTTGTTGTCTGGACTTTAAACATGTGTTATTAATAAGAACTGAAGTTTCAATACACAGTTTAGCCTTTTAAGTATAAAAAAAATCTTTGTGGTGATGAAACCTCAAAGAGCTCATTAAAGGTTATTTTCTGAAAGAAGCAGTACATGTATACTTGTATCTAGCTGTGTAACAGCAGACAATATATTATCTAGTAGATGTTGTTATTGTCTAGTATTAGCTAGTTGAGTAACTAAAGAAACAAAAAGTAATTTTTACTTATCATTCTGTTGTAAATAAAGATAAATATAAGTAAATATACTGTAGATTAATCCAATTTTATCTATTATATTCAAGCCAGTTCTACAGAAGACCCCTGTAGCTCCAATTGTGGTTCGTAGACCTTTAGACATGCTAATGTCTTGGCTTTGGGGATGGCAATGTCTTTTGGTCGGTCGGTCCGTTGGTCGGTCGGTCCATCGTCCGTCGATTGGTCCGTTGGTTGGTTGGTCTGTTGGTTGGTCGGTCCGTTGGTTGGTCGGTCCGTTGGTTGGTCGGTCCGTTGGTTGGTCGGTCCGTTGGTTGGTCGGTCCGTTGGTTGGTTGGTCCGTTGGTCGGTCCGTTGGTCCGTTGGTCGGTTGGTCTGTTGGTCGGTTGGTCTGTTGGTTGGTTGGTTGGTCTGTTGGTTGGTCGGTCGGTCCGTTGGTCCGTTGGTCGGTTGGTCTGTTGGTTGGTTGGTCGGTCGGTCCGTTGGTCGGTTGGTCTGTTGGTTGGTTGGTTGGTCGGTTGGTCGGTCGGTTGGTTGGTTGGTCTGTTGGTTGGTTGGTCGGTCGGTCCGTTGGTCCGTTGGTCGGTCCGTTGGTCGGTTGGTCGGTCCGTTGGTTAGTCGGTTGGTCGGTCCGTTGGTTGGTCGGTCGGTCCGTTGGTCGGTTGGTTGGTTGGTCGGTCCGTTGGTCGGTTGGTTGGTTGGTCGGTCCGTTGGTTGGTTGGTCGGTCGGTCCGTCCGTCCGTCGGTCGGTCCGTTGGTTGGTCGGTCGGTCGGTCCGTTGGTTGGTTGGTCGGTCCGTTGGTCGGTTGGTCGGTCCGTCGGTCGGTCGGTCTGTTGGTTGGTCGGTCGGTCGGTCCGTTGGTCGGTCGGTTGGTCGGTCGGTTGGTCGGTCCGTCGGTCGGTCGGTCGGTCTGTTGGTTGGTCGGTTGGTCCGTTGGTCTGTTGGTCGGTCGGTCGGTCGGTCTGTTGGTTGGTCGGTTGGTCCGTTGGTCGGTCGGTCTGTTGGTCGGTCGGTCGGTCTGTTGGTCGGTTGGTCGGTCCGTTGGTTGGTCGGTCGGTTGGTCTGCCACTTTGGTCCAGAGTTTGTTGGAGGGATAAGCATGAATTAGAGGTTGACCGATTGACAATGTTTGCCATTTCTTACATAATTGGCCGATTTTTGTTTAAATCTTTTTTATTTTATTTTTTTTATTTAGGGCAGAAGTGAAGATCCACTAATATTTTTTGTGTTCAAGTGTTATACATTTTTTTCAAGCCTAAAACAAAGAAATGCTGCTGGTTGCTACTGTGTGCAGCATTACTAAATGTTAAAATTGGTTATTTATTTTATTAATGAAAGTTTGCAGATTTGTGTTCTCGGAAGTTTGATGAATGCTGTTAAAACTTCATTGAATTTATTTATTTGACAAAGTTTATTTTCTTCTTATTGTTTCATTTATTTACTTTTTTATTTTTAAATTAAAGAGATATAATGTAAAAACCTATATTTTTTAAACTATTTATACAATATAGGTTTTTACATTATACCTTTTTAATTTAAAAATACAAGTGCAGATTGGTGAAGTGTTCAAAAAAGGTTTGTGTATCTTAAGTATTTATCCTCTTTATCTCCTCTCGTGGAAGATGTAACCGTGAATACAAATCAACTTCATCACACATGGGGTGTAATATATCCCGGCGAATATATTCCAGGTTTTCCCACCTGTCAACCTGATTTTAGGGAGGATTTTGCACCTATTAATGACAAGGTGTACAATTTAACATGTAACTCATGTCTACGTTAAAACTATTTTAGCTGGTGCAACCCTCAAACAGTTTGACTTAAGACAGAACTTACGTTCAAACTAGTTGGTTGTCTGTTGTAGTCTAGTGATTAATTTATAAATGTACGCCTTAACCTCTATGTGAAGTTAGATTAGAGAGACTGAAGAAAGCCTTTGAAGTCTTGCTGAAGCATTTCCATGGCAACAGAGCACTGACTGGGACTCTTTGTTCTTTACACTGTCAGCACACACACACACACACACACACACACACACAACCTGTGAATGAATGTTGTCGATACAACAAAGCGCACACACTTCATGTGTTTAGTCTCCAGTGAGACACATGGGTGACAGATGTATTGATGTCCAAGGGACTCTGTCCATCCTTTGGTACTAATATAGCAACGTTATGAGACGAGCTAAAATCAACCACAAAGAGAGAACCAGTCCAAGAACAAACGCTCTAGAGTCTTTGTTATAAACCTAGGTCTCTTTACAGCTTAACAGTAGACATATGTGACCAGACCAAAATAATATACTGTATACAGAATAATAGTTTATAGAGCATAGCAGGGTTTTTTGATATGTTATTTGATAAATAATCCTCAGTAATGTGGATATAATGACTTAAGTGGGTAAAGGCATTTAATACAACAGTCCGGTAAGTTCAGAAAATGACATCACTTTACTGTAATGCTGCCTTTAAAACCAGGAAAAGACTACGCTTATGTCATATTACGATATTACAATATCCAAAATCTAAGACCATATTATGTCTCATATCACGATATTGATATATCAATATATTGCCCTGTGTGTGTATGTATGTGTGTGTGTTTAAAATCACTCAAACTGCATGATCTCTGTTTTACTCTCATTTAGTTTAAACATTTTTTGGGCTAACCACGCTTTGACGTCATTTAAACAGTCAAGTAGGTGTGTCAGGGGGCTTCCTTCCTGCTTTCTGATTGGTATATAAATTTGACAATCATCAGCATAAAGATGATAGGAGATGCCATGCTTTTTAAAAACTATTCCAAGTGGAAGGAGGTACAGTGCAAAAAGAATAGGACCAAGAATAGATCCCTGGGGGACTCCACAGTTAAGAGGCACAGTTGATGAGGTAGAGTCCCCCATTTTAACAAAGAAGCATCTCCCTGAAAGATATGACTGGAACCATTTTAAGGCAGTCCCCCTAACTCCCACACAGTTTTCCAAGCGAGATAATAGAATTGTGTGGTCAACTCTGTCGAAAGCAGCAGTGAGATCTAAAAGCACTAAAATGGCTGAATCACCAGAATCCGCCATTAAAAACAGGTCATCAAAAACCTTTAAAAGTGCAGACTCAGTGCTATGAAATGTTTTAAAACCTGACTGAAAAATATCTAAAGTGGCATTTGCCTCCCAAAAAAAAACTGTAGCTGCATAAATACACATTCTTCCAAAATTGTTGATAAAAAGGAAGCTTTGAAATAGGGCGATAATTTGAAACATTTGTGGAGTCAAGTCCAGCTTTCTTAATCAATGGCTCAATCACTGCTTTTTTTTTTACAAAATGTAGGCACAACTCCAGAAGACAGGCTACTATTTATAATTTCCTCAACATGAGAGCCAGTCGTTTCCCATACATTCTTAAAAAGGTATGGAGGGACAGGGTCTGTGGGGGATGTGGAGGGTTTAATTTGACTGATGATCTTTGTAAGAGATGGCAGTGAAACTGGCTCAAACTGACCAAAAATAGCTGAGCAGTGCATGTTTAAGGATCATCAGTAAGACTAACCTCTGAGTGTGTCCTGCCCTGTGTGTGTGTCTTACAGAAAGCCTACTGTGGCCACTGTAGTGAAAGGATATGGGGGCTGGGCAAGCAGGGCTACAAGTGTATCAACTGCAAACTGCTGGTCCATAAGCGCTGTCACAGACTCATCCCTCAGACCTGCCAAAGGCTTATGGTGAGTATTTCATCATGTCCCGCCCGGTCAGCAAACTGTACCGTATTTTTTATTTTTGTTATTATTTTTTTTTCTTACAGTATGTGTTTGTTGTTGAGGTTTGTCAAAGGGAGAATTTCTTTTGTTACTTTGTGACGGACAATAAAGTTTCCTTCTACCTACCAGCCTCTCATATCCGACAGTAACACAGTCTCTCAGCACAATCTGGAATCACGCTTATGTGTGTCGACATGAATGATTGAATGAAGTACGCATGTTGTATACCTATTGTCAGTGGTGGAATGTAACAAAGTATTTTTACTCAGATAGTGTACTTAAAGTGCCCATATTATGAAAAAAATCACTTTCTCTGGGATTTGGAGTGTTATCTTGTGCTTCCACATGCATACAAACTTGGAAAAAAAACTTCCATGCTGTTTCACCCAGGCTCACCCAGCCTTCAGTCGCTGGGTGAGCTGTTCTGCACGGCTTTCTACGTCACTAGCCGAGACGAGGTGGCTAACGGCAGCACATGCTAGTGCTAGCATACTAGCTTGTTCTCAATGGCAAAACATTGCTACAACACACACTAGTTCTCACCATAATCTCCAAAAGAACTACTTCCTGTCCCTGTTCTGCAGGTATTCCACATGTGCGCCCTTGTTTAGAAGAAGTCTCCCAGCTAATCCTGCCTTGGACTGACCAAAGTTGGAGAACGTTATCTAGCTAGTATTAAAAATTCTGGTTCATTACAACATGGGCCTTATTTTCATAGTTTTCGGCCATCATCACTGTTCAGTCAGTTATTATACCAATGTGCTTTCCTGTAATGACGCTAACAGTTTAGCCAGATTCAATACCACCTAAAATAATAATATACAAAGTGAGAACAAGTTGGTAATAATCCCTCATTACACAGAATAGTAAGTATATTAAGGTTAAAGCAGGAAGTGGGTCTGTTTATCACAGTTTAGGTGATAGTTTTACTCTTCACCCTTTTTTTTCTCTTCCGAATATGTTAACCTGGCGGTCTGAACTCAGCTTGTCTGAACATCTGCCTGCTCGTGTTCCTTACCTCATCTGTTTTCTTTTTTATATATTTTTTAAGTATTTATTATAAGGGTGACCCAGTGGTGCTCGGTGGTTAACACCAGGGTGCGGTTTGTGAAAAAAGCAGAAAGGGGGATGTTTTTTGATCATGCACAACAATACAAAACAAACATGCAAGAATTACATCCACCTTCCAATACCGTGGATTAAGTGCCCTTCAGCCGGGCATGCCAAACACTTAAATATGCACTTCAATATTGAACGGAAGATAATCTTAAAAAATGAAATAGCACAACACGGTGTCAACATAAAACACAGCGCTTTCAAGCCAGGGAGCAGAGTTTTGCAGCAAAAAAAAAGCTCATTTGTTCCTCCGGAGTGTTTTTAACCATGATATTTTTCCTAAATTTAAATAGTCGTTTTGGGGCCTAAACTTAACTGTCATGGCCGCATGACGCTCACTTTTTCTGGCTACACTCAACTACCACGGCCCCCCAAAAGGACCGTCATCTGGTGGTGTGTGTAGCCGGCTCACAGTCACCTAAACAACTGCAGCTACGGTATTATTTATTGTGGCACTATGTGTTCACGTTACAGCGCTTTAATTAGTTTAAAATTCTTTTATTTTAGGAATGTAATAAATGGGCTATCCATCTATCCTTTGCACTATGCTCCATAATTAAAATAGCTATCATAATTATAATTTACTCCTGCATACTTTGCACTTTTTTTATTGCACTATTGTCTCAACCTGTCTATACTGTTTCTGTTTTTAGAGTGTATATATTAGTGTGTGTATATATTGTTTGTTTTGTATGAGTAAGCGTAGTGTGAGCAATACAATCTAAAGCTAAATTCCTCGTATGTGTCCTCATACCTGGCAAATAAAGCTGATTCTGATTCTACGGGGGAAGTAGCATTGATCACTTTGAGGGGGGTATACATTTCTTCCCCACTAGGGGTTAAAAAGGATTCAGCATAGGCAGGGACATGTAGACCAGAAAAGGGGAAATCCCATGCACCCTCGCCGGAAAATCACACCCTGTTTGCTGTAGCTTTTAACCCTTATTAACCTGGATTCAATGTTTTTAAACTGTTGTTTGTCTCCCTGTGATGTACTTTGGTTTTTAGTAATCTTTACACTTGTTATTTATGTATTTTACATCGACACTGTTCAGCACTTTGGTCAAATGTTGTTGTTTTTAAATGTGCTATAGAAATAAAATTGACATTGACATTGACACCCTGGTTAACAGTCGCCTCACAGCAAGAGGATTGGGCCCTTCTGTGTGGAGTTTGCATGTTCTCCCCGCGTCAGTGTTTCTTTTCCCGTGTTCTCCCACTTCCTCCCACCGTTCCAAAGACATGCAGGTGTTGTTGTTCTGTTTTGTGATCTGTCCATGGTGTACCCCGCCATCCCGCAATGTCAGCTCCCCCTGATTAGGGAAAGGGGTTACAGATAATACTGTTGATTGATGTATATTTAATTATTCAACATCGAGTCTAGGGTTGTTGCGTTTTTTTGTCATAGTTAAATAACGGAAAGGGTTAACTGAAGATGAAACGTGACTCACATTGGAAAGCTTCTTTTCACTGCTCTGCTCTGATCTTACTCTTTAAAAATCAGGCTGCCTTTGAAATCGTCTTCGGTGCCAGGAACATTACTTACGTTCATACGCTGTGCTGCGGGGTTGCCCTCTGTACTTTTGGGCTGAAGTGTTTTTTCTGTTTTATTTTGGACAGAAAAGTAGTTAGCACTTAAATACTTTTCCTCAGTAGTCCTGTGATCCAATCTCACAGTCAATGTCAGCATTCACTTTGTTTGAATGAGTGGTGCCGCCAGAGTAGCACAGACATATTGACGAGAGATCAATGCATTCAACACAACACAGATAAAGCTATTGGCACACTGCCTGTTTGTCTTTCTGCAGATCCTCCTCACATTCTTTTGAAATGATGCCCCAAGTTTAGCGACAGCAAACCGCTGTGCTCCATGTAATCAATCCATTCGATCACAAAGCAAGCATGTGACCAAGCACAAAGGTCCCAAATCCAAACTCAAGTCAATGTAGCTCTGGTACTTAGCTTACTTTGATCACTGCCAGCGGTGGAAGACGTATTCAGATCCTTTACTTAAGTAAACTACTTAATAATAATACCACATTATAAACAATACTCTGTTACAAGTAAAGGTCCTGTATTGAAAATGTTACTTAAGTCTAAGTATTTAAGTATCATCAGATAAATGTACTTGAAGTCTTAAAGGAAAGTACTCAATGTAGAAAAATTGTTACATTTTAGAAACTGAAACAGTTCTGTCAATCAACTAAGTGATACATTTGCTAATCATTTCAGCTGGACTTGTAGGCCTGTATATTGCTGGGTAGTTTGATTTATAATAAAACATCATATGCAAAAATCTTAATTTGTGAACTAACTAGTAGCTAAAGCTGTCAGATGAACGTAGCGGAGAAAAAAGTACAATATTTCTCTCTGAAATGTAGCGGAGTAGAAGTAGAAAGTGGCATGAAAAGAAAATACTCAAGTAAAGTACCTCAAGTTTTTACTGAAGGTACAAGTAAATGTACTTAGTTGCATTCCACCACTGATCACAGCGTCAACATGAGATCTTCAGTATCAGATAAGCCCCCACCCCGGGAAACCTCCACATTGTCAGTAGAGTCTGGGAGCAACAGCACGTCTGGACAGTAGCAAACCCAGATTTTTCCTTTGCAAACATGATTCATCATACACTCGAGCAGGAGTGTAAAACCATGAGTGGATATTTGAGTGGGTTTTTGGGGGGATGTGTCGCGAGAGATTTAGTTGGAGTTTTTAATCTCTTTGTTCAGGATCCAGTCATGCCATCACAGGAGCCCCCTTCAGATGCCAAGAGTGAAGAAGTGGACCTTCCACCAGATGACACAGAGGACACAGACGGAAGTAAGACCTTCTTCTTCTTCTTCTTCTTCTTTTTTTTTGTTTAAACAAGAAGAATGCTGCCGTGTTATTGGCTCCAGTGGTACATACTATACACGCTCAATATTGGCCTTACATCTTCAGACTAGAGCTTGAAAACATAATTGACCAATCGATTAGTCGTCACTCAGCTGTCAGGAGCACTTAGTACTTCTGCTACCTCAGTCAGTCGGGCTCAGGGTAGTTTTTACTGTTACTGCACTCTCTAAATACTCTTTTCCTTCTCGTTACTCGCTCTATGACATTGTTAAAATTATGAGTCATGTTTTTTTGTCTCACTGATTGTTACCATGGGTGGGGTGGCTAAATGATTAGGTCAGTCAGGTAGGTCTCTATTTAGTTAGATTAATCTAAAAGCAAAAACAAGAGCGTCATAACACACAGACCACTCTAAGATCTCTTTGTGGAACTGAGCCCTGACTTGGCAGGTTATTATTTTTATTTTTTTTATTTTTAATGAGCTTTCTGTCATGTGAACTTTGTCAAATCCAGAACCTGCTCCTCACATTTCAAGCAGTGTGGCAACGGAACGCAAATGCCAGCAAAAGCTTCAAAAATACATGCAAACAACATACGTGACTTAACGTGATGAAATGAGCTCCCCATTGACATTGGGACAGCCGAAAGCCTACACATCTTCCCCCGAAGTCTAAAAACACATCTCTTCTGACTGCACCTTGTATTAAAATCTTTTTTTTACAGCTACACTTTCATATGGCTCTTCGGCTTATTTGAAGCTAATGTACTTGCACTTACTACTTGTCTGGAGTTTGTAACTTCAAGGTTGAAAGCACTTAACTGGAAGTCGCTTTGGATAAAAGCGTCAGCTATATGACATGTAATGTAATGTAATGTAATGTAATGTAATGTAATGAAACACAACTCCCGTGAGTTTAAATTAGCAACAATAAAGAGCTGTAAATGTATCTACAAAGGGGTATGACAGTAAAATGTGTCCTCAGTGTTTCCGATGGAGACTTGTTGTACTGTATATTACATGTAAAGTAAAGCTAATACACATGATGTAATGAATGGATCATTTAGACCTTGGTAGCTTCCCCTCACATTCATCAGCTGTTATCTAACCACCTTCCGGCTCTCTGATGGAATCACAGTAAACAACAGTCCTAAATCCTATTAAAGGAGCCGGGGCTGATGTGGCGGTCTGAGTGGGGATCCCTGATATGACATGCTCTGTGGGTTGACCTAGATTGCTATTCTCTCTTGATAGCTGGACTCAATTCTGTGTCCTCTGCCTCCCTCTGCTGGCCAAAGAAACCCGTCAGTGCTGATTCGATTCTGTCACGTGATGATAGTCCTAATTCAGTGGCTGTCTCTCTGTCTGTCTTTTGCAGTATCTTTTTTACCACACAACTGTTCCTTGGATAAAACAGAAGATGCAGAAACAGAGGTGAGAAGAGGTCTGAATTTCTACAGAATTCAATTTGGCTTTCATTTAAAAAAAGATTAGCAGTTTCATAGTTTTTGCTCGACTGAAGTCACAAGTGCCCTAATGTTTTTCTTTAATAAAATACAATGTTATATATTTATTGATTAATAATAAGTAATTTGGAAAGCATTGCTACTGGGTAATACCTTAAACATATACTGTACATTCATACAAAAACACTAACCTACATATTTATACTTTGCCATTTATGTAAAAGAGATTCAGAGTTTCATATTTATTGCTCTTATAGTGTGCCAAATAAGTTCCTTTCTTTAGACTGCAGTCACAATCTCTAATGTATTTTTTTAATACAATACACATATTACATATTTGGGGAAAGGAAAACTAATTTTCTTAAATATAGTAAATAATAATTGGGTGTTGCTCCTTGATCTTTTTTTTTTTTTTGAAAACCTGAACATAAAAAGCTGTAAACTCTAGCCCACATCTGTGTTGTGAACGTATCGAGCCACTGACAGCTCTCTGTCCTCTGGCCCCTCCAGGACATTAAAGCAGTAGTGGATGGCATCGACGGCATCAAGCTGTCCCAGGACCTGGCTCTGGGCCTCGGGGACTTTGACCTGATCCGAGTGATCGGGCGTGGCAGCTACGCCAAGGTGCTGCTGGTTCGGCTAAAGAAAAACAAGCAGGTGTACGCCATGAAGGTGGTGAAGAAGGAGCTGGTCCACGATGATGAGGTGAGACGGGCAGGGACGATATGCTTTTGTCCCGATTTTGATTCTTTCACGATACAAGGATGCCAATTCGATTTGTATTCCAATTTACATTTGTTGGGATTCAAGGAGTAGTCAAAGTCAAAGTCTGCTTTATTGTCAATTTCTTCACATGTCAAGACATACAAAGAGATCGAAATTGCGTTTCCCTCTGTCCCACGGTGGAGACGAGACATATTTTACACACACACACGTCCACAGACAAACATAACATTCAAGTAAACAATATAAAAAGTAAAAATAAGAAGGCGCATACAATGAAGAAAGTAAGAGCAGCAAAATTGGGTTGAAGATGTGCAATTTGTGCATCCAGTAGACAGTCAATATGTGCAAAAGTCAGGTCAATAAATGTCTGAGGTAGTTCTGTTTGACCTGAGTATGCAAGTGGCGTAGTGGTGCAGGTTATGCGGTGTGATTGTTTTTCACGGCAGACATGTTGACGTGTCACAGTAGGAACAGCACAGGGTATTCAAAACCGTTAATGATGGCTGCATTCCACTTTAGATTAGATTAGATTCAACTTTATTGTCATTACACAGGTAGGCCCACTTAGGAGAGGCCTTGGTATTGTGCATGCTGACTCACTGAAATAGCTCACTGGGATACTTAATGGAATTGAGCCATTGCTAAGGTGATCAATTTCAGCTGTGACAAGTTATGTTATATTATATAATATTTTTTTAAAAATGGCAATGGACCTTTTTCACAACAGGCATTATAACTGTTATAATGTCTGTTGTGAAAAAGGTCCATTGCAATTTTTTTTTTTCCTTCTTTAACCAAAACTAAAGTTGAATAATACACTTTTAGAGGCGATGTATCACGAGACATTTCTAAAAGCAAGAAGAATTCACATGACATGTCAGTCAGTTTTATTTAATCTGTAAAGAAGAACATCACACGTACTTTCTGCTTTTTCTGCTTTGGGTCCGTTTTGCTGGAAACGGATACGATGGTGTCATGATGGTCACGATTCAGTTGATGGTGAGCATGGCTGAAGAAGAGCAACAAATAGTTAGTTAGTGAGTTAAATAAAATAGCGTAGTGTGACCTTTGACATCGCTGGTGTCTCTTCAAAATGATCTCACCGGCCGCTGAACCTCTGCTGAGTTTACTATTGGAATATAAAGACTAAGCAAGTTCAGTTTCAGTGTGTTTTGCATACACTGCATCTTTAACCCTAATGTTGTTTTCCCATCCATCAAGTGACATTTTTTTGGAGCTTTTTCTGACGTTTTGGTTGCTTTTTTTTTCTAGGCTTTTGATGCTTTTTTAAACGTTTTTGACTCTTTTGGTCGCTTCTTTTTAACTCCTAGTCAGTTAACCTAATTCAAGTGACATTTTCCCTAATTTTTTAGTTTAAAAAAATCAGACATTATGAATTATTTTGACTAATAGTTAAGATCAGAGGGTGCTGAGTGAATCACAGTTTATGTCAAGGAGACTGTTTTAAAACCACTTAACATTTGGTTTTTCAAATGCTATGAAATTGAATAAAACACCCCAAATCCAATCATTAATTTTACCTGCTGAGAATGTTGTATGGTTTCCATACGATGTTCAGCCATGCATCCAAGTTATTTTTGGGCAACTTGGTTGAAAGAAGAAGATATTTCTGGACATCACCCCAGGACAACACAGGGGTTAAAAGCATTTAAAACCAGGCCACCAGGGTAGCTCACCTGGTTGAGTAAGCGCCCATATATAGAGGTTTACTCCTTGACGCCCTACGGCCCTTTGCTGGATTTCATCCCCCCCCCTCTCTCTCCCCTTTCAAGTCTAAGCTGTCCTATCCAAATAAAGGGCTAAAAATGCCCAAAACATAATCTTAAAAAAGGATTTAAAAATAAAGGAATCAAAGACAACTCTAAGAGAGAGATAAGTGCTGGGTGCTGTTGACTTTGCAGCCTATGTGTTGTTTAAACTCACTAGATGGCGGTATTGCTCAACATTTAACTCCTGAAAAAACCCAAACCAGTGGATCACTGTCCAGAGCTACTGCGTCATAGAGACTCAAGACTTTTGCATATATATATATATATACACACACAGAGTATGTATAGTTCTGTCTGGGTTTCATTTTTAAAAGGTTATGTTGAGCCTTCATTTGTGTCATTTTGGCCCATCCTTTAAACAGCAACTAAACATTCTGAGAAAAATCCTGAGTGTGAGGATTGTTCTCAAGACTGACTACATGTTTATCTATGGCATGGTGTATCTCCCTCAGGTCTGTTTAACCACAGAGAAAGTCTATTGATCAGACAAATTCATTGTTAATACAGTCTCTATCCTTCTTGGCATCTCTGTGTCCGTCCGTGTCCCCTCCTCTCTCCAGGATATTGACTGGGTGCAGACAGAGAAGCATGTGTTTGAGCAAGCGTCCACCAATCCATTCTTAGTAGGCCTCCACTCCTGTTTCCAGACAGAAAGTCGGTAAGAAGCATGATAAATAAGGCTAACACTTATACCATATTCAAAGCCAATGCATTTCAGTTGCAGGCAGCTCATAGTACCTCACAGTACTTTTCAATAATGAATTATTACTTTCTGATGATGGGTCTGTTCTTCATTAATCATTTCATGCAAGTCCACAATTGTGGTTCCCTCTATCCAAATACTTGGAAAGCTCCACAGACACAAGACATTTGTGGAGATCCCCTTCCAAACACATATCATGGATGCATATGGCGATCTTCTCAAAAGTATTTCTAAAAAGCATTCAAATTTATAAACAAGCCATACCATACAATGACCAACAGGCATACAGTGGACATAGTAATTGTAGGTTATTCCCCTCCGCTTGTCAAAATAGCAGAACAATATAAACACTTAACCTGACCATGCTCAGTGAAGCAATTTCTTCATCTAAATGAAACACAAGGTAATTACCACCTACATGCACAGGATGCATTTGTATGTGTTTTAAATAACTTTCTCAATGTCATTGGAGCTCTGTGGCACAGAGGAACGAACTGTATCAGGCCACAAAGACACTACCACCTGAATGGTTTGTTATCCAGTCTTAAGATTTCTCAAAGAGCCTCTGTTAAACAACATCAGTGGTGTACTGATGGATTTTCCCATGTTGTTCTGGTTTCCAGGTTATTTCTGGTGATTGAATATGTTAACGGCGGGGACTTGATGTTTCATATGCAACGACAAAGGAAGCTCCCTGAAGAACATGCAAGGTAGAGTGCAATCCTGTTTATAGGTACTACTAGTTTGTCTACTTTAGTGTGTTACTTTTAGTTTTTTTTAGTCTTTTTTTGAATTTTTTTTTTCAGTTTTCAGCTTTGATCCTGAATGATAATCTGCAGGATTTAGCAGACAGGTTTTTTTTCACTTGTGTGGAAATGTGTTTTGATTCAGATTTTAGTTTTTTTTTTTTTTTTAAATCTGCAGAACATTTTGCGGATTTTTGCAGCCGCAGAATCCGTGTGGCCCTGATCAAAACATTTATCAGCGATGTTACTAAGTCCAGGTAGCATTTTTTTTAAACACATATGAAGTGAAGTGGCTTTATCTTTTAGCCTTTTCTCAAATGCTGTAATGTACTGTAGAAATTGTCAGGACCAAGTGGAGTTACTGCAGTAAGTCTACCAGGAATCATAGGGTAATATAGAAGTGGGTGGATTTATAATTGGATTTTGGTTATGTTGCGTTAGCCACACAGAAAATACATTGATGTAATTGGCAACTATTTTGTGTTGGACTAACTGAACCTCCTTTATATTTCACATTATTTCATGTAGCATCTGTTTGAGAGTCTGTGTGTGTTTGGAGATGCTTTCATACGCATGTCTAAAACGTTCCTCAACAGCATTCTTCTTCTAAAACTCCTTACAAACGTATGCTTAATGGGATGCTTTTGAAGCTCTTCACGGATGCAGCAACGTTACCAAAAGATAACTTTTCCACCTCGGAGAAATATAATGAGCACCCATAATTCATTGTGCCTGTCGACTTGCAGGGAATTCCAACTGCGGCTCTGATAAATGCTGGATCAAAGGCTGGGTAATTTAGAGAGGCACTGTTGGGCCCCTATCGGCCCCTGCAATCTGTATTCTGGAGACAGTGGCTGTACATATGCAAAGCAGCATGTTAATCACTCATAATGATTGTACATATTCATGAGCAGTGCTCTAAGAGAGAGCCCTGCCGCATTCCCCCGCGCCGTGGGGGAGGCGGGCCGGTGGGCGATGGATGATGCTGCTGATAGGACGCAGCTTCTGTCAGTCTGTACAATGGAAGCTGTCACAGTAAAAAAAAAAACAACGTGGGGGAGCGATGTGGTATTTGTGATTTCTCTGTCAAACATCTCTCCACTCCACTCATTCCCTCAGTGTTTGACAATCACGGATTTACAGCAGCCAGACACAGAGAGACGCGTCACTGTTAATGAAGGCTTATCTCCTAGAGACAGAATACACACTACCTACACATGGACAGGAAACGCTACTGACTCACCAAAGACACACACCACGTACATCCAATCATGGTCAAAACTAAAAGGTTTTAAAGGTTGTGTTTGCTATAAATGTCTATTTAGGAGAATACTTTTAGTATTACATAGATCTGCTTATGAAAGCCCTTTATACCTTAAAACTCAAATAACCAAATGTGCTGCACGTGTATTATATATATATATATATATATATAAATATATATATATATATATATATATATATATATATATATATATATATATATATATATATATATATATATATATATTTTTTATTTTATGAAGACAGTGTACTAAACATTTCCCATCACCTAAAGAAGCCTTAAGCGACATAAGTGCCCTAGAAGCTGTAGCCTGCAGTGGGGCTGGCAGGTTTGTCGTGAGCGTGGTAGTTAGCATAAGGGCCATTGAGTTAATAAAGTCAAGTGGTTTCATTACTTTAGTAGCATGTACTGTATGTGCTCAGCAGATTACTTGGTGATCCATCTGTCTGATCATACGATATCTCATTTTGTCTTGAGGGTGGCAATAGAGGAAAGCTCTAGGGTTCAGAATGGAAAGGGGGCATCCTCTAGGGGCATGAAATCTTCTTCAGCCCTTTCCAGACATGGAATCTGTAAAATTGTTGGCCTTTTCATCTGTTAAAGTAATGCTTTTTTGGCATTCAGATAGGTCTTCAATAAATAAATGCTGTTTGTTGGCTTTATCCAAACATGAATGCTAAAAGAGCGCAAAGCCTCTCTCTCTTCTCTTTTCTTCTAACCACAGTTTGATTGGCAAATAGCAGTAAATTGGAAAATAAAAAAATTCCCTCTTAAAATCGATTTTGCAGTTCAATCTGTTCATCTCTGTGGCTTAATTAATGAGAATGATGGTCATATGAGATCAACACATCATGTGCAACTACAAAGGTCTATGGATGTTGGTGTTTTCGTGTGTACAAGAGGGACATTTCTGGCCTGATGGTTGCACTAGAGGACAGGTCAGACACATCATTCTCTGCATTTCTCTCTTCTCTCCACAGATTTTATGCTGCTGAAATCTGTATCGCTCTGAACTTCCTGCATGAAAAGGGCATCATCTACCGAGATCTGAAGCTTGACAACGTTCTCCTGGATCACGAGGGACACATCAAGCTCACGGACTACGGCATGTGCAAGGCAAGACACACATTGATTTATTCCAGTCGAAGGTGAATGTGGCTGGCGTAGGGTTATCAATTATGCAGCAGATCTGTAACAGGGCCCCTGTCTTTGTTTATACGTCCATCTTATATGTTCTTACGTATCATATCGCCCGGGGTCCTGCTACACCCTCCCGGCTACGTCCTGCTACACTCTGCGATGCCCTGCAGTGTCCTGCTGCGTCCTGCTACATCCACCGATGCTCTGCTATGCCACACTATACCCTGTAACACCATACTTTGGCATGAACTACTACCACTACCATTTGTAGTCAGTAGCTATGTTTCCATCCCCGCGTTTTTATCCGAATTAAGTGATATAGAATAAAAAATGCCTAATAGAAACAGTAAAATTCAATGGAATTCATGAATATCGACTCAAAACAAAGACGTTTGGTGTCATCGGATTTCCTCTTGATTGATATGCGGCTTATGCGATAAACGCTGATGGAAACGTCATTTGCCGAATAAATAATGAATCACGATTAAGTTTTAGATCATTTTACGGTTGCAACCCGCCACAAAATGAAGAAGAAGTTTTAGTTCATTTCCGCTCAGTATTTCCGCTCTGTCTGCACACATGGAAGGTGTCAACCATGACAGATGGAAGTGGACGAACAAGGAGACGAGAGACTTTCTGAATTTAATTTATCAGGAACTCACAAAGGAAATGGCCGACAAAGGTTAGGACGAGCCGTGGGACGTCCTCCAGAGTCAATGGAAGGTGCTCAAACAACGAGACATGTCTCAAAAAAAGGTGCCGGGGGAAAAAATAAAAGGCAAGTTGCATCTGCATCACCATAGTGATGGGTTGATAGCATTGTTGTTTTCTTATTAGAGCTTGATATGTCGCTATCAGCTGGAACATCAGCACTATTACAACTTGTGCAATATTGATAATTTGTTGGTAGACAGCGCGATCCCTTTTGTCTAGAAAAACGTTGTTCACAAAAGTTTGCTTAAATGTTGTATGATTCAGTGCGAGAATGAATGGAAACACCTTGTAAAATGTCTAAAATCGTTTTGATTGCAACACAGCATGTGACATCATTACCAGGTTATCGGCTTTAAAGCCGTTGGATGGAAACACACTTTCACCAGCTTTATTCACATGAGTTTTTTTTTTTTTTTTTTTACCGAACTTCAGATAATTCGATTGACACGTGGATGGAAACTTAGCTCCTGTTCCATTATGTTTATTGTGACTATTTTCGCCATCACACCCCCAACCGGCACCGTCAGACACCGCCCAACAAGAGCCTGGCCTTTTATCACTGCAACCACTTGCTCTTCCTCCACCTCCCACAGGAGGGGATCAGACCAGGTGACACCACGAGTACCTTCTGTGGAACACCCAACTACATTGCACCTGAGATCCTCCGAGGAGAGGACTATGGTGAGTAGTCCCACTGGGTTGTCAGTTCATGTCCATCTTTACATTTGAATGGAAAGGCGATGAAGGATGGGCTAAAAATCATCCCCCATACAACCGTATCTGCATCAGGCAACTTGTGTAGCCTAAAGCCCAGTTCAGACCAAAGACTTGAGGAAGACTGAGGTGCAGTTATTAAGTGGGGGGTTAGGAGTCCTCCATCAACAAAATGTTATGTTTTTCAATATATAAAAGAAGCAATTTCACATCATTTAGACTGGTATTATTACTACATCTGTGTCTAAAACAATGGAAAATCTAGAGCAGATAATACATAAATAAGTAATACAACTTTGGGGCCCACTACAATTATTAGATCTGAGAAAAGTCATCAAGTTAGTTTTGATGCTTTGATTTTACATTAAATTTGTCTTAGGTGGTCCCTAAACGACTTGGGAGCTGCACCCAAGCCTTATAATGGTAGGGGGTCTGAACCGGCCCGTCTCAGCTCGACTCAAGCTGGCTGATGGTGTCGCCTGCGTCTCAATCAATCAGTCAATCAAGTTTATTTGTATAGCCCTTTACAATAGCCGAAAGGTACCCAAGGTGCTTTACAACAAAGCCAAAAAAGCAGTCTCAGCTGGTCAAGTCTCCGGAGGCTGGTTTTAGAACCGAAGGCACGCCACCTGTTTCAACAGCCAATAGACAAGCCAGCTTGTAGTGAGGTACAACTAGCTGTTGTATATCTATGAGTTGCAAACTGTCAACTGGTCGATATGGCAACGTTTTGGACGGAGGCTCAAAGAGCGCCCGCCAACACAAAATGTGGTCGAGCGAGCTGGAGAGTGACTGAAGTAAGGGAGTCGCATTAGAACAAAGCAAAGAAATAAATCCTTTTTCGCCGTTTCATCACTACTCAAAATCCTACTTCAGCGTGTATGTCACTATCACTGTCCTCGTTCATATTTTTAAGCCAGAACAAAGGTACAGGGCGTCGTTGCTATGGAGATGATACACTGTCTCGTCAAGTTGCATTGGTGTAGACCAGTGGTTCCCAAACCTTTTCAGCTCAAGACCCAAGAGAGAAATTTGGTGTCTCCCCCGGGATCCAAATTCACAAAAATACACCATGATTCATTGTAACATCTACATTTTTAAACTGTGGACAAAAGACGGAACAAACTATGAATTTAAATGCATGTGAAGTATATTTATTCCATTATAACGATGCCTTCAGCGCTGCTCGGTTCCCTTTGAATGCCATTTGAAAACAATGTCAAAATACGCACTTTGCTGCCTAATCCACATTAGTAACGAGCCCGCCAGTCGGACAACAGCGGCTAACAACGACATGTTAGCTAGCTAGCAACGCCGTCACAAATTAACTGACACACAAAAATATTATTTAAAATGCTAAATGTACACCAACAGACAACATGTAATGACTTCTCCGCTGTCAAAACACGGTTTCTTGAAGGATTCTTCTTTGCAAAGGAAACGTTGTTTGGACGTTCCCCGATAATGTGAATGTTTTGTTTGAAGATGTGTGTCCAGTTTATTAATTTTAAAAAGAAGAGCGAGAGGAAACCCCCCCACAGCATCTGAGCTGAACAGACCAGTGTAACAAAAAGGAACGCTCTTATTCACATAAGATTAATATGCATTTTACTCTGCCAATTGGCGACCCAATAAAACGGGTCTGCGATCCATTTTGGGTCCCGACCCTAAGTTTGGGAAACATTGGTGTAGACTGACAGGCTTTGAAAGTAGTTTGCAAGTAGCTGCAAGTTTGAACTTGTCCCGTCACAAGTTGTTGGTCTAAACTGGGCTTAAGTGGCAGATTATGTACAAACAGAACGTTTTCCACTAGTGACCAGCCTTAGTTTGTGATTCATACTGATGCACTGATGCAATGGGAGGTATTTGAGTCTTTGAGTCTTTTCATGCCACACATATATTATTGTCTTTTATCATGTGTCTTATCGTTGTGTGCCCTCGCAGGCTTCAGTGTGGACTGGTGGGCTCTGGGCGTGCTGATGTTTGAGATGATGGCTGGGCGGTCACCATTTGACATTATCACCGACAATCCAGACATGAACACAGAGGAGTACCTTTTTCAAGGTGAGGCAGAGGAATTTAACATCATATAGGGTTTATACATGTAAGATCTTTTCATGGCACCACTGCACAGGGAGAAGGGCTTTGAACTGGGATAGAGCAGTTAAACCCTCTGCTAGCCTAGGACACGTATTAGTTTTTAGTGGATATTTGCAGATGTGGTTTACAGAGTTTGCACTACTAGTTTTTTTGTTTTTTAAGTAATGGAGCTTTATTCTGCCTTGTAAAAGCAACAATACCAACAAATAATCTTTTTCTAAAAGTTATCATACGTAAGGTGACCAGATGTCTATCTGGGGACAGAAGCGTAAATACCTCCAAAACAAGTCATGTTTTTAATTTTTGTAAAACTTAAAACGGGGACACTAGACCTAGAGCTGAGTATCGGATACAATATAAACTATTGAGGAAAGATGTTCCTTTGACATTGATGCAGTATGAAACGAGATCGCTGCAGTCGGCAGCAGAGAAACAAGCTACAATGGAAGTTAATGGGAGAATTGTCCAGCTTGTATTTACGTTCATAAAGTGCTCGTTTTGCTGCTGACAGACTCAGATTAATATTCTAAGTGTCTGATAACATTATGGAAAGGATTTCTAAGGAGGCTGACCTTTCTGTTAAAGATTAAGATCCTTTTTAAAACATAAAAGTCCACCAGACTCCATGTAAATAATCAGTGATTTTAGCGTGTATAGAGCAGCATATCTCCACCAGACTCCATGTAAATAATCAGTGATTTTAGCGTGTATAGAGCAGCATATCTCCACCAGACTCCATGTAAATAATCAGTGATTTTAGCGTGTATAGAGCAGCATATCTCCACCAGACTCCATGTAATTAATCAGTGATTTTAGCGTGTATAGAGCAGCATATCTCCACCAGACTCCATGTAAATAATCAGTGATTTTAGCGTGTATAGAGCAGCATATCTCCACCAGACTCCATGTAAATAATCAGTGATTTTAGCATGGTAAAATCCGGCTTTCTAAAACATATCTGAGCTCTGAGCAGCGCTGCTCGATCGGCTCCGTTTGGTCAGAGTTTTCTTTCTTTCATTCCAATTTTGGGTCTGTCAGTCACAGTGAAAACCGGGGACAGATCCAGCCGGGGACAGGTCACCAAAACCGGGGACGTCTGGTCACCCTAGTGTAGGGGGGCTCTCTAGAGAAACCTGCGAGCATTAAAGCGAAGCCTCTATAATATCTGTCCTATTTGCTTTTGTGTTCTCCAAGCCATACCATATGGTACCCTTACATAGCCCATCCCTTTACCTCACCCCCCCTCTCACACAGCCTCCCACATAGTCCTCTATAACAGAAATGGCCCAAACTGCATAGCGCCCCTTTAAACCAAATTACCAAATTTGAAGTTGAGATGTTTGACAGATAGGCCTGATTTAAATCAGGTATCATAACAGGTTAGGTGTGATTTTTTTTTTTTTTTTTTTTTTTTTTTTGCTTTGTATCCTGCATACATAGTAAACTATATTTGTCCCAGCGTCTAACTACATCCTCTATGGTGGAAGGGATTATGATAAAATATGAACATTAAAAGCACATGGCAGGCTGGCAGGTTGTTTGATGCCATTTAAACAAAGACATTTTTATTTAACGCTTTGTGACGCATAGATGATATTGTGAGAGGAAAAACAGATTCCATGTAATGAAATAACAATCAGCTCAGGGCTGAAAAGGATTCTTGTCTGTGTAAATCCAGGCTTAGATGGTTCTGGTTTGCTTCGTTAAAATGGAGGGATCTCAGAAACAGGGCTAACTTAATTTCTCTCAAATGTTAATTTGTGCATTTGAGTTATTGAACTTATTGTTTTTTTTTTTTTTTTACATTGCCTGATGAGGCCAAGGCAAAGGCCAGAACATACATTCATACTGTTGTGTTGTCCTTCCTCTGTGTTTATTTCCACCTTAGTAATCAAATTATTTTAGTGATTTGTGTGTTTCAAACTCAGTTGACAGGTTACATGGTCCTTTTATATGTTGAGTAAAATCCACCCTCAGGCAAACTAAACTCATTAAATCCCATTGGATGAGCTCTGAAATGCATTGGGCTGAAAAGCAAGCTGGTTTTATTAATGCCTTAAAGGATAACAAGACTAACAATTCACTTTTTCATCTACTGTACGTGGATCTTATAACCCAAAAATGCTGTTACAGTATGTGTGTGTGAGCAAGAAATGGGTTACTATTTGTGAATTTATGTAACAATGTACTGCTGCATGCACATGCAGTAATGCATGCTCCCCCACCCCTCATGAACTGTGGCAGTACATCCTGGCTTCTATTACAGATGAGATTTAGGGTGCATGTGTGGAACTGTTCAGCGTGCGTCAGGCTACATTTACATTGCTACGTTTTGGGGTTAAAAACAAAGGTCTTTTGTTACATTTACACCTCGCATTCACACTGCTCTGGCACTTCAAAGCCCCTAAACCTGAGAAATTTGAAAACAGTTCTGCCCCCGTTTCGACTTGGAGTCTCCGGGTTCTGGTTGCAGACTCAACGGCCGCAAACGGAGACCTTTGGCAACACCAACAGCGATGCCGGAAATCGATTTTGGCTCAAAACTCCACTTAAAAACCAAAACGTAGCAATGTAAATGTAGCCTTACATACATACAGTTATATATATATACGTTTCGACCGGTGTGTTAAGTGCTTGGGAAAATTAATCAGAGCACACAAGGCCTAATTTCCTCTCAAGTTACCATTTCACCGGATGCTAACAAATGTAGCATTTAAAAGGCTATTTCTTTTTTTTAACTTAGTTGGATGCAGTCACTCCATATAAAACACACCGGGCTTACGTCACTTTCAGCTAACGCCACGGAATACTATGAGGCCAAAATGCATCATTAGTCTGTTTTAACCGAATATTCTCTGTAGCTCAGACAGTTCTGGCCCACTTTGACCCCTGATTGGAACATTGTTTCATCATTTTGGATTTTAAGGAGACCGATGTGGAAATCTGGCCAGCATTTACTTGTACATGTACAGTATTTGGAGAGCCTCACATAACAAAATGAGTCGGGGAAAAGGATATCTATAATATCTATGCTTTAATAACTTAATGTACAACAGGTAAAGTGTTGATCTAATATGGATACTTGCATATTTTTGCCATATGCTGGCAGTGCATTTTCGTTATTTTATAGTTTTCTATTTATTTTATTTTTGGTACCTCATCTGCTTATTGTGCTTTTATTGTGCTATCTATTTATTCTGTATTATCTTTTTGTGCAGCACTTTGTAACCCTTGTGCTTGAAATAAAATCATGCTATATAAATAAAGTGGATTGGGTTGGATTGGATTAATGTAAAAAGGATTTAACTTTACCCCCAACACACACATAATAGGTGAAATTAAATGCTGACTTCAAATTTCTGGAAATGAACTTTTAATTGATTTTCCTAAGCAGGTCATGTCCGGACATGAAAACTGTGTGTGAAAAAAAAGCAAAAGGCTCTAGTTGATGAAACTAGCCTGTGTCATCATCCAGCAATGCACTGGGCTGGCCAATCAAATTAGTGCAAGCTCACATGCCTGTTGGAACATCCTGTACTTCTCCAGGCTGGATGCAAGCAAACATGGACAAGGGTCATTTGGTGGTATTAGAGAGATGTTTCTTCTCTACGTGTGCAGATTTTGAGTATAACCTTTTTTTCTGGTAATTAGCTAAGTACAGTCACCAATTTAAAATCGTAAACTTACTTATAAGTAAGTAAAGTTTCAGCGTCTAGGCACAAAAACATAAATACAAAATTGCAATAAAGACAACTTTATGGTTTGGACCAAAAGGAAACAAACCGAGGGTGTGATCACACCCTCAGGGTAGAGCCGAGGAGCCTCTAGAATATCTGTCCTATTTGCTTTTGTGTTCTCCAAGCCATATGGTACCCTTACATAGCCCATCCCTTTACCTCCACCTCCCTCCCTCTCTCACACAGCCTCCCACATAGTCCTCTATAACAGAAATTCCTCCATACTACATGCGCCTCGTGTGACGCGTTATGTCTCTGCTGTGACCGTCAGGAGCATGGCGTGGCACCGCGGCTAGCATCTGCCACCAGTACGATCCTCCTGACGGTCTTACTGGTAGAGCAGCAGGTTCCTAGATAAATTCCTGCCAACGGAAACCAACCCTTTCACTATAGGAGCCACCCGGCCATATGCCACCTAGCTAGACCCTGTGCCAGGCCCTGCTTTGGGTATCAGGGCTCCACATGCCAACCCCAGAGCTTTAGACAGACAGACAGCTGGCCAACATTTGATTTAGGAAGGCAACCAGCCGCAAGGTGGTATTCACGTAAAAACATACAATTTTAATCACTGAAATATATTAAAAATGAAAGGTAATTTTAGAAGAAAAAGAAAGCAAACATCTTAATGGTATAACTAGGAAAACATAAGTCGACTTACCGGTACTAGCTTTCTCCAGAGCTTTCAAACTAGGGCTGCTTGATTATGGAAACTAAATCTTAATCACAATTATTTTTGTCAATATTGAAATCACGGTTGTTCAACACGATTGGTCATTGACTTTTGGAAAGATGTTGCATTTATTGAACCAAAAAAAAAAATAGAGTGGCAAGAACAAACTGAAAACTCTGAGTCATAATAATAAGAGTTCTTTACCAGCTGAACTGGCAAATCCTATTTTTTTTTTTAGAGTCAATTCAGCAGTGAATCACAAATTATCTTTATAGAGAGCATACACCATCTACATTTTTACAACTGCATGTCTATTCTGATATGTTTCATCCACTTTATCGTATTCTGAAACATTAGATTTTGATGGGGAGTAATCCTATCGGTATGAGAACTAAGGTTGGGCATTGTTCTCGTTAGTATGACATTGTTGAGCTGTGGGAGTCTCAAGGCTGTGTGCAGACCATCAAAAGTGAGAGAAAGAACAGAACCGTGTCCTCTGCATCTCCTCCCTTCTTTTGACTCCTACTCAGCAGACATGTTCACCCACAGGCAGGTTGGACTGTGAATCATCCTCCTCCCTACTCACGATTGCCTCTCTCTCTCTCTCTCTTTGCTGTCATTCTCTTTTGGCCAACAGTTATTCTTGAGAAGCCCATTCGCATCCCAAGGTCTCTGTCAGTGAAAGCTGCCAGCGTGCTCAAGGGCTTTCTAAACAAGGTGAGAGCAGTCCACTCCCCAATCAGCCTTCTCCATCTCTGTGTGTGTCTCTGTAACGCTGCTGCTCAGTCTAATGTGTAAAATCATTGCCATGAACTTGGGCTGTGTTTCGGACAGCCAGGTACAGCCTCTTCATTTGGCTCAGGCTGCCCGGGAAGTGTCATTTTTTTTCTGCGTCACAATATATTGAATATACTGTAAATGAATTGGTTGCATGTTTCAGCCACACGGTCTATGAGTGCCTTCTTCTCACCTACTGTGGTTATAAAATATGCAGATTGGGTCAAGGAACAAGAAGTTAAATTGCTATTTGTTTATATGTCACGGTTTTCAGGAGTTGCAGGTTTGGGCCTAAACAGAGCAGAAGAGACGAAGAGGTAGCAGGGAGAATTTCAATGGTTTAATGACAAAAATCAACTAAATCCAAGTCAAGCAGGCATTAAATCACTACTTCTCGACACAAAGTACAACCATCAGAAACCAGACGGAGTGAACACACAGACTAAATACACAGAACAATAGAAATTTATCACGGCAGACATGTTGACATTTCATAATAGGAACAGCACAAGTGTATTCAAAACCATTAATGGTGACTGCAACGATAACCTCACAAGTTCAAGGCGGCCGCAGCTCTGAGACGCAGGCAGCGCAGTTGGTTTTTTGCCAACTGCAAGAGCCAGGCATGCTGGGAAACGCCGGCCTCTCCGCTGATTTAACAGCTGATGATGGTTCTGAATGGACTCAACATGATGCCATTTTGTATAAACATTTTAATGTTGTTGAATTGGAGGGATTTTAACTGCTAACTTTGGCTTATTCTGTACATAACACGTGTGGCTGATTGTTCAGAAGTCAGAGAGACTAAATCCGTTCAGATCGCTGATCATCTACAGTCTGTTAATTAAAATCAGCAACAGGTCGCATGTAGAGCATTTTGAGAGCTACTCTGTCATAATAAAAACAACTGGAGACTGTGTACCAGCTGGGTTTATAGGTCTGATAACATTTTATTACATCGAAATCGGACCACAGTGTCACTTCCTATTCAGCCTGCAGGAATCAGCTGAAAACTGTCCGAGTTTACCTTTAAAATCACCTCCAAGTTATATTATTAATTCATGATTTATTAGTAGATGGGGAAATGTAGACATACCCATTTAGTAGGGCTGCACAATTAATCAAAGTGTTTTTTTTTTAAAGCGTCATTTCATAGAACGCTCCGTTTTTTTTTCCATCCATCGCACCGTAAACCCCTGTCTGCTCATGAGCCAATCAGAGTAGTTCCCTGCACCGCACAGCTTAGTTTCTAGATGTAGACAGTCACAGAGGACAGAGGGACGGGAGGACAACTCAACAGATAGCAGTCGGTTATAAGTCGGTCTCAAGGTTTACCAGTTTACCAGAAACGCAACATTTTGTCCCGTCTGTGTTATTCAGACAACAGCAGTGAGCAGTGCTAGTCGGTGCTAGTTAGCGTCTGTTAGCGCACAGGGCTCTAGGGCGCGAGTAATATTTTTCCTCTAGGACGCTCCGGTGTCCATCCGCTGCAATGCTGTTTATATGGATATGGTTTAATTTTGCGTTACATGACCCATTTCTTCTGTAAAGCCGTGCCTGTGTTTGGATCTCTCCTCTACTCTCTCTCCTCTACTCTCTCTCCTCTACTCTCTCTCCTCTACTCTCTCTCTCCTCTTACTCTCTCTCTCCTTTACTCTCTCTCCTCTACTCTCTCTCTCCTCTTACTCTCCGCGCAGCCCGGCCACACAGCGCCGGTCCACACTTCTGACATTTGTCTACAGTTTTCATTTTTTATTAACACAGCTGTATATTCTTAAATATGAGGGGCAAACCTGTATTTGTACCAGTGTTTCCACGGGTAACTCAGCTATTGCGGTGGCCAAGGTGACAAACACAGAAGAAGTTATTGAATGCAACTAACTTCAGTTGGTAGAGTAACAGCGTGTGAGACGGAGCTGCTGGGCCTGGACCTGGACCTGGACCTGGGCCAGAGATGTGACCCATGGCCAGAATATCATAGTTCATAAAAATGCAGCGCAGTGACGATACAGACATTTCATACACACGATGTGTGTATCCGCCATTCGACCCGTGCTGGACCCGTTCATAATGAGTCAGCCGTCTCTCTGAGCCTATGTGACAATGACATTTGTTTTGGTTAAAATCAACAAATAATCGTGAGAATAATCGTGATCACAATATTGATCAAAATAATCGTGATTATCATTTTGGCCATAATCGTGCAGCCCACCCATTTAGGGCATGACGAAAACGTGTTGTCAGCATTATTACTGACTGTCCACATTGCTCCATTCTCTCAAGACTGTATAACATCAAACAAAAAAATGCTATCCTGTATACAGTCCCCCTGGACCTTATTTGTGTCCACATTCAGTAGAGTGAGCCTGAATGTATGCCTGCATTTTTGTTGAATGCTGAATTATGAAGAATAATCTCACATTGCATGAAATACAGTTGCTCCTGTTTACGTTCCTGACCAGCTGTCTTGGTCCCAACAGGATCCCAAGGAGCGGCTGGGTTGCCAGGTCCAGACAGGCTTCACAGATCTCAAGGCACACACATTTTTCCGCAGTATAGACTGGGAACAGGTAAGTGCAGAGTGAGTGAAGACAGAGAAAACCCTGCCATTATTTGTTAAAACCTTGTTAGTTTTAGTTTATTTTAAGGTACACTTTCAACACCAAACGTCCAAACTACACTCTGTAATCCTTCAAAATATTGACACATTCCATGCCCAGAAACAGGAGCAGGGTGAAAAAAATGTATTTTTATATTGCCCACGCCTCAAAACATAGAGATGACATGGTCGTACGACATGGTCTGCTAGGACAACAAACTTTTGCTACAAAATAAGAGCCTGAACAGCAAAGAAAACTTGTATTCCACGACAAAAACAAGATGAAAACTAAATCAAAAGTAACCTTCTAAAAATGAAAACATGACCAAATGTTATCTAATTCTAGTCAACAAATAAAACTAACAATACTGGGACAAATTAACTGATAATTAGTGCTGTCAAACAATTAAAATATTAAGCACATATTGTCATAGTTAACTCATTTCAACCAGATATACTATAAAGTGCATGTGTGATACATATTCTATTTAGAATATAATTCGGTAGGTGGGATTAGGGTGCGTGTTTCTTCCTGACAGACAGCTGCTGACCGCTGATTTGATGTGTGTGACAACTAATGCAACAACAAACAAAGAACAAACACTGCACGCCCACATTTAATGCCAATCAGCTCTGAGAACAGAACACCACTGGTATTTCACATTTTCTTTTGCCTTTTTTTTTAAACTTGATAATATTGGTCTACTGTATATACAGTGAGGAAAATAAGTATTTGAACCCTGCACCCTGCTATTTTGCAAGTTCTCCCACTTAGAAATCATGGAGGGGTCTGAAATTGTCATTGTAGGTGCATGTCCACTGTGAGAGACATAATCTAAAAAAAAATCTCCAGAAATCACAATGTATGATTTTGTAACTATTTATTTGAATGATACAGCTGCAAATAAGTATTTGAACACCTGTCTATCAGCTAGAATTCTGGCCCTCAAAGACCTGTTAGTCTGTCTTCAAAATGTCCACCTCCACTCCATTTATTAACCTAAATTAGATGCACCTGTTTGAGGTCGTTAGCTGCATAAAGACACCTGTCCACCCATACAATCAGTAAGAATCCAACTACTAACATGGCCAAGACCAAAGAGCTGTCCAAAGACAGTAGAGACAAAATTGTCCACCTCCACAAGGCTGGAAAGGGCTACGGGGACATGTCCAAGCAGCTTGGTGAAAAAAGGTCCACTGTTGGAGCAATCATTAGAAAATGGAAGAAGCTAAACATGACTGTCAATCTCCCTCGGACTGGGGCTCCATGCAAGGTCTCACCTCGTGGGGTCTCAATGATCCTAAGAAAGGTGAGAAATCAGCCCAGAACTACACGGGAGGAGCTGGTCCATGACCTGAAAAGAGCTGGGACCACCGTTTCCAAGGTTACTGTTGGTAATACACTAAGACCTCATGGTTTGAAATCATGCATGGCACGGAAGGTTCCCCTGCTTAAACCAGCACATGTCAAGGCCCGTCTTAAGTGTGCCAATGACCATTTGGATGATCCAGAGGAGTCATGGGAGAAAGTCATGTGGTCAGATGAGACCAAAATAGAACTTTTTGGTTATAATTCCAATAACTGTGTTTGGAGGAAGAAGAATGATGAGTACCATCCCAAAAACACCATCCCTACTGTGAAGCATGGGGGGTAGCATCATGCTTTGGGGGTGTTTTTCTGCACATGGGACAGGGCGACTGCACTGTATTAAGGAGATGAGGACCGGGGCCATGTATTGTGAGATTTTGGGGAACAACCTCCTTCCCTCAGTTAGAGCATTGAAGACGGGTCGAGGCTGGGTCTTCCAACATGACAATGACCCAAAGCACACAGCCAGGATAACCAAGGAGGGGCTCTGGAAGAAGCAGATCAAGGTTCTGGGGGGGCCTAGCCAGTCTCCAGACCTAAACCCAATAGAGAATCTTTGGAGGGAGCTCAAACTCCGTGTTTCTCAGCGACAGCCCAGAAACCTGACTGATCTAGAGAAGATCTGTGTGGAGGAGTGGGCCAAAATCCCTTCTGCAGTGTGTCAAACCTGGTGAAGAACTACAGGAAACGTTTGACCTCTGGAACTGCAAACAAAGGCTACTGTACCAAATATTAACATTGATTTTCTCAGGTGTTCAAATACTTATTTGCAGCTGTATCATACAAATAAATAGTTAAAAAATCATACATTATGATTTCTGGATATTTTTTTTTTAGTCTCTCACAGTGGACATGCACCTACGATGACAATTTCAGACCCCTCCATGATTTCTAAGTGGGAGAACTTGCAAAATAGCAGCGTGTTCAAATACTTATTTTCCTCACTGTATCTAGGGCCTAAATAACAGAACAGTGAGGTGGAACTGTGTGTGTGCGTGTGTGTGGATGGTGTGTGTAGACTGCTGCTCTGCCTTCCCCTTCTGTGGAGTAACAGGGCAAACAAAAGTGAATTCTTAATCACACGCGTATGCACACACACTTATTTGCACCAACTGAAACATTAGGGTGTGTGTGTTGAGGTTGCACGATTGTTGGCGTAGCTCCAACGCACACAACCATTTGAAACGGACATGAAAGAAAGATAAAAGCCATACAATAGTCAGGGTCTTTACATCTGCATGAAGTCCGTTTTCACCAGTAGGGCTGAGCAAAGTAACATTGTGTGCAACTGGATTGTATCCATGGGCCTTCACTCATAATGCAGGTACTGCCTTCGGCTCGTGAGATGCTTCTGTCCTTCCGGCATTTTGCGGGTGGACTTCTGACCCGTTTCACCAAAAAGACTCAGAGAAAGAGACATGCTTTTGTCCAACTTTTGTGCTGCTCTTGGATGTTCATGCGAAAGAAATGCCAAAACTATGCAACAAGGAATAACATTTTACAGATGAAAAGGGTGTTTTACTATATTTTTATGTCCCATACGTGTTTAATTTAAAATCAGAAGAGGTCATGTTAATCCTTCTTTTAAGCTAACCTAAAGCTGTCCTGGTACTGAATTAAGCTAATGCTAGCTTGTGTCCAGTAAAGTATTTTGTTGTTGTTGTAATATATCAGTATATAGTTTACTGTTTTTCTGTTGGAGTTTTATCAGAAGGCCAATTTGTTTTTAATCCAATTTATATTAGCTAATTATCATGAATCAATATAAAATATATTAAAACAGAGATTATGTTGACTTCATGTAGCTCATTAGTCATTGTCATTGTATGGATAAATATCAATATTAAAAATATAATTTAGAGTGTGATTCTAGGTCTATTTTGAGCCCTTATTTTCTGAATTCTATACGTTGCAAGAGCACTGGTTTCCGGTTTACAGAGACTATAAAAGCATCTTTAATATGCTACTCTATTAGACATTAGATCAAATGCTAATTAAAAATGAATTAAGGCCATTTCTCTATTGTTGCTGTGTCCCTCATGGGACAATTAGGTGGGGTGGCAGGTAGTATAGTGGCATGAAAAGAGGATGAAAACAATTGTCAAGAGTGAGTTAATGAGTGCCGCCACGGTGCCTGTGATGTACACACCAAAGGCAAACTGGGGAAAGATTTCAAAGAGGCGAGAAACCATGAGCCCAGCAACAACGCTCCCGTGTAGCACAGAGTTGACAAAGCTGTGAGAGGAGGGGAAGCGACGCTCTCTGCCCTCAAACCAGAAACCTGTCTCCAGACCTGACAGGCCTGGCACGCCGCTACTGTTGTTACACATATTAATATTCATCAGACAGTTCCTGAGGGAGCGCAGAGTTCCCTCTGTCTCTGAAGAGATGACACATTTGAATATCATTTACCTGCCGTCCTCTTTTATGCCCTCGCCAAATCCACACATCTTCACTGCCAGAGCTCTGTCAAAGTTGATGAGCGTTGTGAAGTGTATAAGAAATGTATAATTTGGAAGCTGTAGCGAGTTCTTTTTTATTGACACTGAGATCACATTTAGGCCCCTGCACCGCATGCTGTGGATATGTTTTTTGTCTTACCTTTGAACCCATAAAAATGGACTTTAACTTGCTGTTTTGTTCCATATTAACATGGAGGATAATTCATCATTTACAGACCTTTTTCTGTGCTACCCAAGCTTATCTGAGGCAGCAGTTGACTTAGCCCAATCAAGCAGTTCTCTTCGAACTACAGTATGTAGGTTCCTTTTCAGTGTTTTGTTCTGAAAGGGTAACCTTTTTCAACCTGGACCCGGTTTTCCGATGTTTTTGTGTCAAAGTGACTAATGGGAACAACGATCTTTGACATTGGTCCAGTATTAAGCAAGATCGCTGCAGTCGGCAGTTGTGGATCTTCAATTTATATCCACAAAAGTGCTCATTTTGCTGATGAAATGCTCAGATTAATATTAATTCATAGAATTTATTATTATAAGCGTCTCACAACGTTATGGAAAGGATTTCTAAGGAGGTCGACCTTTCTATTAAAGAGTAAGGTTCTTCTTTTAGACATAAAAACATCTGCAAAATTGCGATCACTAAACCCACCAGACGCCATGCAAATGAACAGTAATTTTATCATCGTAAAATACACTTTGTTCAAACTCAACAGACAAAGTAAAACTATGAAAAGCCGTTTAGGTTCTTTCCACTTTTCCTACAATCACCATTCTGGTTTGGTTGAAAAAAAAAACCTAAAACGCTAAAAGTATTTTTTTTAAATGGAGTCTGGTGGGTCTTACTCTTAAACAGAAAGGTTGAACTCTTTAGAAATCCTTTCTAAAATGTTGTCAGACACTTTATTAATATTAATCTGAGCCTGTCTGTGGCAGAAACAGCCCTTTTATTGGAGGAAATTGATTATGCACATTTGCCCTATGGGATTATAGTACATTGCAGCGCAGTTTGCTGCGTTCTAGCAAATACTAAACCAGTTTCAGAAGGTTGTTCACATCGGTCACTTACACACAAAAACATAGGAAAATTTGGTTGAGCTCTGGTAACCTGGCTGATCTGTTGGCTTGTTTACAACCTGTCTGAATGCTCGTGTTTCTTCATAGTGTGGCCATTGTCCGCACTTGAGGTAACATTATCGAAACGAAAGAAAAATACTGCGATTTGTGTTTTCTTTCAGAAAAGTCCTTTTCTCTATTGAAGCGAGCTGCGTAAATAGACAGTTTATTTGTGGGATGTTCACTGGCTGACATCCAATTTGTACAAGAAGAAGATATTCTGAAAAATATTTCATTTCCAGAACTCAAACCAACAGTGAAGTGAAGGCCCTCTCTGATGGTAGTCTCCTTGTTCTTATGGAGATGTGTTTCTACACCGCTGTGGCGGGGTTCGAAGAGAGCTAAAGCTCCACTCGGAGTGTGTGATTAAGTAAAACAGTGTGAGTAAGTGTGTGTAAGTGTGTGATGCATGGCATCTGTTGACTGTGGTAAGTCTGCAGTCACATTAACGGTTGTCTCAGATCAGGCGGATTGTCACATCGTCCAATCCTGTTCTGAATGCATCGATGCCAGCGGGTATGTACACACACACACACACATGCCCGTATACAGGCAATCCATTGGTTCTCAGATCACAGCACCTGTCAGAGTGTGTGTGTGTGTGTGTGTGTGTGTGTGTGTGTGTGTGTGTGGCCTTCAGTGTGGTTCATTACCACCACACAGAGCTTCAGCCTGCCCAACAACACATCAGAGAGACTAGGGAAAGTAGGAGGAGAGGGATGTGAAAGAAGATGAAAGAATTGACAATGAGTAAGACATAGACAAACAGAGAGGAGAAAGATGGAGACAGGATGTGAGGGGGTGAAACTGACAAAGAAGTGTAGGTAGGCGCTGAAAAAACGGAACCCACAAAAAATTAAAAGTTAGCAAAGAGAGTGAGAGATTGGGGGAAGGTGGGCCAATGTCACGGAGAAGGAGCAATAGAAAGAGGTGTAAAGAGAGAAAGTGAGTTGTTTGTGCATTTGAAGCTGTTCCCACACTTTGAAGCAATAGCACTAATGAAGCAGAGAAACCTCTGCAACAAAACAGTAGGAGAACCCGGAGTGTTGTAGGAACTAAACACACACACACACACACACACACTCAGGAAACACCTGACAAAAAACAAGTGGAACTGGAGAGCAAGTTGTGAGTGTTTGATAAATTCCTCAACCGTATTCATACCTAAACAACAAAATAGGTTATTTGTCAGTGCCTTCCAAAAGGATTTTCTGATCTGCCATCTTTGCGGTTAAGGTTCAAGGTTAAGACAACTTTTTCATCTTAATAAATTTATTTGACAGGGACAATACATGCTTTTACATAGGCATTCATCACATTTACATGCCATCTGCTCATCAGATAAACACGATGAACCTCTGCAGTGTATATATGACCTCTAGTCATAGTTCATTTCAGCCCTTGTTCCTGGTTAAAACACATTATACAACAAGTCTAATAAACTAAGACTAATGCTGCATTTCCACTGCATGGTACGGCACGACTCACCTCACTCAACTCACACTTCTTTGAGTTTTTTCCATTAGCAAAAGTTGTGGATAGTATCTTATACCTGGTACTGGTTTTGTTTCCCAAAAGACTGCATTGATTTTACAAAATAAACTAAACTGCCCAATGTGAGTCCAAAATGTTAATTATATAGGAGTGAAATGATAAATCAGTTTAGTACGACCTATTATGCTTTTACTTGTTTTCTGTCCCATCTTTAATGTTATGTTGGATTTTTATGTTAAACATGGCCACAATTTTAAATAATGAGGTAAACATATTTAAGAGAAATTCTATTTTTTTTACTCTCTGCTCTGTCATGTCACACACACACACACACACACACACACACACACACACACACACACACACACACACACACACACACACACTACAAGTGGCAGCCTTTAAAGGATTTCACTGTAATGGATAATTTCGATGGAATTTCAGAATGCACTGATCTTCATTCTTGTACTTTTATTGTATTATTATAATTACAAATTGATTCAAGAATCTGTTGTCTTTTTTTTCCAAATTCGGGAAGAAACACTAAAAGACTATATGCATAATTGAATTTACTTTTTGACATTTAAATCATGTAACTGAAAGCTGAAAATCAGATGTAGGACATCACCTGGCTCCGCCTTCAAAAAACATCTTTATTTTAAGCTTCTATGAGCCTACTTGTAGTATGTGTATATTCTTAGATTGAGTAAACATCCAAACCGACTTTATTGTGTTCTCAGAAAATGTCCTCAGTGCACATTTCAACAGGATGAGGAACCAATGTGAAACCATGGAAACAAACCAGACAAAAACTCTACTGGCTGAATCACTCAGGCACAATTACTCTTCTGCTTCAACCTCCTGCATTCTGTTGTTTTTTTCTGGTGTTTTTCGGCTTCATTTCCACTGAGAAATGAAGCAACAAGATGCCCATCCTTTACTGTAGCAGATCTGACCATATGGAAAACCATATTTTTAAAATGCTTGATGTACAGTAAATCACACTACTTTTTGTTATGAGCTCAGTATCTGGTCATTCATCTCATATGTGCAGGTTTCTTTCCTTTCCTTATATTTTTGAGGCACACATATGTGGCAAACAAAGTCATTGACAAGGCAGTTACAAAATTAGTCAAACATCAATTAATACAGATCCTAAAGCCTAGCCGATTTTATATCTAACTTTTCACAAACTCCTTGTTATTAATGAAACCATAAAGTCATATGGCCATATAGTGAACAACTGTCAGCATCCTGTTGCTTGAGCGCATGATCACACTCCATAGGGGGGAGCCTTAACAGTGATGGGACAGACATAACAGTGATGGGACAGACATAACAGTGATGGGCCAGACATAACAGTGATGGGACAGACATAACAGTGATGGGACCGACATAACAGTGATGGGACAGACATAATAGTGATGGGACAGACATAACAGTGATGGGCCAGACATAACAGTGATGGGACAGACATAATAGTGATGGGACAGACATAACAGTGATGGGACAGACATAATAGTGATGGGACAGACATAACAGTGATGGGACAGACATAACAGTGATGGGACAGACATAACAGTGATGGGACAGACATAATAGTGATGGGACAGACATAACAGTGATGGGACAGACATAACAGTGATGGGACAGACATAACAGTGATGGGACAGACATAATAGTGATGGGACAGACATAACAGTGATGGGACAGACATAACAGTGATGGGACAGACATAACAGTGATGGGACAGACATAACAGTGATGGGACAGACATAACAGTGATGGGCCAGACATAACAGTGATGGGCCAGACATAACAGTGATGGGCCAGACATAACAGTGATGGGACAGACATAACAGTGATGGGACAGACATAATAGTGATGGGACAGACATAACAGTGATGGGACAGACATAACAGTGATGGGACAGACATAACAGTGATGGGACAGACATAACAGTGATGGGACAGACATAACAGTGATGGGACAGACATAACAGTGATGGGACAGACATAACAGTGATGGGACAGACATAACAGTGATGGGACAGACATAACAGTGATGGGACAGACATAACAGTGATGGGACAGACATAACAGTGATGGGACAGACATAACAGTGATGGGACAGACATAAGACTGTACGTGATTGACTGGTTAATAGAATCCTGGAAAATAAATTACAATCATGTTTAGAATAACGCTACCATCTGTAATGTTCTATATTTTAATTGGACCATTGGATCCATAATATTAACTAGCTGCCAGTAGCAGATCCAGATCGCTAAGTTAGCTAGCTGTTTAGCCTAAGCTTAGGTTACAGTTTGCCACCCTGCCTCGCATCGCTCTTGTCTGGTAGAAAGCAATCGTACATTTTTTTCTTTGTACAGTTACACCATTTATTGTTGCCTAAAATCAACCCCTTTATAATTCATAAGTGAGTATCATGGAGCACATTATCTGGTGAAGTAATTTGGTAAACTAGCCAACTAAGATATTGACTCAGATTGTATTTTGCTATCGATAACGTTGGCAAGCAATCAAGCTAAGGCGAGCCAGCTAGCTGTAACTTTGCTGAGCTGCATGGATCTGGCGGTTTTGTTGCTTTTATATACATTTTGCAGCGACAGCCTGTAGACGGACCTTCAGTTAGCGACTATAGTAACTCGTACTCAACCAGACCAAGCGCCGTGGCTCTGCTCTTGGACCGCCTTGACTCCCCTCCGGATCAGCAAACGCCCTGACCCAGTACTGCTGCAGGCCAAAAGCCTTGGCGCGGGTGTTTGCACTGGCTGAATTTTGTCACTACCTGAAGGTTTGTCTCCTCCTGGCCAAGTAGTCTCATAGTTATTTTTCTTAAAGATTACAGAACAACTAGCATTATGTTGACATAAAGACTTTTTTGGCACATAGCACTGGTGCTGCAGAGGTGGGAAGTTTTGTATCACAGGCCATAACATTGTAGCACAAGAAAACTATCAAGTAAGTCCATTGTAGTCTCATATTCTGTGTCATTTTCAATGACCTTTCAAATGAGTTCTCCTCAGAGGAAAGGGTGAGCAGCTTTGTTTTTCTGTACATAAACACATTGGTATGTTTTGTTTTTCCTCAGCTGGACAAGAAAGAGATGACGCCGCCCTTCAAACCTCAAATCACTGATGACTACGGCCTCGAAAACTTTGACACGCAGTTTACTAATGAACCAGTGCAGCTAACACCAGACGATGAGTAAGTACTGCCTCTTCAACTCACAGAAACTGTTAAAGTTCAAGTCAACTTAAGTTAATCCATTAAAGTCAACCTCATGTGCATCATTGTGAGCACTCTTTCACATGTGTAGTGAAACTGCACTTCAGTAGGAAGATCTGTTTGCAGGGACTTGAAATGAGCAACAGGTCAGGACTGCCATCATGTCAGTTTTTTCAAGTCACTATATAACTTTGACAGTAATGAATGATTACCGAACCGAGCAGGTTTTAGGTCTGCAATGTTAAAAGAGTAGTGAAATGCAAAAAAACTACCTACCTGGAAAATATGAAAAACATCAGACATACACCTTTACAGTTTGAATTTGGCTCGCTTTTTGTGTAAGGAAGTGAAACCATAAACAGACTACAGTTAATGTGCATAGTTCAGTTTTTTTTTGTATTTTTTTTTTGTGTGGAAACTGTGTCTAAGCTCTGAGCCTCTGACTGAGCGTTTCCCATGACATTGATTGAGTGTGAATTTAAAACCGCCGTTGCTAGGATACTGTTCACTTCTATGTTGGGCTGATGTTTGTGCCTTTTGCACATTCAACAGTTATTGCTGTGTTAGTCCCAGTGTACAGAAGGAAGGGGGCTAGCTGTCTCTGAGTCATGGGTCCAGCCAGATGTGGGGACAGACAGTCAAAACTCACAGCAGTAAAGTACTGAGGTCATAAACAAGGCAAAGCACTTGGCAGCAATGTCGGCCCCCAGCTAAATCAAAACAATAGTCTTAACAATAGTCAAAACTGCCTGGGCTGTTGACATCAAAGTGGTCTTGTGCCATAGCTATGGTGCCTATCATATTACAATATCGACCAAAGAAAAACTATAGAAAAGGTGCTACCACTCCAAGGACATAATAACAAGCATATATTTATTTATTAGCAAAAAATTGCATTTCAATTAAATATATCTTTGCTTGCTTGTTTTCTATAGTGCTTCTATATTCTACCTTGCAAATTAAATTGTGTCTTTTGCTTTTGAATTGTGTCACAATGAATGACTTAAATAGAGCATCATATTGCAGCCTATTTGTTGGTCAGTGGCCACCAGGACCAAACTGTTGTTGTACCTGGCAGGTGTGAATATGTCCACCTGTAAAGATGTGCAGATAAGTGATTAGTGGAACCTATCATGGTCAAAGAGAGGTTTACAAAACGTGTATTTTTTCCAGTGGGTGGGTGTTGTGCCATCTTCCCAGAAAACTTCTGCATCCAATAAAGAAAAACATCCCCCCCCCTTCTGACTTCCCAACATTGACGTCTTTATCCATCAGGGACATTGTTTTGATTAATGCCATCATGTAGCCTCCAGGATCCGACAGGAGCGCTGGATTAAGATTTAACTTTAGAGAGAAAAGGCTAAAGAGATCTGGCACAACAACACACACGGAGCCGGCTTCGCTGCTGCAGACAAAAAAACGAGCATGGCCAGTTTTCCTCTGTGCCATCACAAAATGGATTCCATAAGGCTTTGGCAGGCCCTGCCCATAGATATTAGGCTTATGTGAGACAACATTTTCATTTGAAATCATGGTGAAAACATGATTTTTCAGGCTCCAAAATTTATATTTTTCCTGCAAAGCTTTTAATGGACTGATTTTAACAAACCATTTCTCAAAAAACCGCACTAATCAAAAGCAGAAGCTGAACTAAAAAAATGCACCATGCACTTTGCCCAAAATGTGATCCTTATCATTTTCATCAATGACAAAAAGTCTAAATTCTCTGATTCCAGCTTCTTAAATGTGAATATGTTCTAGTTTCTTCACTCCTACTTGAGACTTTTGAGCAAGTCAAGTCGAGTTTATTTCATCCATAAAAATGGAAATTACAGTGCTCATATCGCCTTAATACACATAAAAACTAGAGCTTACATACAATACAATAAATACACTATACAGTACAATACTATACATAAATACAGTAAAGTAAAAACTTGTAAAAATGTACGTTTAAAGTGCTTGTTGTGCTGTCTGATAGTCTGAGGTATAAAAGAGAGAGCATACCGGTTAGTTTGTGTCACAGGAGGCCTTAGTCTACCATAACCCATAATAAGAACGGGGTGGAGAGCACACTGCAAGTTCCGTAGTGGAGATATCAACCTAGCATCAAACACCATGGCACATCAAACGGAGACGCATGCCTCCCTCTCTGCGTCTCGCACTTTATCTCCCCACCCCTTTCTCTTCCCTCTGTTACCAAGGAGAGGGGCTGATGTCGCCCACTCCTGCTCTTGGGGGTGCAAAAAGCTCTCCAGTCTCTCCTCTCTCCCACTTGTGATTGGCTTGGCACAAGAAGAAAGAAGTGAAAGCTGCGTAGGGAGAGAGAAGGGTAAACCCTCCATGTTAGAGATTTACATTGCGACATTAAAAGCCAGATTTTCTGGGGGGCCTTGCCAGCATGGTAATGGGAGGGGGGAGAGAGGCTTTAGTATTTTTTTCTATGCCAGCTCCCTGTCTTAGAAAATGGCAGCCTTAGCCAGTGCCGCATACTTTCTTTTTCAATAGCATTGGTTGTTGCTTTTAGGGACTAGGACCACAAAACTGCTGTAGCCTGTCTAATGAACCTGTTGCTTATCCTACTGTAGCACTGAAGGTGCTGTATTTTTGGAAAACTAAGTCATTAATTATTTATTTTTTTAGTCTTTCTTTAATTTCCAATAATTACATCGAGCATATTTAGCAGAGGTTTCTCTGTTGACCCTTGTTGTTGATGCACAGACTCTGGTTGGATCGTGATGCGTGATATGCACTGCCCTTAAGATGCTGACACACTAGGCAGACAGCAAAAAAACCAGTGGCAACAGAGACTACGTCCAACTAGCACTTATGTTTTGCGCCTGCATGAGAGGAAATAACTCTCCATCCCAGCAGGTCATTTGTCATTTGTCATTCAAACGGAAACCGGATATGCAAACACTTGCTACGAAACACCCACAACAAAACAGCGTTTACTTAAATCAGCAGCAGCAGCAGCACAGAGCCTACAGTCCCTCAGCTGCACTCGCACCCGGGACAACAGCGAGCACCGGGAGATGGCTAACCAGACTGCCAGACTGTCCATCTCCCAAGCTGAAGTATTTAAGCAGTCGCTTTTTATTCATCATAAAAAAGAAAATGCACCATTTGCACAAATGTTAGCCGTAGCTACTAACCTGAAACTGGAGTTTTTTGTTACTTTCATTGACGCCCCTGTAGTTATTGATCTGGCCTGTGTACATTCATAATTGGTGGAATCCTTTTCACTTCACACTTCCCACAGAAATTTGCACCTTTTTGTTTCCACATGCGTCTTTATATTAACTTAGAATTCGCATCACATTCAATCTGAATGCAACATGAGAACTAATTACAACTCTCCCTCAGCAGCTGTATGACCAATGTAGTGAGAGTGATTTTCCACTGGAAGAGCTTTCAGCATCACACAGTAGTCATTAGAAGTACTGTACAGACAGGTACCCTGTACCAGTAATGTTTTAGATGGTTACAATTATTTCTTAGATTGCTAATAGCTGTTCAAGTCTCGTAGAGTTCATTTCTTAGTTTAATATTGGTACAAAAACCAAGTATTGTTCTTAAAAATGTTGTCTAGATATCGTGCTGCTTTCTTTTCCTCGCTCTTGTTCTGTCTCTCCCACTTCACTCCCTCTTCTCCTCTGTCCCTTCCTCGTTCTCTCCTCTTCGTTCTGCATCTGGTAATGCTTTCAAGTCATTCAAGCCTGGAGAAAAAGAAAGGCAACATTTACGTCGGTTGAACAGACTGTTTGTTTTGGTCAACTCCCAAACCCTCTCCTCTCTCTTTTGTGTGTCCGTCTTTGTGTTTTTTTTCCCTTTCTGCCTCTCTGTTCTCTCAGAGAAACTCCAAAACAGAAAAAACCACCATTTCTGAATCTAATTTTTGTATTGGTGGTTGACCTACTCCTACAGCGAGAGTACTTCACATGAGATCAGATGGTGGAAAAACTATTGGCTTCATCAGTATTCTAGTCTGCAAACTGAAAGAGAGACACTGTAGCATTTCATTCACTTGTCCTTGCGCTCTATGTGGGTGGGATCCGCAACCTGTTCGACACCGGCAAGTGGCCCCTAAAGTGAGACCCCCACCCACCTGGTACACCAGGGGGAAGGCCAGTAAACACACCTTTTGTTTAAACTTCAAAGCCTCCTGCCCAGTGTCTATAGGGAGAAAGTCTCTCAGCCTTTCCCAGTTAGAGGCCCCTCTTTTGGGCTTCAGTTCCTCACAATCAACACACACACACACACACACATACATACACACACATAGAGTAAACAGCCAGCAGGAGAAGCAGCCAGCGGTGTTGCTAAGGTAGTACATGTATTTTTTTACCCGGCCATTTGAGTTAGTTATGGGGTTCTGTTCCATTTACCTGTGATTGTGCCTTTGCTAATGGAAGCAGCATACACAGGAAACAAAGAAGCAGTTCGAGTTCCTCCACCGATTAGTCCACACCATGTTCTTTCTGTCCCACTTGACATCATGTACTTGGGGGATGCCATTTTACGGTGTTTTAAGGATTCCTCCTGGCAGAACTAACAAAGAAACATTACCCATCCAGGTTGTAGACATTTTGCAGAACAGTGGATTCCAAAGAAAACAGCAAGTTTTTCTTATTAAATGTATGTTTCAAAAGCAACCAGTCACTTTGACCTACTCTCTGAAAAGATTTGATGATTATAGTTGAGTGAATTGATAGTCTTGACCTATGTAATCTAAACACTTCCTGTGTAAAATCATGTAACTTACTAATTTCTTACATACACTGTTAAAACAAAATGGACATAGCTTCCTGCCCTGAAAAATGAAGCCAGCGCTGAAGTGCCTTAAACCTGCAGTCTATCTAATTTCCAGCAGGGGGCGACTCTACTGGTTGCAAAAGAAGTCTGTTTCTATAGAAGTCTATGAGAAAATGACCCTACTTTTTACCTCAGTAAACATTTTTATAATGGTCTCAATTGCTAGTTTCAAGTCCTGATGTTAATTTTGTAACTGATGGTCACATTTTTTTTAAATAGTCATAAAAGCATAGGATGCTTTAGAACCTGTCAGGACAGAGGGTTAGCGATGCTAACCATGCTAATAATGTGGACATTAAAGGCAAGGCAGCTTTATTTGTATAACACATTTCAGCAACAGGGCAATTCAAAGTGCTTTACACAAAATCAGGTAAACAGATAAAACACAAGTATCCTCAAAAAAAAAATCATAAAATAGATAAAAACACTAGTGTAAACTTGAGACTACCTTCACACTAATTAGTCCATGCTAGTGCTGCCTTTCGTGATCACCCCCAGTGTCACTACCCTTCACGACTCTATTTTTAGAGATGTTACCTTTCGTCTCCTTGGACTCTTCTTAACACTAATTAAGCCAATCTAGTGCTGCCTTTCGTGTCTACTTTCGACACTACACATCCACACTTTTTCTTTAAAGCGTTACCCTTCGAGTCTTTCTTTCTCTGTATAACACAACCTTTATACTTATTCCTTGTCCTCAAAAAAAATTCATAGAACAGATAAAACACAAGTGTCATAAGCATTAAAAACCGATAAAACACATGAATAGACAGTTAAAAATAAAAACATTAAAACACAAAAAACACAAGAATAAAAGTTACAGTGCAGCATAAGAAATTAAACATTAATAATACATCAATACATGAATACATATATGATTGGCTCAATTTTGAAGGGCGCCCGTACCTACTCGAGCTTGACTTGACGGACGATGTGCTACAACTAATGGAGGAGAATTGAAGAGCTAGCAGCGCTAGCAGCAGAGTACATGCCATCAGGCAAGTGCTATTTAAATAAACTCCTTGTGTGCTTACAAACTTTCTAATTCCTCGTTTTATGAGTGCATAACCTATTTGTGGTACTGTAGAAGTTTAGTACCATTCCGGGTATTATTAGTTGGGGTAATTCACGAGATACACATACTGGGTGAAATTACTCCAAACCATCCCTTTATCACAATCAGTTACATTTATATATAAACATGATAGATATATATATATATATATATATATATATATATATATATATATATATATATATATATATATATATATAAAAAAGGCAACTAAAATATGATTTGACAATTTCATTACTAAGCGCTTTCAGACTTTTATATAAAAAAACTACTCTTTTTAATAAATAAAAAATATAAAATGGCAATTTCAAAATAAAGGTGCATCTTAAAGATGACAATATGTATTGATAGTTTCACTTTATATCGATAATATTGGATCGTTGAGGATTGAATTGATATATTGATTCAGATCAATTCATGGAGTAAGGAGACTCTTCTGTCAGTGCTAAAAGTCTCAAAACCTGATCTAGGTTTGCTGTGGATGATGTTGTGCTCCAATTTTGTGATGAAACAACTCCTCTCATCCTTATTCATGTCCCCCTCTCCTTAGGGACGTCATCAAGAGAATAGACCAGTCAGAGTTCGAGGGATTTGAATACATCAACCCCCTGCTGCTATCCACTGAGGAGTCTGTATGAGGGGGAGACCAGCTTCCTCCTTTCGCCCACCTACTGTCTATCCAAGCTGCCGTCTCAGCCAAAAAAAACACTCGCAGGCCAACTCTGAAAGGCGAGGAGGGGGAAGAGTGAAGGGGAGGACCATCTCACCCTCTGGACCTTTTTCAACACGGCAAAGCAAACTGGAGAACGGGGACGTTTCCTGCCTGGGCCATTCAGATAGTTTTGTTGGAATACCAAACTCTTCTTTTCTTGGCATCTACAAGGAAAGCAAAGACACTGGACTTCACGAGCATTCCCTGACGTTATGTTGCCTTCCCCCTTTTCTTTCCCCCCCCCTTCGGCTTCATCCCTTTCTCCTCTCTGAATGTCCATCCTCGTGTCAAAGCACGGCCGGCTTTGTGATTTGAACGGAGAGCGGTTTCATTCTGTGCCTGCCATCACAAACGCATTTCAACCCATCTCACATCCCTGGATAAATATGACAGTTCTGCTGAAGAACTGGAAATTTTAGATGCACTTTGTTTTTGTTAATGTTTTTTCCGATATTGTAGGGGGGGAGCCTCACACAAAACAAGAATGTACAATGAGAAAGAAAACATAAGTTATTATTGTGTATTATAGTGTAGGTAGTGAATCCAGAACTGAGGATGCCTTTTTATTGATGCAAGTGGCACATTTTCATCGTAACCACAAACGGTTGTTTTTATTATCTTTTAGGATTGTCACAAACAGCAGGGGGGGACGCTTACTGGGAGACAACTTTTTATTTAAGAAGTGCCTCAAAGATCGTTTTAATTACCATGTCTCTGATTGCACTTATCTTGTATTGAAACATTTCTTCACCCATCCCTGGCTTCATTCATAAAGACCAACTGAATCCACGGCTAGACTCTTGACAGCGTTGGTCCAGACCAACAATTTTTTTGTGGAACCAATATTTTTGGAGCACGGTAGCCGGCCTCGGTCCTGACACTTGACTGAATCTTGTTATTTTTAATGAATCAATTCAAATTATCAGTTTACAAGTGATCATGTATGACTGGTCTGTAGAGTCACAGGAGAGGCTTTCAAGCTAACATCCGATACAACAACAACAACAACTGGTGGCAGGTAGAGACTAAATGACCCAGATGATCATTTAGAAATGTCAATAATGGGTGTCGTGCAGCAGGCAGCACCCATACAGTCCTAAGTAGGGTTGGGCATCGTTTAGATTTTAACATTTCTTCTTCCTTTCGATTCCGGTTCTTATCAATTTTGATTCTTTGAGGGGTGGAGTTGAAACGGGTCACGTGCTTATTTCACAGATGAGAGGATATTTTTTATTTTTATTCCATGGTGGTTTACAGTTTTACCGGGCTTTTTCAATGTGAACTGAAGCCACACTTTACGGTGTAAGTAAGTGTGGCCGCTAAGGAAATCAAAACTTGCGCATGTAAAATTTGGAATCGATGTTCGGATTTGAAACCAAACGATCCCAAAACAAAATTTGCAATTCCACTGGCACCGGTTCTCGATGCCCAATCCTAGTCCTGTATATGTGTATAAAAGATATATACAGGCCACAGTACCCTCGCTGCCAATTCCAGTCTGGCAGCTGTAGAAAAACATTATATGAGGTCTTTAGCTGAACCACAAAGCTGTGCATTGGCTTCAGCCTCCGCCGTGTGTTCAGGCTTGCTGGCCCGAGTTCAGTATCTTGTACACCAGCTACCGCTGCATGACCATCTGCAGCCGGGCGGAAATGTCATGTGACCAGTTGCTTGTACTGTCTTGTGGAAATGTGTCTCCATTTCCATTTTTGGGCCCATCGTGTGTTTCCATCTCCGCACTACGGCTGGCTTTACACGGTGCAACTACAGCTCAGTGCAACTTAAATTCCTCCATTGTTTCTTTGCTTGTATACGTCCAATGACATGACTGAACTCTCTCTGCAGTCAAAAATCAAAAGAGTGATGTTCAAATGTATTGGTAAACACATTGATTAAGAGTTAACGCAAATTCCTTTTAACGCCATTAATTTGCCCCCCCCCATTAACGCACGTACAGTACGTTCTGTGATTTCGCTCCGTTGTTTGGGAAACCAGGAAGCTGCAGCAGTAATGTTGTGGACAGTGTGCCTTCTTGGCAACTTTCGCGCCAGATAAAGCCACTTTTCAGACCCTCTTAGCGAGGGTCTGAAAAGTATTATAAGTACAGTATATTATATTGTTATTCAACCCCAACAGAGACAAGATCCATAAACGGGACTGGATGGCTAGCAGAAACAAACCTCCTTGAGCAGAAATGGATAAATAAGAGTATTAAATGGCAAATTGAGTTTCAAAGCCCTTCCAGATGGTTCTGGAGTTATTTGCAATTACTGTTGATCTGAACTGAATTACCACCAGAGTACATCCAGTCTCAAATACTTCTTAAGCATTACCAACCTGGGTTAGTGTTAACAATGGACAATCATGCGATTAATCCTGATTAAAATGTAATCGATTGACAGCCCAATATAAAACTGGATATAATATTGTTATTTCTAAAAGGAATAAAAGCAGGTGTTCAGAGATCCATTAGAAATGCTCCCGGACCCAATCACGGTTCTCTGTTCCTCTTTTAACATGAATGCGCTGTCGATAGACGCGATGGCGGAATCTAGACATCTCAGTTCTCCAGGGGCAGTCAAATTCAACCCAAGCGCTCTTTGGTGACGTGGTTGATTACTGTTAATGATCTGTCCCTCATCGCACAAAGCCCCGCCCTGACAATTTCATTGGTGCGAACTGCTCTGGTTCGAGCATAGTCGCTCCACAACGGATCAAGTCCAGACCAAACTTCCCGACCTCAAATGTTGTGGGCGGGGCTAAGTTTGGCTGGCATCCAGGCTACTTGACAGGAGCACAGAGAGACAATGTAAACTAATTTGCACTGGTGGCTGTAGTGTACAGACAGCAGGGGTATTGAATAATAAAAAATAGTGTAAAGAAACCAAAAGGTAGAAAATATAAAACTGGTTATTTTGTCTCTAAAGCACTGGTCATGATGCAGCTAAGTCATTTCACTAGTATGTTTCCTTTTTATTCTCTCATCACACAGAGAGGAACCGTAGTTCTGTCACCTCCCAGACATGTTTCATCCTGAACCATAAATGTGACCCACTTATTACTTACTCCACCTTGAGTCAAGTGGACAGTTTTTCCCGATGGAGGGAGGCTAATCAAAACCCCAACCGAGATTTGTTGATAACTGTTGATTCGTGTCTGCCTCTCCGGACCTGGCCTGGGTTTTAAAAACAGCTTTCACACTGTGAAACATAGTATATCGAACCAACCAGACAAATGGAAAAACTCCAGGAAAAACTGCAATAACACTCCCTGCCAATCTATACTCTCCTACTTTAACACCTGTCCACGTCCGGACCTATAGCAGTCTAGGGATGCCAATTTAGATTTTTTTGTTCTTCTGACCAATAGCTGACTTGTGGTAACCGATCATTAGTCTTCTCTCCACGGCATTCCCCCTCCGGGATTGCGCTGTTGCCCCGGAAATTCTGTTGGATGTCACTCTTTTTGGCCGGATGTTCGTTACCTTCCGCTTTCTTTGTGTTGGAAATCTAACCTCCGGTGGATTTCTGAGGACTACAGTTAACTGGTCCTCAGATCTCTGCAGGGTAAATCCAGACAGCTAGCTAGACTATCTGTCCAATCTGAGGACTATGGTTACCTGGTCCTCAGATCTCTGCAGGGTAAATCCAGACAGCTAGCTAGACTATCTGTCCAATCTGAGGACTATGGTTACCTGGTCCTCAGATCTCTGCAGGGTAAATCCAGACAGCTAGCTAGACTGTCTGTCCAATCTGAGGACTTTGGTTACCTGGTCCTCAGATCTCTGCAGGGTAAATCCAGACAGCTAGCTAGACTGTCTGTCCAATCTGAGGACTATGGTTACCTGGTCCTCAGATCTCTGCAGGGTAAATCCAGACAGCTAGCTAGACTATCTGTCCAATCTGAGGACTATGGTTACCTGGTCCTCAGATCTCTGCAGGGTAAATCCAGACAGCTAGCTAGACTATCTGTCCAATCTGAGTTTTCTGTTGCACAACCAAAACAACTTTTGAACATACACGTCACACCAAAACAAGTTCCTTCCTGAGGCTGTTTTGCAGCGGCACCATGGCTCCGTCCGGCGCCTAGCGCTGCCCAAGACGACTGTGATTGGTTTAAAGAAATGCCAACAAACCAGAGCACGTTTGTCTCCCATCCCAGAATGCTGTGTGGGCTAGCCAGGCAAAGCAAGACTAACCAATCATTAACCAATTGTTAACCGACAAAGAGTCAACAGAGTCCCAGTTCACGCAGCCGTGAGGCTCGGTCACACACTCTCCGTGTTTTGTTGTCAGCTGCAGACTTGTGCGGGTCGTGCAGCCACAATGTTCTGCGCATTGTGTGGACACATGCACTCCTGGAACCGCTTGGGGTTCCAGACTTTCTGCAGCTGTCCGCAGAGCACATGTCCGCATCCACCAGTGAGGTCGTCAGCTGTGTGTCTGCCTGGAATACTCTACATGTGGGACGGCCATATTAACCCGCCTGTCCTCGATATAGTGGCATGTGTCACGTAGCTGTCCGCTGTGTGCGTCATCCAGCAGACAGCCACGAACTTAGCAGGAAAAGTTTTTAAAAAAAATGTAAGTTATGTGAAGAAGATTGTATAGCCTATTTTTCTTTTACAATGCAAAAAAATCCACGTTTTTAATAGGCTCACCCATTTATTTTTGTTTTAATATTGTGTTTAACTGGTGAATGAATGGTTTATTTTTGTGTCTGACGCTTACAGGCCCATCATTTTAATAGGATTATTCAAACACATTTTACATTACACAAAACAAAACATGTACATAAAGGGTACAAGTAGGGTACTAGCAGTAAGTACGTGGATCTACTGAGCGTCTTTGGACCGGTCTGCCTCCTTACAGCTGGAACACACCTCACACATAGCGTCGCATAGCATAGATACGTGCCTGATCTCTACATCCCCGATAGAAAGAGACAGGATGAGTGGGGAAAACGTCTCGGGTTACGTATGTAACCCTTGTTCCCCAAGATAGGGGAACGAGACACTGCGTCGGTTACGACACTGTGGGAACTCCATAGTGTCGTAACCGACGCAGTTCGAGTTCCCCTCGAAGGGTAACGTCTAGGGTTACGTATGTAACCCTTGTTCCCCGAGATAGGGGAACGAGACACTGCGTCGGTTACGACACTAAGGCGTTCCCATAGTGTCGTAACTGACGCAGTTCGAGTTCCCCTCGAAGGGGAACTGTGGTAATTGTAGTGTGTGTGTGTGAGGGTGTGCGACTGCTTGACACATTTCTTGCGTATCACACAATAATCAGAGGAGATACCAGAACCTTTTCTGCAGCGCACTGCCCTACGCTCCCGGTGTAGCCGGACAGAGTGGATAACGGTGCAAATCCACCTGGCCGTGGGACATTTCTGTTCAAAAAGCTGGCCGATGCCAGTCTTTATGCAAATTGCCGAAACAAAAATAGCTGTGCTACGCGGCGCTTAAATGTTCGGTGTGTTCCAGCTGTTAGTGTCAGCTACTTGGCTGGTTATCAAAGCTCACAGCTTTCTGGGTACCGACTGAAATGTATCCATAACTTTGACAACTTTGACTTTGTCAAATATCAAAACATCCGATCTAAATCATTCAAATTCAGACTGTATTTTATTCAGACGTCTACAAACTTTTTTATTATTTAACACTGATGCATTGAGCACTTTTTTTACATGAAAAGAAGAGTTAAAGCAATTTAACTCCCAACTAAAGTATTGACAAGAAGTACTGTTTTGGTATTTGCACCGAATCTTGAGTATCGTATTTGCATTCATCTACGACTATGTAGGTTAATACTCGTCCCGATCAAGAGGTTGCCATGGATGAGTGTGGGACCTGCAGCCGACAGCTGCCCGGTGTAAAGCCAAGCCGACAAATGTCGCTCAGCTCTCTAACATCAAGTCATCCATCAAATCCTGATTCTCAACCCCCCCCCCCCCCCACCCCAAGCTGCTGGTGCAGAGTTAGCACAAGCCTGGAGTTTTAGTTTTTTTTGTACACAGTGAGATTTTAGCTGTTTTAAAGTTCAGGTAAATTGAACTTTACATTAATACACAGCAGTAGAGTTGGGCGGTATCCAAATTTCAATACCGTCAATGCTTCTGGCTATTTTACCGCGGTATACCGTATTACCGTGACTAATGAAAAATGATGATGTAAGGCTCAGACTCCCTTCTCATTAGGGCGGAACCCAACATGCTGCCAAACTGCAGACCAGGTCACTCAGTGCGCAACTTGCCATCTCCACCCCCCTCTTCCACACTGTCACGTGATGACAACCACAAATAAGCATTTTTAGGCATTAAATAAATTAGATTTAATCCTTATCTTCTATATACTCTAAGTGCATTGCATTTTTTTTTTTTATGACGGTACTGAAACTGATACCGACCCGGCGGGATACCGCCCAACCCTACACAGCAGGCAAACACATTTGTAACCAAATTCACGAGCCATTTTCTGTTAAAAGGATAATCAAACACATGCACTACACATCTGAATAGCAACTACAAAGCACAGATTAAGGTAGGGCTGGGCAATATAGTCTAATTTTGCAATTTCTTCGACCAAATACAGCAATCTCGCGGCGATATTGTCGGGTTGACTATTGGTGCTTTCACTGAACATTTACACAATGGGTTTTTGATGAATAATCATCAATAACTTGGATATAATTAGTAAGTATGATGCAGCCTCATATGATATTGCAATATCCAAAATTTACAATATGCAGCCTCAGATTTCAATATAATATCGATATATTGCCCAGCCCTAGATTAAAGTCACAGACAGAAAGAACCATAGATATAAAACAATTTAAGTTGTATATCTATAGTTTGAAGTGAGCTCTGTGTTCATCTCTACGTCGGTGAGCTTCCAAAGAGAAAGAAGACCGCTCCATTGGCTGAGGTTTAGCTGATGAAATCTGACCCATGCTAATTTGATAAGAACATAATAGGATTAATTAGCTGATCCTAAGTCAAATGGGCTCAATGAGCTGCAGGGATAGAGAGAGGAGAGATAGTGAAACCGTTCTACAGTCACTGATTAGTCCGCCACCACACACACACACACACTTCAAGTAGGAATCACTTCAACATTGGAGAAAGCTTACTCTTCTTCCAACCCCCTGAACTCCATGTCAAGACTTTGAGTTTTTATTAACGCCATGTTTCGTTGATCTATTTGCCCGCCAGGTGATGCACGAGGGGCATTGTTGTTTTTCTCGAGGGACCAACGGATGAACTGAAGAGTCTAAGAAATCACTTTACAGAACAGCGAACAAAAAGAAGGAGAATCTTTATCTGAACATTAATGAACTCTGCCCATGATTTTGGTTCTTAAATACTGCTGGTTGGATATGCTTCATTTTGCTTCACCACATCTTTGTAAATATGTGTAATTATTAAAAATGATACTGGTTTTCCGTGAACTGTGTGCTTCCTTTTTTGCAGATGACGGCAGAAAAATCTTTGCAGATGCTACAGTTTTGCTAGTGTGTGCGTGTGTGTGTGTCGCCTGGGAGTCAGCCTCACACATCCTCACTGATCACCTCGTACTCAGTTCATACTGGGAGACTAGTAAGTGCATTAACCTATATTCATATTCTAACACCATTTCCTGTTTATTTGAAACGTACTCAGAGAGAATGAACTTGAACTGTTTATTAGAAATGAATATTAAAATAGTGTGGAGTCTTTCCTCGGTGCGCGTGTGAAGAGAGCCGAATGCAGATACATTAGCGGTCCCTTGTGCAAAATAACTGCTGTACGGCTCTCGCCAAGCATCGTTTGGAGGAAGTCAGTTAGGCAGAAAATGGATCATTTTAAATACAATTTTTAGAGTAAAGAGAATTTGTTCACAATCTGTATCAGTGTTTTAGGATTTTTTTCCAGAGGTTGCAATAACTTAGAAAACTAAATTTAACCAGACCTGATCAGAGGCAGTTTTCACTGGCAGTGGGGGGGGGGAGGGGACCGGTCGAGACTTTATCTCAGCAATGTACTGTACAGTAGAGCCCGACCGATATTTGGTTATTTAAAAATCCAGAAATGCCAATATATCGGCCGATATATTTTTAAAAATCCAGAAATGCCAATATATCGGCCGATATATTTTTTAAAATCCAGAAATGCCAATACATCGGCCGATATATTTTTTAAAATCCAGAAATGCCAATACATCGGCCGATATATTTTTAAAAATCCAGAAATGCCAATATATCGGGCGATATATTTTTAAAAATCCAGAAATGCCAATATATCGGGCGATATATTTTTAAAAATCCAGAAATGCCAATATATCGGCCGATATATTTTTTTAAATCCAGAAATGCCCAATACATCGGCCGATATATTTTTAAAAATCCAGAAATGCCAATATATCGGCCGATATATTTTTAAAAATCCAGAAATGCCAATATATCGGCCGATATATTTTTTAAAATCCAGAAATGCCAATATATCGGCCAATATATTTTTAAAAATCCAGAAATGCCAATATATATCGGCCGATATATTTTTAAAAATCCAGAAATGCCAATATATCGGCCGATATATTTTTAAAAATCCAGAAATGCGTTAGACAAACAGATTTCCCTAAGATTAGTTATTTGTGGTTATTTATGAGTTCTCACTAAAATAATATGATGATTTGTTTTATTGTCACAACAGAACAGAGGAACATCAAAATATATTAAAACTCTGATAAATAAAATGTATAAAAATACAAACTTAAGATATGAAACTTAAAGGCCTTTGAACAAAAACACATTAACAAATGTTAATCGGGCTCTACTGTACAGTCCGTCTGTCGCCAGACTACTCAGGTACCCGGACTCTGTCCAGAGTTCACTAATACACCTACAGTACCAACTAGGGATCGACTGATATTGGTATTTTTAAGGCCAATACTGATTATTAGCAGTTAATGAAACCGATAACCGATATTTGGAACAGAGTGTAAAATGAAAATCTTTAAATAAAAATGATTTTGTAATGTTACAAAATCAGACACAAAACTTTGTTTAAATGATTTAAGCAATTATTTAAAAAATTAGAAACATTCAACATAATAGCCAATAACAGAGAGTCAGATAGTGGTGTGTGTGTGTGTGTGTGTGTGTGTGTGTGTGTGTGTGTGGGACACATTAAATCCAACTCAGTGGTGAGTGAAACAGAAGCAGAGGGACAGACACAGCGCACTTTTGAATTCATTAACTTGGTTATCGGGCAAATAAAACGCTGATACAGATAATCTTAAAATCGTCCAGGGCCGACAGTCGGCCTATCCCTAGTACCAATGCCTCCAAAGCTCGTGTTTAAAAGTTTAAGTCACTTTAGTGCGTAACTTTTTGATATTAATGAATGTATGTTACATTCAAGCCATCTTCAAATGAGTTGCTACAAAGCTAATTAAGACTATCGGCTCCACACAACTCTCTCTGGATCTCTCAGTATGACTATGTCCAGAAGGTTGTGGCGTCCGGTGACTTTCCCGCACAGAAGCTCAAGTGAAGATAACGACCTTTTCTAAAGAGCCATGTTTTTTAATCCTCTGTGTCCTCCTTGGCTACTAGCAACTGTGTGGAGGAGGGGAGGGGGGCGCGTGACAAACCCAAGGCTTGTATCACGTGGATGCACCAACAGTTTTGTTGTCATTACTTAGAATTCCTCATGGGGGTGGGTGGGCGACAGAAACTACACGCTTTAACATGATGTATCTCGATTTATTAATCATCTTAAGACAAATGTTTAAAAAAAAAAAAAAAAATTGTGGTTTTAGGGGGAGTTACCGTCTGGAATTGTTACTTGATGAACAACAGTGGATGCAATCCATCCACCCAGTACTGCAGCTACAGTGCAGCCAGATGTGGTCTGTGAGAACAGCTGTTGCTTTCGGTCTCTGTACAGATACTATCAAATGGGACAACACTTCAGGAAGCTACCCACAGTCGCTGCACCCAGCTGCTGTTCACAGAGAAATAGATCCAGCACCCCCAAAATACAACATGATCATCATGACATCATTTTAGCTTTGAATCAGTCATTCATTTCAACAGAAACGTATACGGGCTGGGCAATATATGGATATTATATCGACAACATTGATATACGAGGCTAGATAACATCTTGATTTTTGGATTTCTAAATATCACACAAGTGTTTTAAAGGCTGCATCACAGTAAAGCAATGTCATTTTCCAATGTTACCAGAGTGTTCTAGCTGTTTTTATTTATTTTGCCTTTACCCATTTAGTCACTGTATCCACATTATTGGTAAATATTTGTCAAAACTCTCATTTTGTCAATATTTATTCAACCTGACAATATCGACATTGATGTATTTGGTCAAAAATATTGTGATATTGTTACATTTTTCCATATCACCCAGCTCTACAGAAATGTATGATAACACAGCAGTTTGATATATTTCTGTGAAAGCAGCTTTGTGAAAAAGAGGATGTGGCCTGGTTCCATTTGGGTCTCTCTCTGAGGCCAGGTCGGGTTGTCATTCTAGTCTGCGGGTCGTCTTGACCAGCTGGAAACAAAGGCATCGGAGGCAAAGTGCACACGCTCAAGTGGAGCCAAATTATGGATCGAATGTCTAAAGAGGATAACCTGACATGACAGCAGGGAGTCATCAGAGTCATTGTGACCAGAGCCTCTAAAGTGCACCTGCTGTCAAATTAGAGCAAAAAAAAAAATGTACTTCTTACATAACGTAGAACAGTGCTTCCAACCTTACAGGGGTAATTTCTCCAAAAGTTATTGCCCTGGTTCTCTCCCCTTGAGGTATGACCCAGACTAGTCTACATCAACGATCACAGATCTGGGACAAATCCAGACAGCTAGCTAGACTATCTGTCCAATCTGAGTTTTCTGTTGCACGACTGAGACTGCATTTACATTGCTAAAAGCGTCTAAGTGTTTTTAGCTCCAGTAGAAGAACTATTCTCGCCCAAACCACATGTCTCATCAACATTCTTGTATACTGGGCCGGGGTAAACAAGAGGCTGCCCATTGCTGGTAGTAGCCAAGGAAACGTTAGTAGCTTAGTCTCAGAGAACGAGACGTCGTGACATATAAGACTGGTGGCAAAATGTAGGCGTCAGTCACGGTGTCTCCAAAGGCCTGCGTTTGCGGCCATTGAGGCTGCAACACAACCCTGCAGATTCCAAACCAAAATAGGGTCAATTAGAAAAAAAGGATTTATTTTTAAACCTTGAACATGCACACGTTTCTCCAAAACAAGTTCCTTCCCGAGGCCATTATGCAGAGGCACCGCACCTGCATCCGGTGCGTTCTGCGCTGCAATTGGGATTGGTTTAAAAGGTAAACCAGAGCAGGTTTTTCTCCTATCCAGTAATGTTGTGTGGATGGACCTTCCTACGCAGCCCTGTGGAGGAAGGTCTGGCAATGCGAGACTACGTCCAGTGTGTCCAGGGGCCTCCGTCAGTGCACAGCCCGGGTAAGCAGTCAGTAAATGGTGAGGGTTCTGTGTGCTCTCTGCTCTCTGGATGTGTCCTTCATATGATACGATCCTTGAGAGAGAGAGAGAAGAAAGTGTGTGTGTGTGTGTGTGTGTGTGTGTGTGGCTTCTTTTGGACAGCAGCCAGCCAGCGTGCCGTCGGCCTCACCAGGTCATGTCCACGTTCACTTCGGACAGACACTGGGCCAGGTGGCCGTCACAGTCCATCTGGGTGAACCTGGAGAGACGGAGATATACTGTTGGTACGGCCAGGAGAACACACTGTGTGTGTGTGTGTGTGTGTGTGTGTGTGTGTGTGTGTCCAAGACACATTTTCACACAAGGTAAAAACAAACTCACATCCAGCATGTAAGTTCAGCCCTGAGGCGTGTCTCAGATCAAATCCTTTTGTGTAGTACACAGTGTACACACGGGGTGTCACGATATTGATTTAATATCCGACTACAGTAGAGTGGTAGTGGTACTTATTTGAAAAAAACGTCTATATAAATTTTACATTTGTATAGTTTGGTGTTTGCCGTTTCAAATCGCAAACACTGCAGCTTCTTCATTGGTTGGGAATCGGAGGGTCGCTGGTTCAAGTCCCCATAATTGCAGGATTAATAAAGTATAATCAAATAATATCATTATTATTATTATAATTTAATATCAGAAAACTGCACTTAAATGTAACAATCATTTTTTGTTCAGTGGCAATTCAATGTTCAATTTGTTTGATAAAAGAATGTTATTTCCCTCGTATGGTGCTGCCCTATTTCAAATGATATAGGTTGCGTAGGTTGAAATGTCTTACCCAACAGGGAAGTCCAGCAGGCACATGGGGCAGCTTTGAAGACCCGCCCCTCTTGCTGCTCCTCCGTCTCCTCCGACACTACTCTGCCCCTGCTCTTCTTCTTCATCCTCCCTCTCCCCCTGCCCCTCCTCTTCCTCTCTACCCTCCCCCTTCCTCGGCGGAGGAGCCAGGCTGTCGGACATCTTTGTCTGGTCCGTGAGACGCTGCCTGACGACCGGTCCGGTCTCTCGTCCTCTGCTACCCTCGTCCCACCCTACCCTCGAGGGTCCGGCTGACGATGCCGGTCTTTGGCTGCTGCGAGGGGACAGCCGTCTGTCCACCGGGTCCGGGACGGGTTCCGCCTGTACCGAGAGCTCCTGTGGGGAGGGGCTGGGACTGGAACAAGTCCTCAGAGAGGGTGGAGAGGGTTTGGGGAAGGGAGCGACATCTTCGCTGAGGTCACACCACCGCTGTTCACCGGACTTCAGAGCTGTCGGTCTCTGCAGCAACGGGGAGGGAAACACAAGCATCAGAATCGAAAGGACAACACTATATTGACAGTATCGGCATAACCGTGACATGACACTGTCATAACTACGACACGTCATGAACGTGTCATGAACCTTATAAACAAGTCAGAAACGTTTATGACGCAAATGTCATTCAATTTTGGCGAGTGACATGACCAAGACAACCCAAACAATGTCAACTTGTCACGTCACTCGCCAAAATTGACATTCAATTTGTTGATTATGACAACTAAACCGGAAAAGGTTTTACATCTTTGGACAGAGGGTTAGAGTTGTCAGGGCCCCGAGGCTCTGGACCAGCCGGCCCGAGGAAATCAGGTCAGCTGAGTCAGTGAACTCTTTTAAGTCGCTTCTTAAAACATACTTTTATAGGAGAGCCTTTCCCGATCTTATTTGATTTTACTTTATCCCTTTTATTTTTATTGTATTTTACAAATGTTTTAGCTGTATTTCAGTCTTTCAATGTTTTCATGCTTTTGTCTTTTTGTATTATTGTCTCTTGGATATTATTGTCTTTACACTTGTTAAAGCACTTTGTAACTTGTTTTTGAAAAGTGCTCTACAAATAAAGATTATTATTATTATTATTATTATTATTATTAGAGGTGCAACATAGGGTCGAGGGTGGGCTAATTGTCAGCAATACATTCATAAACTCTGTAGTTACAGTCAAATCCACAAGACAAACCATAACCGGACGTTAATGTTATGGGAACGATGATGCCAGTTTCTTAATGTTTCGGTTTTTTCTTTGACAAGTTCATTGTCAGCGTCACACAGCAAAAAAAATGTAACTCTAACCAAAAACTAAATCATGTTGTGGTCACAACCTTAGACACCAAAAGTATTCTGCAATTTACTACCTTTTTTCCAGCTCGCTTAAACTAATGTGGAAATGCTAAAATGCTAATGAATATGGAACAGCAATTGAAATACTTAAAAGTTAGCTAATAGCTAAAAGTAATGGCTTCATAGATGAAACGGCTAAAAGACTAACAAATGTAACCTTGACCAAACTAACCTAAACATTGACATTGAGTATTGAAAAAAACATATATTACCATGTATATTTTTTTTTAGAAGACATTTAAGTGGTGGTGCAGTGGTTAGGGTTAATACTTCAGGATGAATACTTTATTGATCAATGTAGAATTGACAAGTCCAACATCTGTGTATGTGGAAAACTTATACTTCAATCTCTCACAGACTGAGACATGACGACACACAGCAACAACATCTGGTCTTTGATGAGTGTTGATGTGAGTCTCTCCTTATGTGAGTCTTCTTGTGAATCTTCATCATATTCACTACCGGAAATGTGTATAATGAGGGACACTCAGTAGTGACATACCGCTGTAGATGTATGTGGAAGATCAGGAACCAGGTCCCGCTGCTGACTCTCCAGACACGGCAGAGCACACAACGCCCACAGACTCTCCACAGCCGGCAGCTGCTCGCTGGTCCACCACGCTGACCTGTAAACCACATCCGACTCGCTCAGCGGGGAACAGGTGTGGTCTTACTAGAGCCCGACTCATACAGGATTTTAAAGACCGATACGAATATTTGGTTATTTAAAAATCCAATATGCCGATATATATATATATATATATATATATATATATATATATATATATATATATATATATATATATATATATATATATATATATATATATATATATTTATTTTATAAATCCATAAACGCTTTACAAAACAAACGGGTTTACCTAACATTAGTTATTTGTAGTTATTTATGAGTTCTCATTAAAATAATATGCTAATTTGTTGTATTGTCACAACAGAACAGAGGAACATCAAAATATATTAAAGTTCTGATAAATAAAATGTATAAAAATACAAACCTGTGTGTACAGTGTATATATATACAGTATATATGTATGTACATGTATGTTTATATGTAGCCTATGTATGTGTATATGTATAAAAATATACCTAGATATATACACAACACAGGTTTTAAGCATATTGTTGTTGTTTGCTAGCAGACGGAATAGTATGGAACAGACGAGGAGAAAACCTTTACGCACGGTGGGGGCGGGACGTGCACGCGCTCTGTCTCTATGGTGACGTTATTTAGGTTAACTTACCGGTGGCCACGGTAAGTTAACCAGAGGAGCACCTACCTCCCAGAGGAGCACCCACCTCCCAGAGGAGCACCCACCTCCCAGAGGAGCACCCACCTCCCAGAGGAGCACCTACCTCCCAGAGGAGCACCTACCTCCCAGAGGAGCACCACCTCCCCACCCACCCAGAGGAGCACCCACCTCCCAGAGGAGCACCTACCTCCCAGAGGAGCACCCACCTCCCAGAGGAGCACCTACCTCCCAGAGGAGCACCCACCTCCCAGAGGAGCACCCACCTCCCAGAGGAGCACCTACCTCCCAGAGGAGCACCCACCTCCCAGAGGAGCACCTACCTCCCAGAGGAGCACCCACCTCCCAGAGGAGCACCTACCTCCCAGTGTCTGCTGTGCTCCTCTTCGGGGTTCCCCGCGAACCCGTTCCCGACTGGACCCCTTTGACAGACGGCTTATTTCGTTTAAGTTTAGACTTGGAATATGCTTCAGCCATGGTTTCAACATCTTCGACGTTTGGCGCCAGTGTGACGACCGGGAACTTGCTTCTTCTTCTGTCGGTGGACCCGGCGGGGAGCTGCATACCGCCACCCACCGTCCCGGAGGGGGTGCATCCCAATCACAACCAGGTGGATTGCCAATTAAGTACCTACAAGGAATGTGCATTGGTGGTTGGTGCATACATACACAAACAGACATATTCAACATTAATAAGGACTAAGATATGTGATTTTTGTTTTCTTTGCTTTGCACTTTACGTTTAAGGTTGTGTAAATTAACAATGATAGTTTTTTTTTATTTCGAAATAAGGCTTATTTGTTAAGCTCTTAACTGACAAAAAAAGTTGACAATTCACAATACATTATCTTCTGTTAATTTAAATACATACACATTGTTGTTAAGACTATTAAAATGAATATATGATAAATATATGACATGATAAATAGAAGGCTTCAAATAGACCCGGTGACAAATACTGCTTCCAGCAATCGGCAATCGGCCCCAAAAATCCTGATCAGAGCACCTTTAATAATAACAGTAATACATCATCATCTTCTTCTTCATATAGCCTGTGTTAGTGCAATAAAATGTGTTTCAGCACTTTCGCTGTTCCTTCTCCCCTGCACAGGCATGGGGCCATTAAACCTGTGTGGCCCTATTGTCAGCTCTATTTGGGGGTGGCAGTAGCTCAGTCAATAGGGAGATGGATTGGGAGGGAGGGTCGCTGGTTCAAGTCCTGGGTACTGCCAAGGTGCTCTTGAGCAAGGCACCGAACTCTCTAACTGCTTGGGGCGCCTTTCCATGTGTTGCTGGAACATTTGCACCCTGCAAAAGAAAACACCAGATACGATATTAAATGAAGTTAACTGTTAACACAATACAGTAATGTGATTGGATGGATACATGGTTAAACCACATTGGCTCTCGCCATTAGTGTTTCATCCACAACAATCCTCTCCAATCGGAGCCAAAACATCCCAGTTAGAGAGGAAATGCGTAACTTTGGGTTCAACAATTTTCTTTTTTGAGGGGGGAGGGGGGTTAAGATTGCCGCTCGAGCAAAACTCAAATTTTTAGCAACAATTTCTGCCTTTTCAGCATCAAGTTATGGTGCAAATGTCTTTATTTATGTAAAGGTTGTTATTATTAGATTTATTAGCCATTTTTGATTATTGTGGGGGGCTGTAACCCTGTAAACCCTCCCACCAATCCTTCCAGTAAATTGCGCCTATATGCATAATCATATCCTTTGTAAATCTTTACAATCATCCCCCGAAAGAACCAAGCAGGCCTGCCCTGTTGCACCATCTACATTTTCTTCAAAACTCACCATTTTCAGCATGTAGCTTGCTAGCTCGAAGGTTATTGTTGTTTCCAGAATAGGGTGACCAGTCCCCAATTTTGGTGACCTGTCCCCGGCTGGATCTGTCCCCGGAAATGTCCCCGGTTTCCACTGTGACTGACAGACCCGAAACTGGACTGAAAGAAAGAAAACTCTGACCAAACGGAGCCGATGGAGCAGCGCTGCTCAGAGCTCAGAGATGTTTTAGAAAGCCGTATTTTACCATGCTAAAATCACTGATTATTTACATGGAGTCTGGTGGAGATATGCTGCTCTATACACGCTAAAATCACTGATTATTTACATGGAGTCTGGTGGAGATATGCTGCTCTATACACGCTAAAATCACTGATTATTTACATGGAGTCTGGTGGAGATATGCTGCTCTATACACGCTAAAATCACTGATTATTTACATGGAGTCTGGTGGAGATATGCTGCTCTATACACGCTAAAATCACTGATTATTTACATGGAGTCTGGTGGCGATATGCTGCTCTATACATGCTAAAATCACTGATTATTTACATGGAGTCTGGTGGAGATATGCTGCTCTATACACGCTAAAATCACTGATTATTTACATGGAGTCTGGTGGAGATATGCTGCTCTATACACGCTAAAATCACTGATTATTTACATGGAGTCTGGTGGAGATATGCTGCTCTATACACGCTAAAATCACTGATTATTTACATGGAGTCTGGTGGACTTTTATGTTTTAAAAAGGATCTTAATCTTTAACAGAAAGGTCAGCCTCCTTAGAAATCCTTTCCATAATGTTATCAGACACTTAGAATATTAATCTGAGTCTGTCAGCAGCAAAACGAGCACTTTATGAACGTAAATACAAGCTGGACAATTCTCCCATTAACTTCCATTGTAGCTTGTTTCTCTGCTGCCGACTGCAGCGATCTCGTTTCATACTGCATCAATGTCAAAGGAAAATCTTTCCTCAATAGTTTATATTGTATCCGATACTCAGCTCTAGGTCTAGTGTCCCCGTTTTAAGTTTTACAAAAATTAAAAAACTCACGTGTTTTGGAGGTATTTACGCTTCTGAGCTGAAAATGTCCCCGGGTTTAGTCTGAGACATCTGGTCACCTTATTCCAGAAGCGTACAGTTTGAGTTTGCGAAACGGCTATAAACACAATTATCATGGAAATGGACTTCCGTTGATCCAGACTAGTGTTACCTGGTCTTGATTTTCTCCCTTCTGCTCTTCTCCTTGTAGCGCTTTAATGACTGCCTTTTTGTATTTTGTGATACCTGGTTTCTGTCTTCATCTCACTTTTTTTGCCACATCCCCATTCTGTTCCTTCTCCTCTGCCAAGTGGTACTGGCACATTTTATTTTGTAAGGCTCTTTTTGCAAGCATTCCCTCTCACCCCCTCGTGTGCTGCCTCCCACCTGGTACCTGTTTTAAACCGTCTATGGCTGGGACAGAACTACACATACTCTGTGTAGTCTTCCCAAGTACTTATACCAGTAATGAGTAACGGCTGATGACATTGTCCCCAAGAGTACCCTTCATTCATTCATTCAGCCTTCATTTGGGAGATGGCAGTATGTCAGTCTGTAGGGAGTTGGGTTGGGAACCGGAAGACCAAAGAACAGTGGTGGACTGGTTGCCAGTCCTGCCTGGCATTGGCAGACACACAGGGGCTTGAGCCCCGCTAAAGAGGGTGTAAAATCTCTGAATGTAGGTTTCAATATCAGTAATGATATATCGGCAGGCCAATATTATCGGCCGATATTAAGCATTTCCCGATATCGGCATTTATAATGGCCGATTTGAAAAGAAAAACGTCAGACATCAGAATCATTTATTTGTCATTATAAACGATTCTGATAAATGAATATTTAAAATAAAAACGGATGGTCAACCATGTTATGAGTTTGTCCACCAGAGGACGCTCTACAGCGTCCCTGTTGGCAACACTGATTTTTTTTTTTTTTTTTTGTAATTTTGTTTGTAATTTTATGCATTTCATTTATCAGATATTTGATATATTTCGATGTTCCTCTGTTCTGTTGTGACAGTAAAACTAATAATTATCATATTATTTTAGTGAGAACTCATAACAAACTACAAATAACTAATGTTAGGGAAATCTGTTTATGTTTTGTAACACGTTTCTGCATTTTTTTTTAAAATATATATCGGCCGATATATCGGCATATCAGATTTTTAAATAACCAAATATTCTTATCTGTATCGTCCTTAAAAATCCTTTATCGGTCGGGCTTTATTACAGATGTGCAGATTTATTTAAAAAATGATACTGAATATGTATAGTATAGTATAAGTATCCAAGGTCCAAGAATCGTCCAATTATCCAAGTATAAATAATGTGATAAATGTGGTAAACAAACCAGAATGAAGGAAGAAAACAATTAGTTATTATGTAACAACACACAATGTGCACAACAAGTCAAGTCATCAACGAAAATCCCGGAAAAGAAAGAAAAGAAATGAACTATGCAATGTCTGCACAGTCGGCTCTGGGAGTAATATCAACAGGAAGTTCTTCCAAGTTGCTGTTGTTTCGTCACAGACGTTGCTAGGGAGACGGACATCTGGGCTACTTGATTGCTTAGCCTGATGTGCAGCACAGCTCCAAATGAGAGGGCGTCAAAAATGTTTGGATGTGTGGAGTTCATCAAAGTGCATGACTCTGTCAAAATAGGATTTGTCAAGATGTTAAGGATGAAACAACATGAGGAAGAGCTTTTGATGTTTCATTAGTTTAATCAACTCCCACTGTTAATACATAATAAATGATGTCACTCGCGCACAAGGATTTCTACTCAGTGAACACCGAAGAAGGTTACATCATGCAAGAATGCGAACTGCAACGATAATACTTTGTTCCCCCTGCAAGGACGCACATAAAGTGGAAAGTTAAAGTCATAATAATGGTGGGATTTTCTGAGCCTTTTTAAGCTTTTGGCCAGAAGAGAGGGACCAACGGAGAGTGGCTACAATTATGCAATGGAAAAAGACAAGGGAAAGCTGGACTGAACGGAAGGAAAGGCAAAGAAAGGGAGAGCATTATTTAACAGAATGGAAAACAGCACTATGGGAAAACCTGCCACTTTGAAATAAGGTGAGAGCATTTTTTTTTGGAGGGGGGGTACAGTGCCACATTAGATGAGTATCCCAGAAGGACCGCTGCCGAATTGCTGACATTGACTTTTTTTCTACCTCGACCACAGAGGGGAGGAAACACAAAAGCAGAGGCGTGGGCCAGGCCTGCGGTACATAGTGCTACTCTGGGAAAAAGCAACCCGGCGCCTGGAAAGAAAAGGTTACGTCATCCGTCTCACGTGATGCTGTGTTGTGCTCTGCTGCCGTGGTGACGGCGAAGATGATGAGGAGAATAACAGTGAGGCAGCAGCAGCCTTAAAAGGGTAATTTCGGTGTTTTCCCACCTGGTGTCTAAGGCTACACTGTAAATAATGGCGGTGAAATCTCCAGTTATTTCCTTTAGATTTCACAGTAACACTACTGTGTATGATTTATACCAGTGGAGGCAGCAGCAGCCGTGGAGGTACTGCATGGGGGGGTAAGTTTTGGTTGATTAGATCTTTTTTATTTTCCCCCCCAATTTTCAATCAGAGTGGTGTCTAACTGTGCTACATGTTTAAAATAAAAACATGAATATATGAACCTGTGTAAAGTATCTTAGTATTGAATGAACAATAACAAGGTACATTTACACATGGCTCTATAGGACCAGTTTGATATAACACAATTTTATACAATATATATAATTAGGGGGTCCCCGCTCCATCTCGCCATCAGTTTGGGGATCCTTGGCCTGGAAAACGTTGAAGACCCCTGATTTATACAGTAGAATGCTGTAAAGTTACATTATAACCTTGTCGACATGACAAAATCACAGTAGTCTAAATATTACAGTAGTCAAAGCATTACTGTAAAAAAAATCACAATATAGCCACAATAATACTGTAAACTACTGTATTTTTACTTTTTTTTTTACTTATGTTGTGTTTAATTGTTTTGTATTTTACAATGAATACATAAAATACTGTAAATGGAAGTACGGTACCTTTACTGTAAAAACTAGCTGGACAAAACTAGCTGGACAACTGTTACAGTAAGTTACTGTAAATTTTCCGTTAAATTTGTTACTGTGTATGTTTAGATTTCAGGCCTTTTTTGACTGACTGTTCACATTATTTATTTATTTTAAATTATGAAGCATATTTCTCCATATCTGTCTACCTGTATCAGTTTCTGTTTGTCCCAAACGGCAGCGGCAGATGGCCACCCACCGAGAGCCAGGTTCAGGTTTCTGCCACTACAGTAGCAACAGATGCTTCCAGTGGGAGGGGGAAATTGTCAGGTTTTTGTAAATTATAGAGTGTGATCTAGACCTACTCTATCTGTAAAGTGTGCTGAGATAACTCCGGTTGGGATTTGGCCCTATAAATAAAATGGGATTGAATTAAATGTGGCACGCATCAAACTCAAGTATGAATTAGAACTGCAAGCAGTTACAACGGGGTCCAAGCCTACCCGCGCAAGTCGTCCCCAGCAACCCGGGGAAATGTTCTATGTTGATTATAGCGCCCCCTAATGGCCTATCTTTACCAAATTTGGCAGAGAGCCTCCGGGCGGTGGGCGAAACAATCATTACAGGTTTGGTTTTGATAGCATTTACTGTGGCAGAGATATTCCAATTGCAAATTTCCCATTTAAATGCATTGAGTGTTGAAATGAAACAAATAAATATTGATTGAGCGCCCCCTAATGGCCCATCTTTATCAAATTCGGAACAAAGTATCCGGGGGAGAATGATAAACACTGCCCTAAAGTAGTGTAGTGATACCATTTAATTTGGCTGAGATATGTTATATGCATTTGGTAGCTTACTACAGAAATTTTGCTTGGTCGTCAAATGCGCAACTTAGCAAAATTCTTTATGCAACTTTTTGTCAGGGCCATCTGGAGATGCTATACACCAGGTTTCGTGAAGATCTGTCGCACGGCCTAGGACGAGTTCGAAAAAGTTGGTTTCTCACTTGTCGCAATATTGCGAAATGAAATTTAATCAGAAATGGACGTGGCCTGTATCATGTGACTCAGCTTGATGTAGTGAACATGTGGACATGACGATTTTTAATGTGTGATGTATCTGTAGGAGGTATATGCAAAAACACGTTTGACGTCATTGTAGCGCATCCTAGTGGTCCAAATGTGTAATATTTGGTAAGTCAGGTCAGCTACCCATTGTACATCTACCCTGTTAATTTCAAGTAATTCACTTTAGTGGGAGTGGTTATTCCAGACGTTGGCCCATAGGCCACGCCCACTTGAACCAATCAGTACCCCACTGTAAGGACCACCTCAGGAGTGGGCCTAGATGGTACCTATCAAATTTCGTAAAATTCGGATGAGCGGTTCATGAGATAGTAACCTTTTGTATTTGTAGCGCCCCCTAGTGGCCAATGTTCGTCAAATACCAAGTACTATTCTGAAGTTTGGCTTTGATAGCATTTATCTTGGCCGAGATATGGCAAAGTCGGTGTTTTCATAGTTAGCTACACAAATTTGTTTGCCCGTAATATGCGCAATTTTTAATTCTATAAAAAAATCTTTATACAACTTTGTGTCAGGTCGGTCTGGAGATGCTACGTGCCAAGTTTCGTGCCGATCCATTGCACGGTCTAGGAGGAGTTCTAAAAAGTTGTTTTTTGATAAATCACGATTTTTAACGCATAAAAGTCTAGGCGGAAGTGGCAGAGCAGACAATGTGAAAGGAGAGGGAAGGGCAACGCAGATACAAAAAGAGTATGAAAAATAAATAAAAAAGCACAGACAAAATCATGGAGGGGGGGAAGGAGAGCAAGAGGACAAGCACTGTATGCAAGGCAACATTATGAATCATTGAAGACCAGACTTGGCATACACTCCGTGCTGTCTAGTAGCCTTGGCCTTGATAGGATGAGAAGCCTGATAGAGACACAAGCTCTGTATCCATTACCGCTTAATGTAAACACACACAGACAGCGATGCATTATGCCAGTGTCCTGTAGGCCCACATCCAGCCTGGAGCTGCCAGACCTCAGTGCTGGGCTGAAAGAATGCCTTCATGCCATGCACTGATAAGCCCAGCAGAGGCTCTGGTTCCCCCTAAGACCACTTACAGGATCTGCCAGCTGAACGGGAGATAACCCTGCCCTGTTGCTCCAACACTGCAACCAGCAGTGCAAGATAATGTCTTCAACGTTTTTTTAACCCAAAGACCCCTAAGTCCTTGTGTTTTAGGGGTCGTTTTTATCTTTTTCTTACGTTTTTGTCCCTTTTTTAACTTTTTCTTATGTTTTTGTCCCTTTTTTCAACACTTTTGACGCTTTTTTTCAATGTTTGTCACTTTTTTGACGTTTAACACTTCGTAACACCAACTTATTAACTTTAGTTTTACAGTTATTTTTGGAATTTATGGTCAATAAAGCTCATTTATAGGAAATTATACCTAATGTTTGAGTTAGAAAAGCAGAAATTAGGAATTATTTAGACTAAAATTAAATGAATGGATGTTGCTGGATATCAATCAATGCTATTTCAGAAACACTTCAGTTTTTTTTTTCAAATGCTATAAAATTGAATAAGCCACCGCAAAATTAATAAAAGTAAAAAAAAAAGATTTGTACTTGCCAAAGAGCGTTGTGTGGAATCAATCATGTTATTGTGGGTATTTAAAAAAAAAAGAAAACGGGTCAATTTGACCCGAGGACAACATGAGGGAGAAATGGAGCATGGAGGGACCCCCTACTACATTTATTATAAAAAATTAAGTTACATGATAAACTGGGCCTACAATACAGTGAGGGCGGCCTATTGTCTTTGTCTATACCTTTATTGCATAGAATCCTAAGCTATTAAAATAGCCTAATAATTGCTGGCATGGTTTTATGATGTTTTAATGTTAAACATACATGTGGAACAGTGAATCCTCAGGATTAATCAGTTTTACCTTAGTCTATATCCTTCGCGATTCACTTCCGGGATTGCTCCGCTGCTGCAGGAAATTTGGCCGGATGCATGGATTTTCCGTCCCCGTCCTCTGTCTCTGTGTTGGTGTTCTAACCTGCGGCTGATTTCTGAGGATTAGGGTTACCTGGTCCTCAGATCTCTGCAGGGTAAATCCAGACAGCTAGCTAGACTATCTGTCCAATCTGAGGACTATGGTTACCTGGTCCTCAGATCTCCACAGGGTAAATCCAGACAGCTAGCTAGACTACCTGTCCAATCTGAGGACTATGGTTACCTGGTCCTCAGATCTCCACAGGGTAAATCCAGACAGCTAGCTAGACTACCTGTCCAATCTGAGGACTCTGGTTACCTGGTCCTCAGTTCTCTGCAGGGTAAATCCAGACAGCTAGCTAGACTACCTGTCCAATCTGAGGACTATGGTTACCTGGTCCTCAGATCTCTGCAGGGTAAATCCAGACAGCTAGCTAGACTACCTGTCCAATCTGAGGACTATGGTTACCTGGTCCTCAGATCTCTGCAGGGTAAATCCAGACAGATAGCTAGACTATCTGTCCAATCTGAGGACTATGGTTACCTGGTCCTCAGATCTCTGCAGGGTGAATCCAGACAGCTAGCTAGACTATCTGTCCAATCTGAGGACTATGGTTACCTGGTCCTCAGTTCTCTGCAGGGTAAATCCAGACAGCTAGCTAGACTATCTGTCCAATCTGAGGACTATGGTTACCTGGTCCTCAGATCTCTGCAGGGTAAATCCTGACAGCTAGCTAGACTATCTGTCCAATCGGAGTTTTCTCTCACATGACTATTTAACAGCGGCTCCGTGTGGAGTTGTTCTGATTGGTTTAAATAAATGCTGTTTAACCTGAGCCCGTTGTCCTCCCATCCCCAAATGCCATGCGGAGTATCCAGACCCTCCTTCAGCGTGCTTTGGAAGAGGGTCTGGCAAAACAAGACTAGACAGAGGTGATGAGAAAAGTGGAAATGAGTTAGTTTTTTTTCCTCATTTGAGCAAAATTGAAATTGTGGTCATAAAACACTTAATTTCCTGATTTGTTCTGCAACAATTTGTGCCTTTTTTGCCTCAAGTTATGTTCCAAATGTTTTTATTTATGTAAATAAAACTATAGTAGGTTTTTGTGTTGTTCCTACTTTCTTTGCATTCTTCGCCTTTCTTTCGCTATCATTACTGACTCACTTGAGAAGCCTTCTCGCCACCATGTTGTCATGGATTCCTTTGAAATAGAATTGCACTGAATTTTCACATGCATGTTCACAGATTTAAGTTGGAGCTTTGTCCCTGAGCGTGTGCTGGCCCGGCCTGCAGTGGAGGATCCTCCCGGTCAGATCACGTTGCAGTTTCAGCAGTGTTTGGCTAGAGGATGCCACAGGAACATCTAACTGCCGAACCACGGCTGCAGCTCAGCAGCTGGAGCCGACACAAGACCCGCCTGAGGCCGAGTCACTAGGTTTGATTCTATTACTAGTATTACTAGTCCTTTACTCTAACGTGTTTACTCCCTATAATAGGATTTAGAGAGATATTGTGTCAAAGTTTGTCAAGGTGTTTCTGCACATAATTAAATCTTAAGGAGAACTCTACAAGTCCTTTAGATATTCCCAGTGTAATATAACGATGTTACTGTACAATGTTATGACTATATATATATATATATATATATATATATATATATATAGTCATCACTCTATAATAAGTTCATAATTAACTAAAGTATTTTTTAAACTTTTAGTTCTAATAAATTAATAAGTACATTTAATATCGGAAAATTACATTTGATACTTAAGTACAGTAAACATCAGATTTAAGACTTTTTTTACTCAAGTAATATTCTAAAAGATGACTTTAACTTCTACCAAAGTCATTTTTTGTAAGATAGGCTACTTTACTTTTAATCAAGTATTGCTTTCAAGTATAAGACTGGATATTTCACAACGGTACTTTCACTGTAAACTACATAACGTGCCCCCCCCACCCAAATCACTTAGGCTACTTATCCTTAAAATATGAACAAACATAATTTTATTAAAATACATTCAATGGTAATAGCAAAAAAATGTAAAAGGTAAATGCATTTATGGTAGCAGTGTTGTAAGAACACTACACTGTCAAGAAACTCTGTTATAAGTAAAAGTCCTGCATTGAAAATCGTACTTGTGAAAGTACGCGTGAAAGTATCATCAGGAAAATGTACTTATGTATTAAAAGTAAAAGTACTTATTACAGAAACATCTTAGAAACACACTGTTCTAAGTGTTATATTGGTTCATCATTTCAGCTGGACTTGTAGGCCTGTAAATAGTATTTTAACTATGTGTATTCTGTGTGCAAAAATCTTAATTTATAAAGTAACTAAAGCTGTCAGATGAACGTTAGCGGAGTAAAAAGTAGAATATTTCTCTCTGAAATGTAGCGGAGTAGAAGTAGAAGGTGGCATGGGGAAAAAAAACAATTAAGTAAAGTACAAGTACCTCAACATTTGTACTTTAGTCCAGTCAAGGTTGAGATCTCCACTTTGGAGCAAAATTGAAATTTTGAACATGAAACACTTCCTTTTCTTCATTCTGCTGAATTTTTCTGCATCAATTCCTAGTTCAAATGTTTTTTTTATTTATGTAAAGAAAATAATATTTCCTTTGAGTGCAGTACTCGAGTACATATACATTCCACCGCTTCATGGGAGCAAACTAAAAGATGTTCTGATTTGCAGAGATATAATTAATAAGGGGAAAGGTCCAAATGAATGGAATGTAAAGTATATGAAGAATTAAAAGTGCATATTTATTTTAGTTGACTTTGCTAGTTGCCCGCCCCTAAACATAATAGCTGATCTGTGGAAAAAGAAAAAGAAATCTTCTCTTGTCTTTTTCATTCCCAATCCCCATTCCCATTTTTTTTTCGGTACTTGCAAAATAATATTTTACACATTCAAGCAGAAGTCGTGAAATTTGCATTTCCCCCTCTAAGGCTAAATTTGTCTTGTCTCGCACCACCACAACAACAACACCACCACCACCACCTATTCTCTCTCTCTCTCTCTCTCTCTCTCTCGGAACCAAATGATTCGCACAACCGCTCTCTATTCCTCTGCTGCATTCAGGGCCCACGGAAATGATAGTACATGTGAGCTTCATGCGTGAAAATGAAAATCCAGCGGTCGGGATCCACACACCTGCTGTCACACACTGCTTGTTGATTTCCACCACAGTCAATAACAGTTAGAGCTGTAACAATTTTCAAATTTGACTGCATTAGTAATTTCTTCAGAAATAATTGCGATTAACAATATAAGTGTCTCGTTCAGTCAAATTAACAAATGAATGTTTTGAATGAATCCCAGGATGGATCTTTGGTTATATATATCACAGTAATGTGGCCCAGATAATGCAATACCACAAATACACAGCCTTTGAAGTAAACAACGCCTCTTTACTATCATAAAATGGATTTTTGTTCATATGAACGTGTGAAATAATTATATATTGTCCGACCAATAAGCACTTAGATAATTACAATTTGGCACATATGTAAACAAAATCAACAATTACCAGTTGCACGCCTTAGCACCTTAGCTAATGTTAAACAAATAAAACCGTGTATATGCAAAACAAATTGACAATTAGACAATTACAGTATGTTGTAATTGTTATTATCATAAGCCATGTTTGCACACACACGTTGTTATGGTAACAGTAAAATTAGACTGAACTTCATGAATATTGACACACAAGTCTCATTGGATGAACAATAAACGCTGATATGAAACATTTTTGCGTTTACACTTTAGTTTAGGTCATTTTATGGTTGCAACCCGCCATGAAACCTTACCCATGTGATGTCATTATGCACAGGGAGGGGGGGGACATATCCTCCAGAGGGAAGTTTTGAGCGTCAACGACTTAAATTTCCTGTATTCGGATACACTTTGATGCACCAATTTACAGGGGGAATATCTTTATTAAGCCTATGTGAGGAAGAAAAACACAGAGGACGATTCAAAAGATATCAAGAATATAATATCATTTTTAAAGCGGGTATATGGAAATCCTGGAGCTCTTCTTAGTGGGTGTATACTGCGTATACCTGTGTATCACGTAGACTACACCACTGCACATGTCTGCTATTAAATGGTGCAGCTTTAATCTATGCAACCCAAACCGGAAATGCATAGTTTACACTCACACACAAGGAGTAAATGATGTAAAAGTGATATATAGTGTTATGATATACACATGGGGTTAAATGTGATATCATGAAATGAGGATTATGCCAAAAACTTGGTATTAAATCTTCTATTCCAAATTACTGTTTAACACACTGCTGTGTATGTGTTGTGTTCAGAGGCACCCTCGGTCCGTCTTTCTTTTCCAAGACTGTAATTTTTGAGAAAGAACAAAAAATATAAACCTTATAATCAATAACATAATAAAACTAGAGAGAGGCAGGGCAGTTCAGCCCGACCAGGCTCCTCTCTTTACCCTGTCTCTCTTAGTTATGCTGTAATAGTTTTAGACGGTCGGGGGGGCTTCCTTGTACACACTGAGGTCCTCTCTCCTCAACTTTCCATTTGTGTGCATCCATGTCCCAGGAAGGTTTTATTCCCGCACCATCAGCTTCTACTTCTTCAGCTTCTTCTGTGAAACCTTCTTCTTCTGGGCCACCTCCTCCTCTGGTTTGGGGACGATGTGCTCCTTCTCTGTGAGGATCATCTCAATGTGGCACGGCGAGCTCATGTACGGGTTGATGCGGCCGTGGGAGCGGTACGTGTGTCACCTCATCTTTGGGGTGACACACTTGATGACCAGGGAGTCCACGTCCAGACCCTTAAGCTCGGCGTTGCTCTCGGCGTTTTTGAGCATGTGGAGGAGGAACTCGGCGCTCTTCTTGGGCCAGGGCCCTGAGTCCAGCCGTGACTACATTGCCTCGCCCTGTAATGCTGCACAGTGCTCTGCTATGCAATGAACTACTACAAACTACTATTTTAGTCACTGTTCCATTATATTTTATTGGGACTGTTATTGCCACTCTTCATTCTAACCCCATCGGCACCGTCAGACTCCACCTACCAAGAGCCTGGGTCTGGGTCTGGGTCTGGGTCTGTCCCAGGTTTCTTCCTAAAGGGAGTCTTTCCTCCCCACTGTTGCTTGCTCTGGAGGAAACTAGGAGTGTGGTCTAGACCTGCTCTATCTTTAAAGTGTCTGGAGATAACTCTTGTTATGAATTGATACTATAAATCAAATTGAATTGAAATCCAACCCAAATTTAGTTTCCTTTTCTAACCCCGACTCTTGTTACAAACTAACCCAGACGATTGTCGCCATGAACCGGTTTAGTTTAAAGACAGCCTTGCATTGCCAGAAATAAAATAAAAAAAGTTTAACAATTTAAAATACAAAACAGCTGTAAGATAAATAAAGATATAACAGAATTGTAAAAGTGCACTATATAAAAGACTACTTTCAGATATAATTATTGCACCTGGGAATTTTCACATTATCTTATTGCACACAGAAAAAAACATGATAGATAAAAAAAGAATAACAATCAATAAAAAAATAGCATTAAATGGAAATACTTAAGTAAAGAATAAATAGCTTACACATGCTAAGTTAGCTTACTTTCCACCACTGCAGAATTTACTGAAAGAAAGTTAAAGTGGACGCTTAGTGTTTTTTTCCCATATAACGTGAACGCAGCATTCGTCTTCGCCTCTCTCCCTTCTTCTGTACTCCTTGCAGGACAGTAGGGGGGGACGGCTTGTTCCTGGAAGAGCCCAGCCTGCCTGCAGAGTCACTCACATTCCTGGCTGGGATTCAATGACTGAGCCAGACACACAAACACAGAGGGAGGGAGGGAGGGAGAGAGAGACGTAGACTGGGGGGAGAGAGAGAGAGAGAGAGAGAGAGAGAGAGAGAGAGGGAGAGAGAGAGAGAGAGAGAGAGAGAGAGAGGGAGAGGGAGAGGGCTGGTCTCAGACTTGTCTTCTACATACAGTCAGAGCGAACTGCGGGGGCAGACGGAGCGGATTGCGCCAGTCCTCGACAGCGGAAAGAGCCTCATCTAAGGTTTTTTATCGAGCTGTATCGACTCACAACTCACGCGTTTGTTTCATTTTTGCCTACTTCTTTTTTTGGAACTTTTCGCTTACTCTGGAGTTTGGAGAGCCCCCCGTCCCCCCGTCCCTGCTCCCACCCTAGATATGGACAGTCGGCGACCCGCTGCAGGGAGCGCCTGGCCGGTGTAGCCTACATTCAGTAGTCGCTGGAGTAAAACCGTAAATTCGCCCTGTGGGACTTTTACTGGATGTTTCATGAAGCGCTTCGCAGTTTTGGTCAGTTCTGGGACACCGTGGATTGACCAGGTTCAGAAACGGAGAGATACTGGTGTTTTCCTGTCGACGACAAGAAGGATCTACGCTTCTAAAGTTGCAGGAAAAACATGGAGACTGTAAGTCGGCAGAGCTTCCAGCCTCATCCGGGACTGCAACAAACTCTCAAGCAGTTTCACCTCAGCTCTATGAGCTCTCTTGGCGGACCGGCGGCTTTCTCTGCCCGGTGGCAACATGAGCTTCTCTTCAAGAAGGACGGTAAGGAGCCCGAACCGGTTCTGCAGCATCTGCCGCCACCGGTGATGCCGGGCCCGCTGTTCATCCCGTCGGACCGCTCCACGGAGCGGTGCGAGACGGTTCTGGAAGGCGAGACCATCTCGTGCTTCGTGGTCGGCGGGGAGAAGCGACTGTGCCTGCCGCAGATCCTTAACACGGTGCTGAGGGACTTCACCTTGCAACAGATCAACTCTGTGTGCGACGACCTGCACATCTACTGCTCCCGGTGCACGGCGGACCAGCTGGAGATCCTCAAAGTCATGGGGATCCTGCCCTTCTCGGCCCCATCCTGCGGCCTCATCACCAAGACGGACGCCGAGCGGCTCTGCAACGCCCTGATCTACGGAGGCGCCTACCCGCCGCGCTGCAAGAAGGAGCTGAGTGGAGGCTCTCTGGAGCTGGAGCTCACCGAGAGGAGCTTCAAAGTATACCACGAGTGTTTCGGCAAGTGCAAGGGCTTGTTCGTGCCGGAGCTGTACACCAGCCCGAACGCGGCGTGCATCCAGTGCATGGACTGCAGACTCATGTACCCGACGCACAAGTTCGTGGTGCACAGTCACAAGGCACAGGAGAACAGGACTTGCCACTGGGGCTTCGACTCGGCCAACTGGAGGGCGTACATCCTCTTGGGCCAGGATTACTCTGGGAAAGAGGAGATGGCCCGTTTGGAGCAGCTCCTGGACGAGATCAAGGAGAAATTTGACTTCGCAAACAAGTACAAGAGGAAAGCTTCGCCCAGGGTGAGTTGGACGTCATGTTACATACTGTACCTCACCATGGAGCTCCGATCACTTTGTTTTCTGTGTGCTCTGCAGCTCGTGTAGTTTAATTTTGTTTATAGTTTCCACATTATCCTCCATCCTCAACATCCTGTTTACGCGTTGCAGCCCAGTTTCTTCTGTTATTTTCCTGCTGTGATTTTTTTTATATAATGCATTGTGGCATACCTCCCCCTAACAGCACTGAGCTTATTTTGAAGTTACTTTTCAAATCCAGTATTACCCACACCTTCAAAGGCATTCGTATCCAGCAGGTAGTGTACCCTCCTTAGATGGTAACTTAAATGGCTCTCAACAATTTTTGGAGGTTTTGGAAGGGGTCCCGAAAATGTCCCCAGCTGCTGGAGGGAGTGCTGTAGATATTGGCTTTCATAGATTGTCAGCTTGTGGTCCTGGGAGTCCCAGTTGTCTTTGAGAGGGCTCCCTGTGGGCCCACGCAACATTGAAAATTTCCCCCAGTAAAGTAATGCATAAAGAAGGGTTAATTCCCACCACTTGCACATTTCCATAATTAATCTGGGGTTAAGCCTCTATCTTATGGATGTCTGTTGTGTAATATGTGTTAACCTCCTGTAGAGGAGCCACTCACTATTTGGTCATCTTTGACATGTTGTTACTAATTGGGCCTCATCCAGCAGTGACAACAAAACGCCTCTGGTGGCAATAAAGCCATTATTTGCCCGTGAAACACCTCTCAGGCTCACTTTTATTGCCCTGCACTGTAAATACAATATAATTTACCAACAAATGGCACAATGGGACGTAGTAAACAACAGTTAGCTGGAGTGTGTATAACATAAACATGAATTCGGATGTAAGTGAGGAAATAATTTGTTCCTCCTTTCCCCAGATTTTTCCCACACACACACACACACACACACTTACACTCTCACACAGTCTACTTGTCTGGTTGTTTTTTATTGCATGTGCTCCTATTGTAGGGGATACGCTGTTCTTATTACGACAAATTATGCCAATTTTGTGTGTCGGTGTAGCTTTATGTGTCACACTATAATGCAATGGTTGTGTGGCTGTCATGTGCCTGGCTTCCTGTGGGTTTAATCAGCGCTACTATCAGTGTTAAAGGCTTTACGTTCTTTTTTCTGGTTTTGTCCACATCCTGTGATTCTCTTTCCGCGTGAGATAGTTCTAAAATGTTTGAATAACCAGAAGTATCGAGCATCCATGCAGGTATTGGCTCTGACGGTTTCCTGTGGTTCTTGTGGTCAGATACAAGACTTGAGACCACATGAAGTAGTTCAGACATCTGAATCTGATTTTCCATGCTTCCTCCATGCTCTGCTCTCTGGGCTGGCTGACTGTAAGACTGCATGAAGGGATTATAATGTCTGCAGGCAGGAGTTTGCAGAGAGAGTAGTTGTGTGGTAGACTGATAAAAGAAATCCCACCCCCCCCCTAGAAAAAAAGAGGCTACTGCAGCCATTTGCATGAGCTGTTACACATGAATGGAGTTGATGGAGCAGGGTTTAGAAGTATTGTGGTGGAAACATAATATGATCCCAACAAAGGAGAGCATTCAGCAAACATTGGACCCCCCCCTAACATCCACCTACCCCAGGCCAGCCACCCACCTCTGGCATACATGCACCCACCCACACACACACACCCACCACACACACACTCATCCTCCCCCTTTCTTGCTTACTTTTTACTCCAATCGGATTGAAACCAGAGTGTACTTCTAGGCAGCACACTTGTTGACGAGGCACCAAAATCGAAAGTCTTTACTTGAAGCTTCTGTCTAGTTCTCCGCTGAGGTTTCTCTCAGAGGGATCTGCCAAAGAAAGAGAAATCGGGGAGATCATTGATTCCCCCCCCCGCAATGACCTTGTTTCAAGAAAACTGTGATGAGGGGATACATGCTGGGCAGGAGTTGAGGAATATTGCTTAACTTATGGCAACAGAGCTCCCCTTTGTCAGCACATTTCAGTCCAGCCGAGGCCCTTTGAGAAATGCTCTCGGGGGATGTGGGGCAGAGTGCTAGACTGTGTCGAGCAGCCTTCTACCTTTCAGCGCACAGGAAAATGCCATCATCTGCGTGCTGTCAGCGGAGTAAGCGGGCAGCTCTGTGAATATTAATGAGGGCGTTTTCAAAAGTGCGAGTGGCAGTCTCGCAGGCAGACAGACACAGGAAGTGTTATTGTCGCACTTCCCTCCTTGCAGATGCTCTTATGAGTGCTTCCTTCTTAGGCGTAGACATGCACATGTCTGAATCCGAGACCATTCGAGGGAAAAAGGCTTATTGCTTTTTGCAGTCCTTTGCAGTTGCAGTTCACTCTCTGTCCTTTTGGTCTCAGAGGATGTGAGCCACGTCATTGATTGTAATCGGCAACGAGCAAGTGCAATGAACTATTGAATTGTTAAATGACTTTATGTGCTGGGTGTGGAACATTTCTCAGAGTTGCTCACACCAGTCCTTGGCTGCGAGTCTTTTGGTTTCTGGCTGGCACACATGTGGGTGGCACACATAATCAGTGGCTTTCCGCATCAGGATGTTTAGATAAGGGTTGCGGCGGCAGATTTACTATGTTGCTAACTTTATAATTCGCCCTCAAGATGATGTGATTTCTGCACAATCCATCTGTTTCACGGAGATATGAGGACGAGAGTTGAGGCTTGGAGAGGGGAGCTTGCTGTCGAGCCAGCTCCAGCTTGACTCATGCATTGTTTATGTCAAACTTTCTCCGATTTTTTTTTTTAAGGTGCCCTGCTAAATGGCGAGGGTCTAGACTTGTGTTTTCAACAGCTTCACTTTTGGAAATAGATAGGCCTTTTTCTTTGTCGAAGGCATGGTATCGGGCACATCATTTTGATTACAAATCATTTATTAGAGGCAGACAGGCAGTTAGTCTGTACTGACATTTCCAGATCTGCCACGCCTTCAGAGAGGTGAGGCGGTTTTATAGCTGTTATATGAAAACAAGCTGAACACTCTGTACATGGCTGTACAAGACACTGTACAAGTCAACCATGTCTCTGCTGCTTGCGGTTGGATACAGTAATCCAGATTTACAACTCATCCAATGATTCGTTTTGATTTGTTTAGAGCTTATGCTCCATTATGTTACTTTGCTAACACTCCACACATTCCTGCAGGCAGTTTCCATGCTTTATCCTCTAGTTGTAAAGTCTGAAACTAAAGCTGACCAGTGTTCTACAGCAACCACTAAACCCTGAAAATGGCAAAAAGGAGACAAAACATTGGTTGTATTTTGATCTTTGCATTTAAAACATTGCACTTGGCTAGCCATTCTCTAATGTGCAGGAGCTAAAACTTCCCCTTTTTACTTCCACAACCCCCACCCCTGAGAAGCCCCCACTGCTGCTTGGGATATCTGGCCTCCAGCTGAAGAGGCCGCTTGTTTCAGGGTGGTGGTGGTGGTGGCGGAGGCCCAGAGGAAGTGAACTCCCCAAGGGGATATAGGCCCATGTCCTGTTTCATATGCAAGGCGCAGTGTTGGCTAAGCCTGCTGACAGCCAGCCATGTCCACGCGGTGGACAGGACAACAGCTGGTAGCTGCGCATTTCAATGGCTGCTGAGGGAATATTTGTATTTCAGTGAACGTAACCGTCGCAAAAGTCTCCCGCAGTTTTGTCCTGTTTTTTTTTTTTTTTTTTTTTGGGGGGTGGGGGGTTGAAGTGATTTAATGCTGCCCTTTCTGTTTGATGGTTCTCTTTTTTTTTTTTTGGCCTGTCAAAATAGTGAAATTTAGAATTTGTTCTCTGTGCTTTGTAAAGGAGGAAGCCACCGATTCAATTAGGCCTGTGTAATGAGTTCTGCTGCCTGGCCAGGCTGCCAGTCTGGGTTTCTAATGGAGGACAGCATGGACTGAGGGTCAGAGAGATCAATGCCAAATTGGCATTCGAGTGTCTTTATGTCAAGTGGGATTGAAAACTCCATCACTTCTGAACTTAATCGAAGCGGACTGACGGACCAGCAACATCGAGTGCTTCCTAAGTGGAGTTGACTGGCTGACATTCTGAGGAAAAGAGAAAGAAGAAAACAACTCTTTTCTTTTTTTTTTTTTTTAAAGATTTGGGCTGTAATTGTTTTTAGCCTGAATGGTGTGCAAAATGAAGTGTGTGTCTTTTGTTTGTCGGTTTATGCATGTGTTGTTTAGTCTCCTCCTCTCTGTGTTTTTTGGCTCTGGGAATGCATTCCACGTCTCGGTCGAGATTATTTTTTTGGGCTTTTCCACCTTAAATTTTTGATAGGACAGTTAGTTGAGAAAGGGGAAAGACATGCAGGAAATCATCACAGATCGGATTCAAACCCTAAACGTCTGCGTCGAGGCATTAACCTGGAATTACACGTGCGCCCGCTCTACCACTGAGCCAACCTGGCCACGTCTCGGTCGCTTGTTTGTAGTTTTTTTGTGTCTGTTAATTTCACTTCTGTTGTGGGTTTTCCAAAGCCGTTACATTTGTCTTCCCCTCTGCAGGAAACTGCTGCAATACCACTTAGTTTGCTCTTTTGTCCCTTTCTGGGAAAAAAAACCCCGGTCAGTAAAGAGTGACTTTTCTCTGAGGCTCCTCAACATTAGCTTTGAGAAACAATTAGTTTGAGAGATGAAAGGTCTGCGCCATGATTTTGATGTGCCTTTTAAACGTCCACCATTGCACACTTGGGTAACAGGGAGAGAGAGTGCGTTGTCAGGTTGTTGTGTTGTCTGGAAACATTTTTTTAGCATGTCTCCCTGCAAAAAGCTCTTATATTTGTTTAAAGTTTAAAGGGGGTACCCTCAGTTGTTGCTTGACTGTACCCTGGAAATCCAGAGTTCTCGCAAGATCCCAATTAAAATTTTCTCAGCAAGTTACTGTGGCATGCTGCTCTTTAACTGTGCCCTTGTAACCGAGCTTCACCAATCACATGTTCACTATAGACCCATAGTAGTCTCGAATCACCAACTCTGCACACCTTTCTCAGGCAGTCTTATATGCCCAGTGAGTTCAGAAACCTTGACATCACAGCGATGTCTGACAAAAAGCAGAAGTCTCATTCAGAAGGAGACAGTGACTGAGGAGAACGAGAAAATGAGAAGTTCAATTCTTTGTGTGAGAAATGGACGGCGCGATCGGCCAATTGCTTCATGAAGAACTGTCTGGCTGTGGTCAGTCTTTGTGCGTAGGAGGAAAGCAGCTGCGAGGGGAAGGACAACAAGGCTCTCTGGGGCTAATGGGCTACCGACCACCTACCCGCCTGTCCGTTCAAAAAAAATGGAGGAAAAAAAAAAATAGGATCCAGAGAAGTAGTCCATGTTGTGAGAAACCAAGCGTGCAAGCTGTCTGGGAAAGTAGTGCATGCAAAGCTCAGAGCAAATGTGTTTGAGGAGCCAAGAGCATGCATGGACATATAGTATTTCCTCCCACTCAGTGAAACCCCTTCTCAGAATATTCTATGCTTTCCAATAAAGCCGAAAACTAACAAGCACACTCAGCTTGCTGTGGCTTATCTTAATCTCTAAAAGGCCAGGAGTGTGTCTCATTGGAGTTATTGTAAGAGCGGCAGAGAAGACCGCACCCGGTGACCTCCATCAGGTGTTGCGTGAAAAATCTGCTCTTTTCTCGGTGAGATGGTGCAAGTCCATGTGTGACTTGACCGCTGGCATGTAAACGGCACTGTGTCCATTTTTTTGCTAGCATTCAATATTGATGGTAGGTTACTGTAGGCGGTGAGGTCCCTGCATGTTCATTTAATGAGAGAATCTTTGAAATATTCATCAACACACACGGCACTGTAAGCTCAGCTGTTGTCCTAACTACACATCCCCAAGCACCACCCTATAACTTTTCGCCTCCCTACCAGCCCCGAGTGATTAGCACTGAATTAGTATTTTTGTGTCTGCCAAGTGGCAGAAAAGTTAAACCTGCATGATTCAGGGCAAAATATGAATCACGATTTTTTTTATCTTAGATTTGATATCAGGATTCTCCACCATGATTTTTTTCTCACAAAGTGTAATGTGTATTGCACACATGAACCATGACAAAGCAAAACAAATTGGCAGTACCCAACATAGATTTTTTTGGGCACCTATAGCACATTGTTCATCACCACAAGCCTGTAAACACAGAGGCTTCAATGAAGAAAGGGGAGAGCTTTAAAACCTGTTTCATACAGTCGATGTTTTAATCTCAGAAGAAAGTAGTAGCGTGTGTGATGCAGTCGGCTCGTAAAATTAAATGAGAATTTAAGTCATTAAAAAAAAAAAGAAATTACCAAAAAATGAAATTGTGAATTGGGGTGAAAATTGATTTTATACTTCAAGCTACACAGACTTTCCCCAGACCAAAGCTGCAAAGCTCACACAGTTTACCACTGAGCGGTAGGTGATTTGCAGGTGAAAAGATGTTTTGGGCTTTTGAAAAATTGGAAACGTTTCTAGATGAGTTTGGTCATTTTGAAGGGGTCATTGAAACCAAGACGCCTAGCTGTCTTCCCGCCTGCTGTTGGTGTGTTTACGGTGGGGGGGCTGGATCTCTTCCGCTGTCTGTGTATGGACCACACACATCACTAACATCCAAGTCATGTCTGAAAGCAGCTACGTTTGGCTCGACGTGGTAGCTTGTGTTGCACATTATCACAGAGCTCAAAGTGAGATCCCAGATCCCCCATACACACACACACACACACACACACACACACACACACACACACACACACACACACACACACACACACACATCTATTATGTGTTGAGAAAGATACAGCCTCTCTCTGTGGGGGATGCTTGAGAGGCATTAGCGGATATCCATGTAGAACATGCTTTGCTTAGGAAGGTCCCAGTCATCCCGTTGTCTTGCTGTGTTTTTCTCAGTCTACAATTTTAACCAAAGATGTAACCATTCAAATAACATGTAAATATTTGGGGGGGCTGGACCCGGCTGGACTGGTTGATGTTAAGGTTGTGAGTTCTACACTGCCAGGGCAATGGCTTACATTGCGAGATGGAGGAATGGTTGGGTGGGGGGTTACTTTGTGCTGCGTCAGCCCACGAGCACCCTTTGTATATGACTAGCAGCGTTGGCCTCAGCCAGCAGCACGCGACCTTTCCCTCCCCAAATAAAGAGGTGACCCACCTCACCCCTTGCCTCTCTGGAAGCGCAGTTGGCCAATTGCGTGCCGCTGAAATACTCCCACGGGGCAGATGGCTGTCTGACGAAGGCAGCTAGACTCACACACACACACACACACACACTTCTATCCAACAAATTAACATCCACCGGCGCTGTGGTGTATTCGAACAAACAATTGCGTGATGAGATGTGCGTTAAGATGTGTTTCAGATTTCGTCTACAGATTTTGGGCTTACACAAAACATGCGAGACACACGGGAACATTTGAATAGCAAAGGCTGCCTCTGCCTCATTTGGTGTGCGATTGTGCATGGAGCTGGTTGAGTACATGATTTGCAGTCGTTGATGTGTGTGAGCGTGTCTGTGTGCATGTTTTGTGCCTGGATCAGCTGTAGGAGGAGATTAGCATGAGCTCACTGCCTACTTATTTCCATCACCATCTGCCTGTCTCCCACAGTGATGCTTCCACACACACACACACACACACACACACACTACAAACATGCATGAGCACAGACATCCACACAGCACCCAAATCCCACCCCCGCAATGCCTGACTAGTCTTATAATGAATACAGAAGCAGACAGAATCACGTGCAAATACACACACACACACACACTTGTCACACACTTGTCTGCAACATCCACCAGGCATGGCTTAGAACATCCTCCCATAGTGTCATGTCAGAAGCCAGTGGTCCATCTCATACTGTCGGGACAACAATTAACGGGTTTTCTTCAAGGAGCTTTTCCTTAGTCGTGTCAAATGTGGGGAAGGAAGGACAGGTAGAGACAGAGAAGGCAGATACAAGCTCATAATAAGCTGTGCTAATCTTATTTCTGATTAAAATGGCACAGTTCCCACCAAGGAGGATGCTGCCAAGTCAACTCAGGAGCTTTGCAAAATCTCTGACAAGTGGATGGGTTGGCGATTGTGAAAGATATGGATTTTTAATTTTTATTTTAATGGAGCACAGCTGCAAAGTGTCAAAAATGCATAGTTCAAAATATGAAACCTTTGACCTCAGTTACAGCTATGTAGTGCATAATCTACCTGGCTAAATCTGGCTTGTCTTTAACCTTATGGGACATTATGGTTCATTAAGAAGATGCAGGTTTTGCTCATCTGTCGTGTCCATCGCCATTGAAGTTCCTTGAGCACAAAGCCTAGTTCACAGAGCATTCACCTTTTTTCTTCTGAGCACAAGTGTTGTGGCATGGCGGGCATTAAATACTCCACGACCCCCTTTCTAAATAATGGTGTGTGTCAGCTCTCAAAACAAGCAAAGGCAGACATTGAGAAGGGTTTGAAAGGGCTCGAGGTGTATTTTCTGTTGTTGTGGAGGCCGGCTGGGTCCTCGGGAAACCTCTTTGTTGTGCTTTTTTTGTGTTGTGGGGGGGGGGAGGGGTCAAGCTGGCTTGGCCTCAGCCATGTAGAAGGGCAGCTCTGCGAGGTGTGATTGTAAGAGTATGGGGGTGGGTGGGGGCTCGCTGTATGCTGACTAGCCATTGTCGCCTCTTTTGTGGTGGGTATCAGCTGTGGATCGGTGATTGTGGGACAGATAGAGGTGATAACCCCCCGCCCCACCCCCTCCACTGTTGGGGTGATCAGTGCTCCCAAAGCGCCTGAGTCATGGACCATTGCTCATTGTTTGCCTCCCCCTCCTCCATCCACCCTCTCGCTTCTGACAGCGTCATGGCTGCTGCTGTCCAGCACAAACAAGAGGACAACAAAGAGGTCGCCTTTTTATTCACGTCAGAATACACCTTTTTTTTTTTTTTTTTTTTTTAAATGCTTTAAACTTCTACTTCAGTGCACACCTGAGGGAGAATGTATAAAAATCTGAGGATTACGGACATGGCTTGAAAAAATGTAATTTCAACACTGGAGAATACACCAGAATCTGCAAGGGGAGCATTTTCTCTACAAGCGTTTGCAGGGATTATTCCTGCAGCCTAATGAACGAGCCATTCTCTCAGAATGTACCACGAACACAGAGCTGTCTTGTGCACTTGGTTTCTAAGGAAAGGTGTATCTTCCTAACACCCTCTGATCTGTTGTTTAGTCTGCTTTGACTCACAGCTACGTCTAGCCGCTCTGGTTAAGTTAGGGCAGTATGGGTGAATCTTAAACCGGATGAATCAGGGAGTGGACCAGCTTGCCCTATTGATCCAACTGTGATTGGCCGTTTATAGCCTTTCTTAGTTTATCAGATAATCAGTTTATTTTTGTCATAAGCAGCGCTGTGAGGCCAGGTGTGCCACTATAGAAGAAGATCCAGTTTCCAGGGGGGTTGGGGGAGAAAGGGGGAGAAAGGTTCTTCTGCCCGGGCAGAAACAGAAACAAAGTCAGTGAACAGCAGCCACACCTCAGCTGCAACTTGTCAGGAAGTCTCTGTCTGTGTGTGTGTGTGTGTGTGTGTGTGTGTGTGTCTGTCTGTCTGTCTGTGTGTGTGTGTGTGTGTGTGTGTGTGCACGCCTGCGTGTTTGATTGATTGAGCAAACCAGGGCCTCTTGGTTGAGGCTCAGAAGGCTCAGTTTACTTTGGAATAAAGTGTCACAAACAAAGGTTCATACTGTGGTTAACATCCTTCCTCCAGGCTAGCCAGGCCATTCCTCCACTCCAAGCCGCCAATCTCTCCAATCAATCCATCCCAGCGCCACTCTGGCAAATGAAGCGGCCATGCAGATGCTAAATTAAACAATATGCTGAAAGGAGATCCCCTCCTCCTGGCACGGATGCCTGCTTCTCGTGTTCAGGAAGCCTTCACCAGGCCCAGGCTTGTTCCTTCTTTGCTTTAACCAACAACCCACTCCCCCTTCAACTCAACCCAATAATTTCACATCCCATGCCCTTTCCCCCCCCGACTCGCCCACACTGTTCAATTCTTATTGCGAAGCGCACACACGTGCAGACACAGTTAAGATCTCAACAAACTTCTGCACATGCATGCACATGGCTTTCCAGACATCCTCTGTCCACACACAACCACACACACACACACACGTGTGCAGGGACACAAATGTGCACATACACTCATTACCCAGAGCAGACAATAGACCTCTTGAAGCCCTTGGCGTATAATTAATGTAATTGTAGGTCTCTAAGACAACGTAATGTGTGGAGAGTGTGACCGCCCCTGACCCACAGTGAGCACAAAGACATTATTCTCGGCGTCTTCCTTTAGAGAAACACTGCCAAGTAGAGCTGAGCAATATATCAATATTATATATAGAGATATCGTGATATGAGACTAGATATCGTCTTAGATTTTGGATATCGTAATATGACATAAGTGTCTTTTCCTGGTTTTAAAGGGTGCATTACAGTAAAGTGATGCCATTTTCTGACCTTACCAGACTGTTGTATTATTTGCCTTTATTACCCACTTAGTCATTATATCCACATTACTGATGATTACTTAACAAAAATCTCATTGTGTAGATATTTTGTGAAAGCCAGTCAACTCTACAATATCGTTGTGGTATCAATATCCGGCATTTGGTCAAAAATATTGGTGTGTGTGTGTGTGTGTGTGTGTGTGTGTGTGTGTGTGTGTGTGTGTGTGTGTGTGTGTGTGTGTGTGTGTGTGTGTGTGTGTGTGTGTGTGTGTGTGTGTGTGTGTGTGTGTGTGTGTGTGTGTGTGTGTGTGTGTGTGTGTGTGTGTGTGTGTGTGTGTGTGTGTGTGTGTGTGTGTGTGTGTGTGTGTGTGTGTGTGTGTGTCTCAGTCAGCACTTGTGGTTTGCAAAGCTGTCACAGTTTTTTTGTGCTTTAGCAATGACAATGGACGTCTTGTTAAGACCATCATGTTTCACTACTAAAAGCCTATCTATTAGATTATGGGATTAAGATAATTGTCTGAGGGGGTGGCACCTGGTCTCTACTGGTCTCTACTGGTCTCTATTGGTCTCTACTGGTCTCTACTGGTCTCTACTGGTCTCTACTGGTCTCTACTGGTCTCTACTGGTCTCTACTGGTCGCATTGGTTGACGGGGCATCTCTCGCTCTCTCTCTTTGGTTGCTTTTTTTCTTTTTCTTTGAGCGAGTGAGAAACCATGTTGACGCACTGATTTAACACCCAGTCAACATTGTAGTGTGTGCATCGAGAACAACGTAGGGCTTTGGTGAAAAAAAAAAATACATTTCCCCCAAAATAATACAAAAAAACACTAAAACATTATGGAAATGTCAAGTTTCTTTGTGTCTACATGTGCAACACATTTGAGCCAAAAATGATCAAATAATTGCACCACTTGTATATCCATAAAAACACATTATACCAAGCTACAAATATCATTTTTCAGATGACACAATTTCTAGAAACTATAACCATCTCGCAGAAACCCAAATTGAAATAATGTGATTAGTGTAATATGTCGGCCAGCCTTAGAACAGTTAATCTCCCAAACACAGTCGATAAGAGCTGAGTGGCTTACTGCAGAAGTGTGAGACGAGGTTATAAAGATCATAATCAAGGTGAGCTTATCTGCCATATTCTCGGCCAAGGGAGAATTAGTTTTTATTTTTTAAAAGTTGGTTTTCATTTCTCATCCTGCAGATATAATCAAATACGAGCAGAGAGGTAAGCTCCGATCACGAGTAGTCGCCCGAGATGCATCTGATGTTTTAACCCTTGTGTTGTCTTCCCATCGACCATGCAACTTATGTTTTATGTCAGGGTCCAAATTTCAAATTAAAATTATTATTTTGGGGTTTTTCAAATTCTTTTGTCCCAAATTTCCGATGTTATTGTTGATTTTTTTTTTTTTTTTTGGTCGATTTTTTTCAGCACCTTTTTTGTTGACTTTTTTTTATTTTTCCCCAAATGCTATAAAATTGAATAAAAGACCCAAATTCAATGAAAACAGGGAACTGATCTTTTATTTTACTTGTGAAGAATAATGGTTGCATGTGGAACCATCCATGTTATGTTTTTGGACAGTATAATTGAAAGAAAACCAAATTTCTGATACAGAAAATTTTTGAAAATGGATCAAATTTGACCCGAGGACCACAGGAGGGTTAAAGCCAAGTTGAGGGGTGTACCGCGGCCCCTCTTATCTAGATTTGGACACTATCTGGACTCCTCTGTCTTGGGCCTGGTGTCTTGTATCATGGACGAGACACCAGGCCCAAGACATTTGATTTTCCACAGAGTTCTGACAAGAAGCCGAGTAGGGCGGCCGTGTTTAGTCTCAGCCCAAGGACAGAGCCAGAGGTGTTATGTCTCTCTTGTCTTTTTGCTTTTTTCTCACTCTTCCATGTTTTTTCTTGAAATGGTGACTTTCCCTGCGTCAAACCCCTTCCTCTATCCCCCATCAGTGTTGTCAAAAGGCTACTTTAGGTGGGTAGGGTGTCCTGGAGGGTCTTCCATGAGTCTGTAAGGGTCTGTAAGGGTACCACAGAGGGGTTCTGTGTCTTTGAGATGTTTCCAGGACATTTATTCAATAGGCAGACACTTTTGTCCAAAGTGGCGTCCAACTGAGCCCCAGTAGATCAAGGAGAAGCCCTCAAGACTAAGTGGGTTAACACGTCCACGTTCCTCCTGACACAAATGCCACAAGGCTTTCAGGTGAATGAAGTAACATAAGGGCCAGACAGAGAGTAGGAGGTGTTTTTTAACTTAAATGTCTGGAAGAGCTAGGTAAGAAAGTGGTCAGATCATATTTTTAGTTTCTTTTTGTAAATACTGTATGTAACTGGTTATGTTAAATTGGCTTGTGATACTGTCTCGTGCCTGAATTGAATTAAATCGAAATCGTGTTGTGATATCAGTAAGCACCGCATCGTTGTCCAAGGAATTGTTATATAATGTTTGTATAATGTCTAGAAAGTACTAGAAAGCCTTCGTCTGATGGTTAGCTGAATATTTATTTAACTGTGAGTGTTTAGTTTCCAGTCAGTCCTCCTCTACCATGTCCAAGACATCGGCAGTGTGGCAGCATTTTACAAAAAAAATAGAAAACGGAAAAAAGTCAAATGCAAAGTTTGCAAGCAACAGTTAGCATATCGCAGCTGGACTACAAACATGGCGTCTCACCTAAAAACGGTAAGATAACCTGTCTGTGTTAGGTTGGCTTGTCTGTTTGGAGTAGGCTGTATGAACATATCAGAGTCGGCATATTACATAGTCTAATAATCGTTTTATAACTACCGGCGCACCCACCAGCAACCACGGTAGCGTTCCCCAGACCCTCCCAGACCCTCCCAGACCCCCCCAGACCCTGCTGAATGTTAAGCCTCTATCATCCAAACGCTAAAATAATATCATGGAAGGAATTGTGGACTTTATGTCTCAGAATATGAGGCTGATGCAGCGCTGTCAGAGCCGGCAGACGAGTCATTTCAGTGCAAAATAATTAGGTCCAAAACGATTTAATATACTGCAAATAGCCTACAAGGACAAGTACTGCAGGACAGTACAGGTAATTAATCTAGCATTTTATTCCGCGATTTTTAGTCGAAATTTTTCGCGACTTTAGTCGACCAAGATTTTCTTTGGTTGATTACAGCCCTACATTGCATTGAATAAGAAGCTGCATAGATGGACCGATGCCTCCGATATTCCTCCTCCACAACGGCAGTAATGAAGTGACAGATCCCTGATGTGGATGGGAACAGAAGTGAAGGGATGACCTCACAGCCACATAATCGCCGCGGAGGGACACGCCGACGGGTAATGTGTCCATTAGTCTTCCCTTTGCCAGAGGAAGAAACCAACCTGGCTGGGAGAGGGATGAGATGGAGGACTACTACTTCTCTCTTTCCTCTCGGCCGACTGCTTTGACTGAGCTGAACTGAATACTCATTCGTGCCGATTTCGTGGCGTTTTGTCTCATATCCCCTTCTTTTTGGATCTTTGCCAATTCATTATTTAGTGATTAGACTCTGACATTCAATCTTTTTTGTGCTAAAAAAAATAAATAAATCCAAAACCCTGACAAATTAGGAGTTAACTGAATTATAAAGAAATCCTGTCAGGATGGAAAAGCTTTGTCACAGCTGTTGATAGTCAATACCCTTCTACTGAAAACCTGAATAAAACCATTGTAGACTCAACAAAAACAACAACCAAGGGTCCATCTTTGTGGTCGTGTAAATGTTTCTTACTGGGGGAGCCTGCTGGTCCCTGCCTGGCCTACAGACCATCGATGGGGATCAGAGAGTTTACCCCCCTTCATCATGTGCCCCGTGTGGGGTGACTGTCCGTGGACAACAGCCAGAAGCCGAGGGATGGGCCTTTTATTTTTGTACAAAAGGAAAACACAGCACATATACGCACAGCTGAACCGGTGAACCCATTCAGTGTCACATGTTCACTTTCTGCATTGCAATCCCTCCTACTTCCCTTTTTCTCAGCAGCAGGGTGAGCAGTGTGTCGGCTGTCGGTCACAACAACCCCTTCAGACTCAGTCAGTGTGAACTTGTACCGCAGAGCCGTGGCAGGCAGCGACTTAGACTTCTGGTTTCGACACCACTCCAACTTCCTGTTGTGCCTCCGCCCTGCTGTCTGAAGTTTCTTCAGCACTCCTGACGCAACAGTCCCGCTTGTCTACACTTTCTTGCCCAAGAATGTCTGTTATAAAACATATGAAAGATATTGATAACTAGGGGGTGGGAATCTCTGGGCACCTCACGATCCGATTCTAAAACCCATTATTGATGCATCTTGATGCAACAGTTTTGTTGTCTTACATTTCCATGCGTTAAAAAATATATACATATAAATCTGAAATCATATGCAGTATTCGTCAGTTTTAATGAAATGTTTTGCCTCCTGAGGTTTTTATTTTGTGGTCATCATTCCACGCTTAAGCCTTCAACACGCTGAGTCACCTTATCTCACAGTGATCCTCCATGTCCGAGGCTGAGTCGTGTTTTAAGGTGGAGAACCGCCTTCTTACAACATGAAACATGAGGTGGTCAGTAATGTGTTAAAGTAGATGAACAGCATACAGTATGTGTGTTTTGCACAATTATTTCATGCATGTGTCTTATTAGATCATGTGTGTATATATACAAAACAAAACATTTTTTCTTCCCTTTTGGCCATTTTTGTGTGTTTTCTTTCTGCACTCTTGCCTGAACTCTAAGTTACTTACATTGTCCCGTCCTCTTTCAGTCACTCTGTTTTCAGATTTGCAAATGTCTGGAGACAGTAACTTTTAAATACAAATCGACACATTTAAAAGAAAAAAACAACGAGAATTGCAGAAAGAATTGCGATGCATCTAACTATCGATCCCCCCCCACCCCCCCCCACCCCTATTGACTATCATAACATACTGGTTGAAGGAAGCTTCTGTAGCTACAGTCTCAGCCTTCCAAAACCTACATGTGGCAAACCAAACTCCAGACCCTTCTCCTCGCCACTGGAAAGCATGTGATTTGGCTCCAGAGTGGAGCCTCCTGCTCTCTCTCTTTCTCCCTATGTTTCTTTTTCACTCTCCCAGAATTCAACAGTGGAACAAAATGTCCAGCTCCTGAGTGGAAAGCACCAGTATGTGCTGGCCAGCCGGCTCGATTTTGAGGCTGCCCAGCACCCTGCAGTGAACCAAAGGGCCTCTTTGTGCTCTGCCCTCACCAAGATGTACCCCCCGAGCCGCAAAAAAAAACAAAAACCAACAGCACTGACCCGGCCAGGGGGGGCCTGCCTGCAGACCAAGTGGAGGAGCTGCCAGAATCGGAGGTTACATATAAAAGAGGAAGGACGTTTTCCGAGCTGAAAAGGGAAAAGGCCTCTTCCTCATGTACTCAGCCACGATGACCTTGCAAATGCTTATGTTTGTCTTATCCAGCAATAATTATTGGGATTTGGTCCGACATTTGGCTTGAAACAGAGACTTGGTTTTCTCTGAGAGAGTGTGTAGTTCCTCTAATTCCTCTGTCACATAAGGTTAGTGCTCCAGAGCAAATCCGGTTTAAAGGCCAGACTGTGACACCGGGGCACCAGACAACAGGTATTTTGAAAAAAATAACAAACTCATGACTATCAGCGCCTCTCACTGTCATAAACAGATAGCGAGACACAATCTGCAAGCTGCTACATCTCCATTAACCCCGCTTTGACTGGGCTTTATTTGCACTGTGTGTGTGTGTGTGTGTGTGTGTGTGTGTGTGTGTTTGTGTCTTTCCATACAGTAGTGCTAATGGACTTTGAGCCTTGTCTTTAGGCCCTGGCAGCTGTCTGCGATAGTAAAAACCCAGTCGGCAGCCGCATGAATGTTGGTTTTTTTTGCCCTTGATAGTGCGGCCAACCACTGATTATTCCACCCCTCTCAGCTTTACAGCACCAGAGCCACCTAAGTGTTGACTGCGGGCTGCGTGCAGGGCGCGCCGTACAAAGTCCCATTCAGAGTGTTAATTAGGCAAACCTAAAGTTCAGTGACGGCAATTCATTACAGAAATGGCACTGAGGTCTTAGAAAGAATGACTTTATACGTGTGGGAGTGTGTGTGTGTGTGTGTGTGTGTGTGTGTGTGTGTGTGTGTGTGTGTGTGTGTGTGTGTGTGTGTGTGTGTGTGTGTGCATGTGTGTGTTTGTTTGTGTGTGTGGGTCGGTGTTACAGGGCACAGCCAGAACCAGCTACTATGGACATTTCTATTTCAGTCCACAGTTCGATGGGGCCGCAGACAGTCAGACACCTCTGTGGTGTAGAGAGAGGGAGGGGAAACACGATAATGGATTTACTTTAGTGTGTTTCAAGGTACCAGACAGTGTTTCTCTCTCTCTCTCTCTCTGTCTCTGTCTGTCTCTTAAAGTGGGCTACGCGGGAGCTCGAGCATTAGGGCAAGGCAGTCTTGTGTGAAAGAAACACTCTTCCTCTTCCTTTCATGCTTGGCGAGAGCTGCAGCATTAAGTGAGAGAGCCATCAGACTAGTGTGTGTGTGTGTGTATTTATGTGTGAGTCTATAATGCACCGCCTTCACACAGCGCTCTGGCCCTGCATTATCCTAAATGCTGCTGCTGTGATTGGAGCGGTAATGTGGTTGCTAAGCAAATGCAGTTTTCGTGGACTAAATCGGAATGGGCAAGACTGCTTCCTGGCTGGCTGGCTGGTGGGCCGGGCTTGGCTGCTGATGCCTCTGATGCTGCGTGCTAACACGGCCCACACACACACACACACACACATGCATACACACACACGCACTCACTGCACATGGCAGAGTCGTTTCACTGCAGAAAGTAGCTTTTATTAGTTTCCCTGTGTTTGTCTGCACCGTGGTCTGTCTGACATAAATAACTCTGGTGTGCTGCACCATTTTTGTTCAAAAATGTTTTTGTTCAGACTCCTCATTCATTTCTCAGAGCTGTAATTATATTTCTTAATATATATTTCTTCATCATCAAATGAGTCATCGCCTTTTCTGTCATTTCGCTTGATATCAATCGGGGAAAAAAGCAGTAGTGAGATAAATTCCACCAAGTAATAGTCAGTTGAATAATGAATTGCACAAATCAATTCAACAAAAGCAACTGCAGTGTGGATTTGTAGCCTAGTTAATAGTAACACTGCTAGTTACTGCAAACGATGATGAATGATATTTTATGTACGTGTCATGCCACTCAGTGGAATTACATGACACCATTACAAAAGATATTTTATCTACAGAGTCCGGTCCAATGTCAACACACAACATACTCTACATAGCACAAAATAAAAAAAATAGCCACAACACGATAGACATTGTCCAACTAGGACAAACCATTATAAACATAAAGGAAATGTCACTTCCAGACAGAAAGTCATTGAAACAAAGACGTCTATTTTTTAGCCCGTGCATGTTCTAAAAAAAGTCTGCAAATCTACCTCCTGCCTGCCTCATCTTTTTACTTCAACTTTGTCAAAGAATTGCAATCTTGAATCCTGATAATGTTTGTAAGATACAGCCTGCTTGGCCAAAATTTTAAAGCAGCATTATACACTTCAGAAAAGATGCTGTACATAGTACAGATAGGCAGATAGTGTCATGTTGAGAAGTCTCGTGTTTCCGGTAAGGTGAGATGGTAGCCGTCGTGGTGGTGCAAGGAGGGGACAGGCTGGGAGATCAGTTGTTAAAAGTCGACTTTAATTAAAGCAGCAGCCAGTTGGGTAGGCAGTCAGCACGACACATTCTTGACAGGGGACCTAAGAGCGACAGGGCCAGCAATTAAGCCCGTCCAGACGTCAAGAAGTTGTAATGTGGAAGGCCCGAAGGTGCACGCAGGGATCCGCTTTCAGACATGTTTGGGGTAGTAGTAGTGTCTGTATCTCTGTCTATCTCTGTATGGGTTTGTGCGCGAGAGCAGGATGTCATCTACTTTTAGATCACACTCGGGAGTGTCACATTTCCTCACCTTAGGCCCAAGCTGCTCCGCTGACTGCTGAGTATGTCTTACTCTAACACACGGAGCGCCCTTTCTGTGAGTCACCCAGTGTAGGCGTTGTAAACACACCAAAACACTGTGCATTGTGGATAATTTGTCATTTTAATACCAATAAAAGTTATTTACATTCCATTTGCTTATTCAATTTAGAGGACAGAGGAAAAAAGACCAGTGCTGGTGGATGTGGCTGACTGTGTGTGTATACTGTTTGAAAGCTAATGCGTGAACTTAGAGGCAAGTGAATCGCGAATCGTGAATACACTGGAAAAAGTGGGGTCTTTAGCGGGGGTCAGAGGAGTGGAATCCAAAAAGAAAGGGACATCAGTGGCAGAACACCATGTTAAAAGTGGACCACATCAAGAAAAAAATAGTAGCCTAATGCAAAACATTTGTCCGTTCCAGCTTCGCAAATGTAAGGACTTGCTGTTTTCTCTGTTTTTATTGAAACTTGTGTTAGATTAACCAATTATTTAATGAATAAAAAAGTTTATAAGGAAAGTAATTATCAGTTTCAGCCCCGTGTTGGGAAATCATCTTGTTTGCTGTCTTACATTGAGTCAGAGGAGAAGATTAGCAACATGCTTAACCTAGCGTTGCACAATGCCTGGTCACTGCTAGCCTAGCTTTGCGAAAAATGACAAATGTTCTTACCAACTGGGGCTGGTTTATTTGATTGGGTTTGATGCTGGGACCAATACAATACCTGTAGCTGCACTTTAGCTTTTAGTAGGCTACTTGACAATTTTCTATACTTGTACACATTTCTGTTGGTACGCAAAATGTATCGACGCTGGATGTTAAGCTAGCTAGCAACATTGTTGGCTTTCTAGCTAAGAAGAGACAACGTAAGACCTTAGTTGTTTTGTAACGTCTTATTTCATGTTTGACTCAGTTAGGCTAGCATTTGTGTTAGATGTAGCCCTATGCTACAACATGCTGTTACCAAAGTTAATGTCATTTTCATCTGCGTGCCACCGTATGTTAGCTAAGCTAAGCACAGAGACTGGAAGCGGGGGGCTAACTGCTAACCTAGCATGTTTAAGAGGGAAAAATATACCTACTGATGTTTTGTGCTGTGCAACATTTGATTACAGTGAATTTTGGCACTGAAACCAAAACTTTAGTGTACACTTATGATCGTTAAATAAATAATATAGCTACATGTCATTGCCAAAAGTAGCATACATACTAACCAAGCTTTTTGTACTTGACACTTCAATATTTAATGCTATGGACACTCACGACATGAGGGAACATTTGTTGAATATTGTTGAATATTGAGATAACGATGTCACTTGCCATAAATAAACAGACAATAAAGTCTACTCACTACTGCCTTTATGCTGCTTTCACTATTCTGATCAAATTCAAAAACCTACTTGTTGAATTTCTAACAAATGAAATAACAAAAATCTTTTCCAATATCAATTTATTGAACAAATTGAACATCGAATTGAACATAAAAGGCACCACAGAAAAAGATATGGCACTTTTTCCACTTTAAAGTGTAGTTTTCTACGGATTCTCTATTTCAACTGACTAAAAAAAATCAGTCAGAAAAGCGCCTTTTGCATTATGTGTGCAGCCTTTCGCGATGTGTTTACTGCTCGACTCTAACCTGAAATGCTTGGCTGTTCTTTGTGGTTCTTCACAGCACCACGTAATGTAGCTCAGCCCTGCAGACGTGTTCTCGGCTGCTGTATGGGACCCGTTATGTCGAGTGTGTTAGTGAGTAAGGCCTCATGTGGGCCTGACCTGATTCCAGCCAAGCATCGCGTGCCTGACCAGAGCGTCTCTCTGTTCTCTCTCTCTCTTTCCCATCCATCCATGCATCCCTCGCTCACTTGCTCCACCCTTCTCTCTCGCTCTCATCCATTCTTCTCTCTCTCTCTCTCTCTCTCTCTCTCTCTCTCTTTTTCTGTCATTCCCCCCTACATTACAGTGTGCCTCACCGCCCATGCTGCACAGTTCACTTGAACAAACTCTTTCATGCTCACAGACACACACACACACACACACACACACACACACACAAGCTCCCAGCATGCCTACCTTAATGGAGCTCAACCGAATAATTTCTAAGTGGCTTCATGGCAACAGTACTGTCTGTCTCCGTTCTGTACAACGAAACAGGAATACAAGTTCACACATCAGGGTCCAAATTTGTGATTAAATGGAAATAATCTTTTTTTTATTTTTATTTTAGATGTCAAACCCCTATATTATTGTACTCGCTCTTTCACAAATAACGTGAATGTTCAGTTAAAAAAAACAACTGTACAATGTTGAATGCAAAACCATGATCATTGAGGAGTATTGAGGTTGCCCAGTCTAACCTGCCAACCTGCTGCTGGAAGTATGCCAACATGGAGCACAGGGCGTGAATACTTTGGGTTTCAGTTTCACTGGGCAGGTGGGAATACAGCATTCTTGTATGTATTTTGGTGTGCTCTCTTGTAAGGGAAGTAGACATTCAGTGCACAGAAGGCACACACACACACACTCACACACACAAACACACACACAGCATTTAACCCCAGCCTGTTGCATCACACTCAAATCTACCTCTAATCTTGGCCCACATTTGAATTTTCTCTTCCCATGCTGATAACATCTTGCAAAAACAAAGATGTCAAAAAAATATTCAAGTCTTTGCAAGTCGATTTAAAGCATATACTGTAAACTAGGGCCGTTGGATTATCAGAATCGCTAAAGTATGTCGGTCATATATTGAGTTACTATTATTTAACACAATAACTCATTGACTTGGGGAAAGGTGTTGCATTTATGGAGGTTAAAAAAACAGTGAAACAAATCAACAGTGAAAACACCTTGAATTGTGAAATGTTCTGTTTGAACTTCCGTTGAATTTCCCTTTATGACAAAATAAGAGTTTACTTGCAAAATAGTTCTTTTGTGATGATTGTAGGAGCCAAAATCAAAAGTGCAATCAAGATTTTAATTCATTGCACAGCTAATATAAGCTAAGCACTAATAGAAACCCATCCTTTAACAGTTATTGTACCATGCAGCCACAATACTGTGCCTCGTTATGAACTCTATAGGGTTTGGGCCACCCTTACCCACCCAACACCCCCCACCCCCATCTTTCAGAGGTCCTGTTGTCGGGAGGGATGATCCAAAGCCTGTCAACCCCAATTAACCAGATGTGGGCCTCTGCCTCTATCCCTCCCACTAATCCCCCCTTTCTCTCTCTCTCTCTCTCTCTCTATTCTTCTGGTTGGGACACAAAAAAGATAGCAGGGCAAGCACACACCATTGTTTGAGGCTCTTATACTGTATAAGGGTTATTAAGGCATATACAGTAAGCGTGATATATAATATTGCTGGGTTTTTGGCTTGTCACCTAGTTTTACTATGGTGCACAGCATAGACCTTTTTACCCTCAGCGTTTGTGCAAGAAGTGTAGTTTGTGTGTAAGGTGACTATGCAACCTTAAAGATTACATTATTACGATGGTCATTGTGCAAGTTATTGTGCTAGTGTCTGCAACATGTAGCTGTTTGAAAACTGTGGAAACTTTAAGGCTCTTTATATGGAGATCCAAATGGCGTAGAAATTGTGAAATGGTCAGCTTTAAATATGTTGCCTTTGTTTAAAAACTATAATGCATCGGCAGTCACAATGAAATCAATCAGCCCCACCTTATACTCAAATACAACCATGCTTTCAACTAATTGCATGTAAGAGTTCACAGCGACCTGTCAGTTATGCAGAGGTGTTTTCTTCCTAAAAATAAAAAATAATAAAGAGAAATCCATGGAGAGAAACAGAAAAAAATGTCATATTTACTTTTTTTTTCTTCCAAAGTCACACAGTTTAGACAGCAAGGTAAGTCTATTTTATACATAGAAAATGACGCAGAGAGAATCCATTAAATGTACATTTTCATTCCACAAAATAACTGACCGGGGGTTGTTTTGTACAAAGGAAGATGAACACTCAGCCTGTCCCGTTGGGTTTAAACTTCTTTTTGCATGCTCTGTTGGAGCTCAGAGGAGGGATTTGGAAACAACACCAAAAACAGCTGCCAGGAATTCTGACATAGCTCATTATATTACTTTTTTTTTTTTTAATACATATTCTTATCTTTTACTGATGCCCTTGTGGGTGGCCCATCATGCGTATGGGGGACCTACTAGTATCGGTTGACCTGATTCACAAAACACTTTCCGCGCAATCTTAAAAAGTCTAAAAAAAAGTCTAAAATATCAAAACGAAAGTTACGATTGTAACTACAGTTCTATGAATCCCCGATATAAGCAAGGATGAAATAGAATCAAAGTTTTAGGCCTTAAAAATACTTAAATTTGTTGAAGTACTGTGTTCTAGGTCTCAAATAATTTGAGCCCTCCTGTTGTCCTCGGGTCAAATCTGACCCCTTTTAAAAAATTGTCTTTATCTGAAATATGAGTTTCTTTTTAACCAAATTACCACGAAAATGGATTGGATTCCTTACATCGCTCTTTGCAAGTACAATTGATCACTTTCATTCCTATTAGTCAAAATAATTCATAATTTCTGCTTTTTTAACTCAAATATTAGGTATAATTCTATATAAATGAGGGTTATTGACCATAAATTCCAAAAAGTAGTGTACAACTAGTAAGGTGGTGTTAGTGGAAAGTAAAAAGTAGTAAAATGTCTGAAAAAGGGACGAAAATGTCAGCTTTTTGTTCGTTTTTGACCCAGGAGGACAACACAAGACTTATAACACAACATTTTAAAAAAAATATATATAATTTTAAAAAAGTTTTTACTAACACCACCTTACTACCACTAGCTTTACACTACTTTTTAAAAATTCATGGTCAATAACCCTTATTTATTTAGAATTATACCTAATATTTGAGTTACAAAAGCAGAAATTATGAATTATTTTGACTAATAGTGATCAGTTGCTTTTGCAAAGAGCGTTGTAAGGAATCCAATCTATTTTTTATGTGGTAATTTGGTTAAAAAGAAACCCATATTTCAGATAGACATTTTTTTAAAGGGGTCAAATTAGACCCGAGGACGACAGGAGGGTTACATTTCATTCCCAATGGTCTTCCAAAGTCTTCCGTTTGACTTGCAGAGACCCTGCAGAAACCCTGCTCCTATTGGCTCTGTAATTGTGGTTCTTTGAAGCAGCCTTTGCGAGGCCGGCCCATGCTGGTCCGAGGGGGGAGAGAGGACAGGCTGCCACCGCTGTTGTTGCGTCTTTAAAAACTCTCCCCAAGCTGCTTTTCAGCTTACCAACGCTGCAAACTAGGTAATCGCCCCTCAGCACGAAAGGGCTTACATACCAACTGCAAAGCACGCACTTACAATTCATTCCCAGCGCCACCTCGCCCTGCTCGCTGCTTTAATCGGATTCTTGTTTTTATGCCGTTTTGTTCTCACTATTATGCGAGTGGGCGCCGTTGTTTACCTCTCCTTCTTGTTTGGATGCACAGCGCTTATGCTTACATCATGTGAGAGTGAGGAGAGTGTGCTAGGCGGTGTGTGTTTGCGTGATCATTTCAAGCCTTCTCAGCTTTTTCCTGGTGGCAGGTGGCACCAGCATGGTGTTACGGTGCTGAGTGTCAACCAAGGAGACGTACAGGGAAGGAAGGATGCCGAGTGTGGCCAAAAGTGCCGGAAATGACAGATAGGAGATATCATCTAAAAGGTCAAATAGTTGTTGTTTTTTTGGTAGTTATAATGAAAACATATCAACTAACCCTTGTTTTTTTTTTTTTTATGTTTGTTGCCTTTTTTCTGAAGTCTTCAACACTACGTCACACTAACTCATTAACTTTAGTTTTACATTTATTTTTGGAATTTATGGTCAATTAACCTCATTTATAGGAAATTATACCTAATGTATAGGAATTATTTAGACTAAAATTAAAGGAATGGATGTTGATGATAATCACAGACTGGAATATGTCAACTTTTACTCAATACATTTCAAAAACACTTATTTGTTTTACAATGCTAAAAAATTGAATAAGACGCCCCAAAATTAATGAAAGTAGAGATTTGTACTTGGCAAAGAGCGTTGTGTGGAATCAATCATGTTATTTTGGGGAATTAAAAAGAACATTGATATAGGACAACGGGTCAAAATGGACAACGGGTTGGAAAAGGGTGCATGGGGGGGTTGTTTTGGCTCCGATATATTGGTGCAGCCATGGAAAGAGTATGGCTACATCTAGACTACTACCCCGGTTCTTCTTTACCCTCCTGTTGTCCTCGGGTCAAATTTGACCCGTTTTTTAAAAGTTTCTACATCAGAAATTTGGGATTCTTTCATCCAAATTGTCCAAATATCACATGGATGGTTCAACATAACACTTCGTGCAAGTTAAACAAAGGATCAGTTCACTACTTTATAGAATTTTGAGTGTTTTATTCCCCCCCCAAAAAAAAACTTTGACAAAAGTTTAAAAAATGATATAATTTCATATAAATGAGGCTTCTTGACCATGAATTGGAAAAAGAAAATAGTGTAAAACTAGTGGTGATGTATTGATAATACTGATGGTAGTGGTACAAAAATGAAAAAGAAACGTCAAAATGTGATTTAAAAAAAAAAAAAAAAAAAAAAGTGTCAAAAGCATCCAAAAATAGTTAATTTTCAGTTTTGACCTGGGAGGACAACACAAGGGTTAAAAGGCGAATATCTTTTGCTTCGTTTACGCCTTGTGTACGCACATCTCCGGCGTTTCCAAGCCCCTAAAACAGAGACATTTGGACACACTGCACACCTTGCAATGCAGTCTGGAAGGGCACAAACAGAGAACATTTGGAAATGACGATGCATGTCAGTTTTATTGGTTAGCAACGCTTTTTTTTCTGTATTTTCAATTTACACATAAATCATTTTCAACCACAGAGTAATGTCCAACAATCTGCTTTCTGTTTACACCGGCACAAGCATGCCCAGTGTATGTGAATGGACATGTGGTGCGTGTTAGTCAGATGTGTTAACATGGACGGAGATTAGTTCTGCGGCAGAGCTAAAAACGTAGAAGTGTAGATTTAGCCTACGCCAATGAATGGTGGGGAGGCAGGAAACAATTGCCCTGCCAGAGCCAAGAAGAGTTCTTCAACATCCCTCTGCAGTGTTTTGCAAGAGGGACTGAGGGAGGAGTGCAACATGACTCTGGTCTGAAGTTCCACATGCAGACCCAGCCAGTCCTGCTCCTCAGACTAGTTACTTAAAGCTAAATGCCCAAGCCAGAGTTATTGGCTTTTTATTAAATGCACAGTCATTGTCATCTAACATTAATAGGATGCACTGATTGGTGGAAGCAGTAGTGAACTAAATTAAGAAACACTTGCATCTACCTGGTGTAGAGATTGGGATTATATTGTAATCCGCACAGGAAGAACATGGTCAGCAGCAGACTTGTATGATTTTAAAAAAAAAATGGAAATACACAAGTCCTGGAAAAAGTGAGTTATAGTCGAGTTTTTGTCGAGTTCTTGCAGATAACTCGTGTGTTCTGGTGACAACACCCCCTTCTTCCAATGTTCCTTTCTCAGCTCATATGCTTCCCATCAGGCAGAGCGATCTACAGTACATGACGTCTGTGTGTGTGTGTGTTTGTCTGCACATGGGGAATGGCAGAGAAACCAGTCCTGCATTCCAGATGTGCAAGGAATAGAGGGAAATGAGAACAGGATGGAGAGTGTGACGTCCCAAACATCACCGACATAAAGAATCCCCCTGGTTTTCACTTTCTTAGTGTCTGGGGCCGTAGTTTTGGCCAGGTTGGACGTGGATGCCCTGTCTCCTTTTATTGACCCTACACCCCACGCAGCATATCTTACAGCGGGGCCCGACAGCCTCTTTAAACCACAGTTTCCTCGTTTTCGTACTCTGTAAAGGAATCCATTTTGTAAACACTCCTATTCGTTTTTTTTCCCCTCCATGTACCCTTGGCCTTGAATATTGTGCCTCCACACCTCCTCAAGCCGCAACAGATCATGAATTATTATTTATTTCATATCTGCTCTAGCCTTTCCAACATTTTAGACACAGATACGGAGGTGCTTTTGATCCAAGATGATATGAAATTGAAGGGATAAAGGACCCCATAAACCCACCGCCAAATACATGCACCTAAGTTTTCTTGTTCTTTTATTTTTTCCTCTTTATTTCTCTGTATTGGGACAAGTATGCAGCATAGACCTATGGCACACACCACAGCATTTATAGCCTAATTTACAATGCACGTCCCTAGATGGATCCATTTTATTTCATTTATTTTTTTTAATACAATAACTCAACACTGTCATAACAGACAGTATAGAGAACGTCAACTCATCAATAGACAGATACCTTAAAAATGCAAAACTCAAGAGAAAATATGGACAAAACGATACAAAACACAGCCTAATACAATAAATCAACAGATTATGACTACATGACTGCTCCCTCTTTAAAATAATCCCAGACAGGATCATTATTAAGCTCAGTAGGTAACAAATTCACCATATTAATAATTAAAAACAAAAAGGCCATTTGTCCTAATGAGGCTCTACGAGCCTAGGGAAGAACAAGGTCCTCAGTTTTAGCCTCCCAGCCCAGCTCCAGGGGGCTGTAGGTTGCTCTGATGCCTCCCAAACTTTCTCTGTTGGCCTGTTATTCAACCTGACCCCTCTCTGACCCGTCTCGGCCTCTCTGGCCGTTAAGGACGTAAAGAAGGGCTGCGACTTCTTGTCATTAAAGGACATTTGGCGCAATTAAGCCTTCAAGGGTCCCTCCCTTGATTACTTCTCAAGATAGTGTTTGTAGAGTGAGCCTGCATTTCTAAAGGCCAGACGCAATCACCACCCAACCCCCACTTTCCTTTTCTTTTTTGTTCTATTTTTACAGTGGCCCAGACCATAAAGTCAGCCGAAAGGTGGCTTTGGCTGTTCCGTAGTGAGGTCACGAAGGGTCGTGAACCTTCTGTGACACCTGAAAATGAGTCTGGGTCCAATACACTTTGGCTCATTAGGGCTCCAAATAAGGTGCGAAGCCAACTGCACGGGTCTCTGTTCTATCTACAGGAGAACCGCTGCTGCAGAACGGACAAAAAGCAGAACAAGGGTAAATGGTAAGGGCGCCGGGGGATTCACCTATCATGGTATTGATTATTTGTTCTCTTTATATGGTGCATTCTTCTTAGAAAATCTTCTTCTTTTTTTTTTATCTCATCATATACACTACTGGTCAAAAGTATGGGGTCACTTTGAAATTTCCATTGCACTCCATCATAGACAGAACACCAGCTGAGATCAGTTGCATCATTAGATTATTATTCAACTCTGGTTTTTGTTAAAGGAAAAGAAAAATGGAAAATTCTCACTACTGTCGGTTTACAATACTTTTAGAAGCACAATAAATGAAGATTGCAGCAATACAAATGGAAATGGCACCCATGTATCGTGAAAGGATCAAATCGGGACAAAAGCATAGCGTCCCAGCCCTAGTCAGCGGTGGAAATCCTTGTAGTTTCCTTAAAAATATTGTCATCTGTACTTTAGCTTTCTTTCCGAGACTACTGGGGGGAGGGGGGGTGACGTGTCTCGTTGGTTGGAGCCTTGTTGCCTTAGCCGCCAGGTTTATATGGCTCCAGGGTCAACTGGTCACTGTTTTACAGGGGTGGAGGCTAGTTCACAGGCAGCCCAGGCCCCTCTCATGCCATCTGGTAGCCATAAAGTCAGCCCGTAAGCCGGACTTTTGTGCTGCTTAATGGGGCTCTCTGGGGGTGAGTTTAGGGGGGAAGAAGATGTTGGACTTCTGTTTTGCCCCTTGCTCCACACATCAGGAGCACACTTTAATTCCTCCTTAGAACAGGATAAGGTCAGACGTTTGCCCGTGGCATCTGTTTGATTTTGATTCAGCTTTTTTTGTGTGTGTGTGTACGCGTGATGGAGGGTCTGGTTTCCGAGCAAGAAGCTTTAAGGCTACATCTAAACTTTTTTTAGCCACTAAAAACCATCTCTGTCCACACAAGAGTTGTAGCTCCAGTAGCAGAACTAATCTCCATCCATATTAACACGTCTGGCAACACATTCACACACACACACACACACACACACACACACACACACACACACACTGGGCATGCGCATGCTGCTTAACAGGAAGCAGATTGTGCGAAGTTACTCTGCAGTTGTGTGGCTGTGATTGTACAGTGGATATGACACATGCCTCTGGAAGATCTGGGTTCGATTCCCACTGCGCTACGTCAGCCAGTGCGTCCCTCAGCAAGACCCTTAACCCCTAGTGGCTCCAGAGGTGTGCGACCTCTGACATGTACAGTATAGCAATTGTAAGTCGCTTTGGATAAAAGTCAACTAAAAAAACATGTCATGTAATGTAAAGTTGAAAATCATGGCTGTAGAAGTTGAAAATACAGAAAATACTTTGCAGAAAGAACAACTAAGGCGAAACGTAAGATTGGGGATTAATAAGCTTGAACCGACGACAAAGGTCTCAGTTTGTGCCGGTCCAGACTACAACCCAACCCCAGAGTTATTTGTGTATTTGTTTTTTAACCAAAGCGCAGTAGTGTACATGCAGCCGAAGTGCTGCAACAGTTGTGTCGGTGGTTTGTCATCACAACTGACCTAAGCATCTTAACAACTGTAGTAACGTGCCGAAGGGGCCAGCCGTCTTCATCTTTTATTGATTTCTTGCAGCAGAATGCGCGCTGAAGGTTACATGGAGGAGGCTGCTTCAGTATTCAATACGCATCCAGTCTCAGAACAGCTGACGACAGCGAAGAAGCCCTTCATGAGACTTAAAATAGATAACATGCAGAAACTGTTGTCGGCTCGCGTCGTCCTCTGCTTCTCTGACACTTCCCCCGGCCGTCCGCACCAGTCTCAGTGACATCACTTCCAACGGGCGGACGGGGCCTCGCGGACATCTCAGATAAGAGAGTGAGAAAGGAAACATGTGAGCATTCTCAGCGCCACCAGTGCTAGACAAGGCAGAAAAAAAAACCCCAGCCGGGGCAGTGGAAAGGGTCTCAGATAAAAGACATGGTTCCCCAGTCTGACATGGATTCATAACCTCAAACACAAAACCACTGAAGGATACCTAACCACAAATAGGGTGTAAATGGGAGCTTCTCAGAGCACTTTATTTCTTCTTCTTCTTCTTCTTCAACAGAAATTCAAACGTACTCCAAGCAGAACAAATTCAACTTGTCAGAATTGATAAGAAGCCTGCAGAGGAACAGACAGTGGTTAGCAGCCAGTTTAATGGGGGAAGCTTAAGGCCAGTACTTTTGTCCCAATTACAGCTAATCCCTTTAGTTGGAGAGAAAGTGGGGACCCCCTGCTAGCTCGCTTTGACTACACCGGCAAAGCTATGTGGAGAGGAAAGCTAAGCAAATAACAGGGGGCGGCCCGCAACCCCCCCCCGAGAAGAGAAAGTCAAGAACTATCATCCGTCTTTTGTCTTTGCCTTTTCAGATTAAAACATGCCGCTTCTCAGCCGGGGCTTGAAGTATGTTAAGTGGGGAGACATTAGCCAGACCAATCCTGTTATGAGCATCAGCATTGGGGAAGGGGAAGGGGGGATGGTGCAATCTTCTTAAGTGATTAATCACCATGTGAAAGTGAAACCTACTGAGGGATTTCTCCACCTTAAAATGTTCAGCTCCCTTCATTGTGCTATTGTTTCTTTATTCCGACACATTTTTGCATCAAACCTCATGTTCAGCACTTTTCGCCCAAATCCTCCTGTCACAACTCAACCTGTAAGTTGATTCATCCACTTGCAGAACATTTGCGAGAGGAAAAAAAAAATGTTCAAATCTTGCCGACATAGCGGTGACATGGCCTCATCATTAACATTGGGAGGTGTGGTTTATCAACTGGCATCATTATGCAAACTGTGGGGTTGCAGAAGAAGGCATTTAGCGGGGCCCGGGTGTGAAAAACAAACACATTTGGTAGAGCTTCACTATTATTACCTCATTATCTGGTGCAGTGAAGGAGAAGGCTTTTATTGCTTACAGGCCTCTGGCTTTGTGCTGAGACAGAAATCCAGGAAAAATGAAAGTAAGACGGCGGGCATATTGCACTGGGGGGGGGGGGTCACAAGTTCTCCGCAGAGACGATAAAGCCGTGGCAGATGAAGTTGTGTGTTGTGTGTGTGAGTGTGAGTGAGGGTTTAATGGTACGTTGGCTGTGCAATTAATTGAATTATAATCGCGATTATGGCAGTGATTGGTGACGATTCTCTCCGACCAATCAGCAGTCTGCAGGTTCTCACGTCCCCTCTTGGTATCGCCTCAGCTCACCCTGGAACCTCGACGGAGGTGATGGTGAAAAAGTACCTGTCGGCAGGTACCAGGGACGTTTTATCACAATGGAAAACCAATAAAAAAGGCGAGTAGAGCCTGAATGGAAGAACGCCATTACACTTCCTACACTACAGTTGCCCCTCTCCCCACCCTCCCTTGCACCCCCAGTGTCCTGCACCCTCCCCCCCACCCCCAATACTCTTCTACCTCCTTGCCTTTTTATAGGAAGAGATGGGGCAGCGTGGGCATTTTTTATGAGCTGCTGTTCGCAAAGCAATTACAGCGCTTTAATGAGGCTGTCTGGAATTTCACAGGCCCCCTCTGCCGTGTCACTGGAGCCAAGTGCAGGGGGGGAAAAAACATAAAACCACTACTGAGAGGGGCAGCCGCCCATCTCCAGACTGGTAGAATGAAAAGGGGAGGAAGGGAAGGAAATCTCTGTTGGGGCTAGAGCAGCTAGAGCAAATAATAAACAAATAACCCTCAAAAAACTCAAAGACAAACCTCGTTAAAGTCCCACTACTATCATTAGAGCTGAGAAAACATTAATTCGGCCGACATAGAGCCCCGAAAAGCTCGGCTGCTGCACCTAAACCATATAATGACGGGGAACTCAATGTCTTGGAGTTTTGATTGCTTTATACAATAAGCACTTAAATATTTGTGTATGTCCTGAATGCCTAAGCAAAACCCGAAGAGGCCCCATATGTACAAAGTCTACACTTTTAGTGGGGAAATACAAATACTGAGAGTGAAACTAATGACAAGAGCAGGAACTCGTACACATGCTCCAACGAGGATTCAGTGAAAGGGAAATGAAGCTCTTCCTCATTTTGCTGGAGCCTTTCATAAACGACCACCTTGTGAGCCAAGGCTTTATTGTGCAATTAGTTTGCTCTGATTGAATGCTGAACACATGATTTGACTAACTTGTCTTTCTTTTTTCCCCCCTCCTTTTTCCATGTCTCTGTGGTGTGGTGTGCTCCCGCTCCTGTTTGTCATCTACAGGTGAGTGTCACTATCTGTTGTTCTTCTTATACCTCTCCATCTCAGGGCCCTCTTCTCTTTTTGTTTCCATAGCTGCAGTCACAATACCGTGTTAGAAGTAGCAACGGGCTGTCTGTTTTTCACCTTGATAACACACCACACACTGCTGCCTTTCACACAATATCTTCCACTGAAACTGCAGTAAAACACACACACACACACACACACACACACACACACACACACACACACACACACACACACACACACACACACACACACACACACACACACACACACGGCCGGTTCAGTTTCATCATATTACATGTGCTGCATAATTGTATTTTTTATGGCGCCAGCTACGCTCGCCCACATGCGACCTGCATTCAAACTGTTACAGGGTTTCCCCCGGTGTACTGTGAGACTGGTGGCCCACCGGGCTTAACTCTCTGGGAATCATTTATTTATGTATTTTTAAGACCTTTTTACACAACAGTTCCAGCGACTCAGCGGCTTAGTCGCAGTGCTATTTTCACATCTCCAGTTAGCATTCAGCACTGACGTAATGCACGGCCCATAGAAATAAAAATGGCTAGAAAGGCCATTGAACTGTTTCCCGTGGTCATTTGATTGGTACACAAAAAAATGCCGATTGTTGTTAGTTACACCGGGTCGCAGCTCGCCGGGACACGGTCCGGGAGATGTCCTCAGAGTTGCAGGGAGTGAGGAGGGACAGTTACGCCCAACAGCAGCGGGGCAGCAGGCCACTAATGGCGGAAATGGCCTTTCTATGCATTCTATTTCTATGGTACGTATCTATGGAATCCGTGTTGTTCACAATCCCGCTGTGTTATAACACTGTGTTATAAACTGTCTGGGTGTTGTAAAAGGGAGGAGCTGCAGTGTGGGGAGGAAGGGTGCGGTAGTGAAACCTCTAGCGCAGACCGACATGGGTTTTAACCAAAATGGCCGCCCACCACAGGCCCCAGTGAGATGGAGTTGGGTGTAACCACATGCTTCTGCCATCCGCCATGTAGCAGCGAGTGTGTGTGCACAGCAAGGCTTTTGCTTTGTTCAACCTCATGTCTTACAGGTTTTTTTTTTTCTATCACAACTTTCAGTTTGTATCAACAGAGCTCTTCAAAGTCCCCGAGCTTTGGTGGAGAGACAGCTCTGTCACAACTTTACTTTGGAGCCTCTTAGCTCGTTAATCCCCTTTGAAGCTCCCGCCGACCCACCCTGTTACATAGTATAGTATAATATGATATATAAGTTCATTCTTCACCTTGGAAAACAGTAGTTTGACAAAGACCATAATTCAAGGTCCAATTAAAATTAATGTTTTTTATTTTTATTTTTTGACGTGATTGGACGAACGCGTCGCGTGGGGCTGGCGAATTTAGACACACCAACATGGCGGCTCATTTGGAAACTCTGAGTCCGAAAATAGATCATTAAAATGTGTTCCTGAAAACATTTGATGGAAGAAGCAGGCTGCGGTCGCTGAATCGGACAACAGCCAGTTTAAAAGATTTTCTTTTCGAGAGGCTGCGAGTCGAGCTGGACGGCCCTGGTTTCTTTTAATTAGCCTAGATTAAATCAACCAATCAAGGAGCGAGCGACTGGACACCCCCGCTTCTCCCAAACTCACCGCAACGCTACCAGAATGCATTGCACGGCTGCTCACGTGGACAGTGCCAGTGGACACGTCAAAATAGTAGTGGTCTGTAATACTCTATCCTAATGAAACTCAATAGTATTTCTTTAATTCAGAAGCTACTAATACAACTACTAGTACACACATGACTAAAATAAACTGACCTTCATATGCAAAATAAGTGAATGTGAGGACTATCAGAAAGTCTACAGTGGAAGTCCATATATAGTAAATAAGTCCAGATGCCGGGACCTGAGAGGGGAAAAGCCATGCTGTTTATCTTGTACTGCAGTGGAACTCATTTACATTGGTCTTTGGGACGATGGTGCTGAAGCCACCTCACTTTTTATTTAAAGAAGGATGAGTGATGTCCAGACTGGAAACCCCGGGCCTCTACCAAATAAAGACTTGGGTGTTCTTCTCACTGTGGCTGGCTGCCTTCTCTTAGAACAAAGGCCCGGTAGTCGTCCACCTCTGGGGAATTATTGATCAGCTCATCTGTGGGATGGGGGAGACGTGGGGGCGGGTGGGGGGAGGTCAAGGGTCAGTGTGGCTCTATGTGTGTGTGTGGCGTAACATGGTCTACATCTTCCTGTTAGGAATGCAAATGGCTTCTGATAGCGTGGCCGCTGCACCCTGAGGGCTTCCAGTTTGTGTGTGTGTTTGTTTGGGTTAAAGCGGAGGGGTGAGAGGTCATGTCCTTCGCTGAGGACAAACGGGGCCAAGAGAGAGAGGGGCGGGGGGGGGATGAGGTTTTTGAGAAATAAGCATCAACCAGCTAAGCACTATTGCTGTGCTTGTAATCTGTGAGCGTCCCAATAACAGCCGCCTTGTCATATCATAATGAAAAATGTAAATGCTCTAATGGCTCGTCAGCACAGCCCTGCTACCAGCACACAAACAATGCAGCCTGAGATATCTTGGGCAGGGTCTCACCAAGTTTAGTTAGTCGAAATTTGACTGACTAAACAATATACTATACTTAGAAGTGTATGGCATTTGCTGTGTGGACTAGCACCTCTAGTTTGATAAAAGTGTATTGTTTATGACGTGGCGGTGGTCTTTTCTGTTTCAGCTGAGGTGACCTGCCTTCGCTACGGATCGTGGTGAAAAACAGTGATTCAAAGAATGTAAAAAAAAAAAAAAATCCCTATGAACCCAATATAGATTGACTATTTCAGACTAAAGGTGTACTGAGGAGCGCTGAGCAAGGTGGACACGGCAGTTCGAGCCAACTGGAGTTCTACTCTTTCCTTATAAACCCAGAATTTGTCCCATTTGAACATACATAACTAGATTTCCATTGAAGAATAGTGCCCGCCTAATAATAACAATACATTTCAAGCCCTTTCAAGGCACCCAAGGACACCTTACAAAACATAATTAAAACATTGATTCAAGCCCGACAATGTTATCAATAGTAAAATCAAGTAGAAGTAAAAAAGGTGGGGAAGTCAATAAAATCAGGGTGGATGTGGTGAAAGGTATCTCAGGTATGCTAATCTGAAGAGATGGGGTTTGAATTGATAACATGATAGTTAGTAAGCAGTCTGTAAAGGCTTGACTTGACTATAACGCACTAAAGCACAAAAACTGTGCGACAAAAGGCCTTCAGATTCAGATTCAATCAAACCACTTAGGTTGTTGTGACGTCAATCTGTTTCCTGCCCATGTCCGGGACAATTTGTGCAGACACCACAGGCGGACTCTACTGCACGCGTGCACCCGAAGCACCCTCTCACAGCCGTAGAAACAGAACCACGAGCGCGTCGAGTTTGGTCTCGAATTCCGTGCCGTGCTCACTGTCAGTTCATTTATGGCGTCCGTGCCGGATGAAAGAGCTTGCATGTTGCTGTGAGTTGACATGTATTTTCTTGACCATGTAAGAAACACACCCAGCGGTGGACAGTGTGGACCAGCTGCAGGCCAACAGGGCAGTTTGAAAATGTTCAAGTTGAAATCCGAACCAGATGCAACACTTTGTTTTGACTGCAGTCCACCATTTTTGTTGCACCATGAGTGGATTTAGTTTAGTCTACACTTTAAGGGCGGGGGGGGGATGTTGCAAGTCTGAAAACACAAACCAAAGCAGGTCCACGTCTGCAGACTGCAGGCCTCGTTCCTGACAAGACTGTAACTTCACATTTATCATGACAAAAGATGCATGACTTCATGTCACATTCATCAAATTCAGTAAAAAAGAGATGCATTAAACCATCGGAGCCTCCATCACACAGCGGGGGTCCGGGTTTCCCCGTTTTTCCATTTCACCTCGTCACGGTCGACACTCCGACTGAGACACTCAGCAGAGAGAGGTGAAGAGAAACTGAGGAAGGGAGAGACAGAGAGCGCCGGAAAAGAGGAGGGAAACTGTGTCCGTGGGTGCAGACGTGTGTGTGTGTGTGTGCGTGCGTGTGTGTGTGTGTGTGTCTGTGCACTTGATGTGTGTGTGGCGGGCGGCACGCCCTTGCAGGTTTCTCTATCACTCAGCTTCCATTAATTTTTAATTGCTTCCTCCGCCTGGCACACAGCTCCACTTTTCACTCAGTGAGCAGAAAGGAGGAGGAAGGACTCCACAGCAGAGGAGAGGGGAAGGAGAGACGGAGAGGGGGGAGGGAGAGAGACGGAGGCAAGGAGAAGAGAGATAAGACGGAGAGGGGGATATAAGAGGAAGAGAGGAAATGGGGGCAAAAACTTGCTTCCATGAGCCAGATTTGGCTCGACCCTCCAGAATAACTCCTTTAAGAAGCTCTTTTCACTTTCCCCATTTCCTCCTGCACTTCCTCCCCGCTTCCTTCCATCATCCTCCCCTCTTCACTTAATCACCATCCCCCCAGCCTTTTCCCTCTGCTGTTGTTTTCCAGCCTGTACTCTCCATTATCATTGTTGGAAACCCAGAGCCTCTGATGGAAAAACAGTGGAGTTTCAACCACCATCTCTTCTCCATCCACCCACCCCACCCCCACCCCCACCCTTTCAGCCTCTCTCTCTAAATTAAACATCAAAGGGGCAGCCCTCCACTAGGTACTGTCTCGCTCGCTCATCCACTCCTACCAGCGATGCCACGCTGTTTTTTTTTCTTCCTTGTTTGAAAGTTGCAGAACGTATTTCACACCTAATCTAACCCTCCTCTGCCGCTGCCGCTGGCTACTCCTGCTGGAGTGCTCTCTTCAGTTTTCAAGTGTGTGAGTTGGGGTGGGAGGGGACGGAGGGGATGGGGGCTGCTGAGGCTGCAAGCTACAAGGAAAGAGAGAAAGAGAGAGAGAGAGAGAGAGAGAGATCCGGTTCAAGTGAAACTGTCAATTGATATTTTGTACCGGTGTTTAGCGTGGCAGCTTTAAATTGTTGGTTCATCCAAATCTGGACCTTCAGCCTCACATCTGCTTAAAGTTATTGACCAGAGACTCCATCCATCCATCCATCCATCCATCCATCCATCCATTGTGACTGACAGAAGAGAGAGAAAGAATTAGCAGAAGTGAGATGACAGTGGACTGAGTTAAGCAAGTTTCTTTATTATTATTTTTTCATATTATCGTTTTTGGTCTTTTCCACCTTTTAATGGACAAGACAGCAAGGTGAAAGAGGGGGAAGACATGCAAATCGCCACAGGCTGGACTCGGACCCTGGACCTCTGCGTCGAGGCATAAACCTCTATGTAAATGTGCGCCTGCTCTACCCACTGAGCCAACCCGGCCACTAAGCCACCACTTCAGAAAAAAAACCTTACTCTCTTTTTAATTAAACAGCCATGCACAACGACTGGAAGAAAAAAAATGGAATAACACTTTTCCTGTTCAAATATGATAAACTATAGAAACAATTTTTTTAAACCAGAAAGTATGTGGCCAGATGAAGTAGTTGAGACGGGCCTCGGGTCTGTGTGTCATTATGCCCAGGCGCTCGGCGCTCTTCTATTGGAAAATGAATATGTGCACGTTGACGTTGTGGTCTGCTAACATTTAGAACATGTGAAGATCGATTTCAGGTGGATCATTAACCCATTACTGAAAGAGTAGTAAATATGATACCTGTATATGTCCATGTCACACTTCCTGCTTCCGTAGCGCGGGGTAGGATATAGATTATCAGCCGTGATGTCTGAACCATCCGAGGTAGACCGACAACGAGCTACGGGGTTGTGAAACGAAGGTTTCTGCTCCTGTAGAAGCTAGGCGTCTGATAATCGCACTTAATTATTATTTATTATTTATTGTAACATTTCTATCAGCGTTTATCACATAAGCCGTAAATCGATCAAGATAAAATCCAATGAGGCCGAACGTATTTCCTCTGTGTCGATATTCATGAAATTCAATTGAATTTTACTGCTTCCATAAGGCATTTTTCATTCGATATCACTTATTTTGGATAAAAAACGTGTGGATGGAAACGTAGCTACTGATTAATTTAAAGGGTTAAGTGGCCTTGCTCCAAATGATTCCCCTGTGGACCTGGGTGTGTCCTTGGATCGGTGGGTGCAGCTCTGGTCTTGGATCGGTGGGTGCAGCTCTGGTCTTGGATCGGTGGGTGCAGCTCTGGTCTTGGATCGGTGGGTGCAGCTCTGGTCTTGGATCGGTGGGTGCAGCTCTGGTCTTGCAGCTCTGGTCGGTGGGTGCAGCTCTGGTCTTGGATCGGTGGGTGCAGCTCTGGTCTTGGATCGGTGGGTGCAGCTCTGGTCTTGGATCGGTGGGTGCAGCTCTGGTCTTGGATCGGTGGGTGCAGCTCTGGTCTTGGATCGGTGGGTGCAGCTCTGGTCTTGGATCGGTGGGTGCAGCTCTGGTCTTGGATCGGTGGGTGCAGCTCTGGTCTTGGATCGGTGGGTGCCTTTGTTGTCAGACCTCCCAGACTGCAACACTCTGCATATCGAGATCAAACGGGCTACATCATTAGCCTCTTTTAAATTCCTCCTTAAAACATGCTTTAATATGAAGTATTTATTAATATTTAATATGTTGCAGGGTTTTATCCCTCCCTTGCTATTTGATATATATTCCTTTTTGCTTTATTTTATCCTCCGGTGTTTTAAGTATCCCTCCAGATTTTATATTATTGTTGCATTCTGGTTTTACTGTACAGAACTTTTTAGGCTGGTTAAGACAAGTGCTATGTAAATAAAATGGTATATTGTTATTTTGCAAAATTTAACAGTCACGTTGCCTTACTTCTGCATCTGGTGGCTGCTGTTGGCAAACTTCAGACAGATACTTGTGTGATATTGGTCACATTACTCAGTCAGTTCATCATTTCCTGCTTGCGGTCCCACTCTGCTTTTCAGTAAGGTCCCCTAATGAGGACGTCTTTAAAGCAAAGGACTCAAAAGAATCTTGGGGGAGTGTAGGACGGACCTATGTGCCAAGATCCTGTAGCTATGGCCGCCGTTCAGCAAACATTACATAGTCTTGCTTTAACTTATCAAAACGGACAAATCTCAGTGGCTGTGGTCCTAAAAAAGAGAGAGATTTGTTTCCATTAAGAGGGAAAATAAATGACTGATGTAACCCACATGTAAATCTTTGTAAATTTACTTCCGATTATTGTCACATTGGAGATACTGAATACTGCTGCAAAATATCCACTACGTACAGGCTTAATCCCAAAATAAAAGTGTTGATTCCAAGAGTTAGAGGAGGAATAGAGTGGAGAGGATAAAAGAAAGACATGGGGAGGGAGGAGGAGAAGGAGAGAGACTGTGCTGGCTCCTTGCCATGCCCTCTCACTGTGACCTTCCTCGTAAATAGCTCATACGACTCCCCCCCTCGTTCCGATGGGAGGAAGATAGAGAAAGCTGAGACGGATTTAAGCACTGCAACAAGCCCCCAGTTTTATTTCTGCCAGTCTCCCTTTTTTATAACAAGAAAGCCAGGTGTAGCAGAGCCTCATAAACCCGAGCTGCCAGCAGATTGTATAGACATCCTCCCCCCCCCCCCCCCCCCCCCCCCCCCCCCCCCCCCCGGTCCCGTTTGGATGTAGAAGTTGAAAAGCTGCAGAAGCAAAGCAAAGGATTGTTATTCTTTATCAAAACTTCACACAAAATAGATTTTTTTCCTCACAAGGACAGTGCACACACTGAACTATTGCTCAGGCCCTGATGAAAAAAATACGTCATTTCTGAGGTCACGAGACCGAGGACATCTTCCAGAGCTCATTTAACTGTTAAATAGAGCAGTGTTGCAATTAACTATTCCTTAAATTGGTTTGCCAAATTAAATTGCCAGAGTGTGACATCAAGTCTCTATGGAGACAAGACCAATCCCTCCACTTTACACCATGCTGCAACACGGATGTAGGACAAACAGATATAGGTTCTGTGTAGGTTAAAACCAGGCGGCAACTTCCGGGCCTGAAAAGGGAAGCCAATGTGGAAGTGCCTTAAAGCTGCAGTATATCTAATGTCCTGCAGGGGGCGACTCTGCTGGCTCCAAGAACAAGTCTTCTCACTTGATCTATTAGCTCAGTAAACATTCTTATATTTCAGTTCATGGTCTCAATTGCTATACTTTAAAGTCTTCTTCAGTACAGATTGACATTCAATTCGTAAATGGTGGTCCTATTCATTTTAAAATGATACAATAAAACATTAACTATAAAGCAGGGGACCTAAAATAGCCGTGAACCTATCTTGGGTGTTGTCCTTGTTTTTATCTTAAACTTTGACCCTCTCAATGTGTGTTTACTTCGTCAAAGTAAAATTGAACATTTTGGTCACCATCAAATGTCTTGTTCTGCCACCTGAGCTAGCTAGCAATAGCGTTAGCTGGTAACTTAAGGAAAAGTCTGCCTTTTTTCAATAAGCTCTGTGAACAGCCGTACATGCTGACAAACAGCAAAATTGGCAACTTTCTTTTAGCGCTTTTTTTTAAGCGTTTAGCTTAGCACATTGCTAAAACTACTGGGTTAGATGCCCCATACTCCCAAGCTCTGCCCTTAAGTCCAAATATGGTCACTTCTGGATCCAAAATACTAAGATGACAACGGCCCACATTCCAGACTTCCAGCTTCAAAATGGTGTTAAATCACACCAATGTAACCATAATGCAGTGTATTACCAGACCCCGAGCAAGTCTGTCAGAGCTGTTTCTGCAGCAAGAACAAACTGGAGGAAGGTGGTGAAAATGAGCTAACAATCTGTAGGTTTTCTGACATGGCAGTTCACTTTCTTCCTCCGTCCCTCTGTTCCCTCTTCGTCACCGGGACTCAGTCACTGCCGGCCGAGGCAGATGGCCCGTGGATCGTGAAAGGGCAGCGCCCACCAATCCTTACCCACCAAACTGGCAGCATCCACCTGGGTGCCACCTGCTCCTCTTCTCTGTTTGACCCTCTTGCCAGCCACGCACACGACAGGGGCCACATGGCTAAAAAAAACATGGAGGAGAAAGAAGTAGATCTTACATTTGTTTTCTATTTTCGGTCTCTACTAACACCATCGTGCCTAATTCTTTCTGTCTGCTGTTGTAATTGGAAGTTATAATCACCCATGAGAAAAGTATAAATAGACTCACATTGTCACAAAGTAATGTAAAAAATCTGCGCATGATGAGCCACATTGACACTCTTTACTGTCTGGGTTCACCCCTGAACATGTCCAGTGGTTGCTGCAGCTGTCTTTGCAGCATGCAATAGGACACTTAAAGGTTGACCTATATACAGTAGCTTGCTATAGATGTCTCTGACTCACCCATTGTCCCCGTTTCAAGGTGTTGTCATCCAGGCTGGCCCTATAGTGAAACTGGGCTCTTTTATCTAGTCATACAATAAACACAATATCAGCTTTCGACACAAAACATCTCCAGGATATAAGCTTTGTATTTTTTGTATTTTGACACATTACCTTCCTTCCCCAAAGAAATGACAGCATCAGTTAATGGTTCAAATGCCTAGAATTGACATATGTGCCATTTTTACACAGCCAAGATTTTAGGGAAGAGGTAGGTCAGATGGGTGGCAGCATGTCAGTTTCATTGGTCACGGTTTCTTTTAACCACGACCACAATCAATCACCCGGATCGTTGGTCTGATTGGCTAAAGGACTATCCAATTGCGTACAGAGTCATTTGAACTATGCCCGTTGGTCACGTGCAGAGAAAATACAGAGCAGACTCCCCAGACTCAAATCTCAAAATCTAATGAGCTTGGCTTGGTCTGGTGATAGCCAGACTACCGCCAGTGGCTCTTAAACAGTCAAATCCATGACTTGAAGGGTGCTTTGAATATGCCTTAGACTTTTTGTGGATCTGCAGGCAATACATTGGTGTTAGTGATTTAATTATACTGTCTGCTAGAAAGCTTGATTTGTACCTTCTTTCACATATGACGTAGAAAGTTGGGTGAGCCTACAAGTCCAATCACCTGTCCCCCCTCCAAGTAAACAGGAAGTATTTCCGTGCATAAGCTTCATTAATATTAATCTTTATCTCTTCACTGGTCCATTGTGTGGGTAAAGTACACATGCTAGCCTCGCATGTTAGTAATACCATTCACAGTGTTTCAGGGCATTACATGACTTTAAGGTCCCCTCAAGTGCTTTTCCCAGTTTGCTTTTTACAAGGGGGGGGTGTGGATTACCTCAATGTGGGCCTTGAATAAGACTGCTTGTTTCAAAACAGATGTGGTGTGTTGCACGGCGCTCTAGCAGAGAGAATGAGCTCATTGTTTACAGTTGAACCTGGTGCTAATTTTTTCTGAAACGCTAACAGCTGCCTAACTGCACCACCAGCCAGCATTGATATCTGGCACCCCCTGGCCTCTGTGTGTGTGTGTGTGTGTGTGTGTCTGTGTGTGTGTGTGTGTCTGTGTGTGTGTGTGTGTGTGTGTGTGTGTGTGTGTGTGTGTGTGTGTGTGTGTGTGTGTGTGTGTGTGTGTGTGTGTGTGTGTTGGCTAGACCAACTAGGCGCCTTATGATTGCCAGCCCCTCCACTCAAAGCACCATTCGCTCCATTTTAGTGCACTCCCCAAATCTAATCTACGCAATGAAATCGATCGGAGTCACTGCTCACTACGGCCAATGCAGACTCGCCAGTGTTGGGTTGCCTACTTAAGCCACCCACCCCACCCACCAGTGCCTGGGAGGGATTGGGTCAGATCATGTTGGGGGACATCATCCACACACATTAATCGAAATGGTGTCAACATGAAATTCTGAAGTATCAACGTATGTTTCCCATGACGATGATTTAGATCATTTATTCCTTGATAGGCCTACTTTCTCCTTAAAAACATTGCACCACGTGTGTGGACATGTGACCTGCCCGGACCAGTCAGCCACATGGAAAGCATAATTAATCTTGAGTTTTGATTTTAGGTCATATTGTGCAGCCCTAGCAACGTTTAGCTTTTTAACAATTCTGATTTCAAATTCCAATTCTAACTTTCTAGTCGGGTTCTTATCGACTCTGATTCTTTGAGGGGTGGGGCTGGACCAGGTCACATGCTTATTTCACAGATAAGAGGATAAGTGGAGCATTTTAGTTTTGATTCAGTGGTGATCTACAGTTTTAACCAGGATGTAAAATGAAGTCGAACTTTAGAGCGCTGCTTACTGTGCTCCGCGGCTGAATCACAACAAGCGCCTGGAAGTACAGTGGCTTGAATAATATTACACACAAGAGGAATAAAAAAACATCTTTTGAAATTGATCTTAATGCCTTAATTCAAAATATTTAGGGAATTCCAACCTTTTAACCCTTGTGTTGTCCTCAGGTCCAATTTGACCCGTTTTTTTATTTTTAATATCAGGAACTTGGCTTTCTTTCAACCTAATTACCTAAAAATAACATGTATGCCATACAATGTTCCTCAAGTAAAATGACTGATTACTTTGTTTTATTGAATTTCACGGCCTCGGAAGAAATGACAAAAAAAAAAAAAAAAGAGAAAGAAACGCTGAAAAAGCAAACAAGAAATTGTTTTTGTATAATTAGTAAAAATGTACAAAAATTTTTAATAAAATAAAGTCATACAAATAATTTGTGAAAATTAGGCTATACATTTAAAAAAAAAAAAATGTAGAAACAAAAAACAGCAAAAATATTGGAAAAAGCGGCAAAAGATGACGGTTGATGGGAAGACAACACAAGGGTTAAGGGTTAAGGACACACATTTTCAATTTGCCTTTGGAATTAAAATACCCCCCCATCATCACATACCTTCACCATACATAGAGATAGGCATGAAGAACTTTCCATAAGATCATCTCTCAATGCAAATCAAACCAGCTGTTAGTCTAACTGAGATAACACCATGCCAAGCCACTGTCCAATGGCCACTACACAAAACAAAACTTGAGCATGTTAAATATGGAAGTGATGATCGGATTCGAAACTATATTTTACTTATAGTTTCAATTTAGTTTTTAATCTGTTCCGAGTTGGACCGGTTCTTGAAGCCCAATCCTAGTCATGGTCGTGACAGATATGGCGTGATCTTGCAGTGGGACGGCAGTGGTCGATAGGAATGTGACACAGCTTTTTTTTTATACCATCACCCACCATCAGGCTCTTGTTTGTTCTGTATCGCTGAAACACCGTTCTACACACGGCAAGTGTTGGTATGTCTTTCAATTTCTTTAATTCATTTAAGAGCTATTCGCTTTGCAGGGGAGTGAACATAAATCTAGACAAATGGAGGGATGAAGCCAGTGGAGGGATGGTAGTTGTACTCCCTCTAATTGACATAAATGCCCTTATTAGTCTTGGGCCATTAGCACCTCAGCTTCCTTCTAATTGGCTAACATCTATTTGCAGTCCATCACGCTTATCTGCTATTGTGAGCATGCTTTCCCGTTCCATGTTCCAGCTCCCCGGCGGTAAACGCTCTCCTTGTATTTATGTATTCTCTGAGAAGTTTGTGGTCTCACCTCGGCAGCAGTGGAGGGACGTGCAAGCTTCCCTTCCTTTTTAAATGTATATTTTTTTTATAGGTAGAAGGCCGGGTCCCTGTTTGTGGCGAGCAGCCGAGCTACAGACAGTTTGATGTTAATTCACCCACACTTCAGCCCAGCGGCAGCTTCCTGCCTGCCTCAGCTCTTGATACATTTTTTAAGTCCCACTTTCCCATTCTCCTTTCGTTGTGATATTTTCCGCCTTTGTTTTATTGTCTTTTTACTGCTTTCCTTCCTGGTGTGGGACTGTAGTCTCCCGTCTACATGACGAGACAGAATAAAAGGAATGGGGAAGTTGAGGAAATGACCATTTCCTCTTGTTGATACCACCCCGGCTTCATATACCCTATGGTCTTTTCCCCTTCTCTCTATTCTTTATTTTGTTTAGTGTGCATGAGCACGTCCCGTGGAAGACAAAATGATGCGACTATACAATGAAGAGAAAAAGAGAGGGTGGGAGAGCTGCTGAGCGTAAATAGGGAGACCTCTCAGGGAAGCGTAGCTCCAGGTCTGCCAGTTCCAACTCTCCAACCCCAATTCTGAACTCTGCACACAACACTTTTTATTTTCCTCGTCCTCTAAGAGAAAGACAGATGTTCTGTCTTTCTGCTCTCCAAATTTCCTCTCTGTTCGTGTCCTTTTGAGGTGTCCCGGCGGGCAAATTAACCCCCCCTCCCCGCCCCGGCCCAGCTTGAATTTTTGGCGCCATTGCTCCATTGCAACCACTTCCAGGCCTTATGTCAAACTGAACAAAAGAGGTCAGGAACAGTTTGCACAAGAAGCCTAAAAGAGTTCAGTAGCTACCATAATGGTAGCAATACCCAGAGCTAAATGTCCCTGCATAGGGTCGGTCATGTCTGCTGCTTACATCCCCTGCCTGGAGGCCAAAGTGGATCAAGGATTGGTCACTGACCAGTTATCATTATGCACTCGACAACCACCATCGCCCCGCAAGTGCCTAAAGGGCATGGCGTACTTCTTTTTAAACTACTTTGGGTGTGTGCAGAAAGATTTGCATGGTCGTACATTTTGGGCAGCACGCCGATGTACACACAGAGATTTGCGGACTTGGGGCAGCCGACAGAAATAGCGCCACATGGATCCTAGAACACGTAATGTAAAGCTTAAGCTTTAAAGCAACACCAAATCACTCTTTCTCTTCGGTCCCCCTACAGGTTGGAAGCGTAAGTGCCCAATAGGTCTGCAGGATTCAGGGGGAAATATGAATCACGATTTGATATCACGATTCTCACAAAGTGTTATGTTTATTGCACACATGAACCATGACAAAACAAAACCATTTGGCAGTACCCGACATACATTTTTGTTGGCAGGGCAGCAATTTTACCAGCAGCCACCCAACTCTAAGAAACATGCCGGCTGTTAAAATAGTAATGTGCTACGCTAAAAAGGAAAGATGTTCTATCCATACCCATGACGTCCTGTCCTTGATGTCCTGTTGAATCATATAACGTGCTTCTATCAATATATTGAAATCAAACTTGACAATAGGCCTGCACGATTCAGGGGAAAAATATGAATCGCAATTTTTTTGCTTAGAATTGATATCACGATTCACTGCCACGTTTTTTTTGACCATGACAAAACAAAACAAATTGGCAGTACCCAACATTTATTTAGATTTTTCTTTTTTTTATGACACCTATAGCACATAGCTCGCCACCACAAGCCTGTAAACACAGTGGGAGAGCGTTAAAACCTATTTTGTACAGTCTATGTTTTAAACTAATGTGTTTTCTAAATCCATTGGGTCTTCAAGTGCACCATCCTTTATGATGGTTGGTTCGGCGTGTGCTATCCTGTATTGTCTGTAAAATCCTAAGTCATTAGCATTAGTAGCAGCAGCAGCAGAAGGCCAGCCCAGTCCCCAGCACTGACAAAGCCCCACATGCATAAAAACAAGCTCTCCGAGAGGAGACTGCACGCTCGCACACATACAACCGATATCAAAAAGTTGGGCACTATTGTGCTTGACTGATTAAATAGAGATTACAGCCAGGCAAGTTTATCTGGACTTTCTCAGCATTGAAATGACGGCCTGCAAATTCAATCTTTGATTCAGAGGACTTTTTTTTCCCCTTTGAGGAAACAGATGAAAGTTACACAGCACAGTAGGAAAACAGACTGTGATAAGTCTGTCTCGGAATCTCGTCTCCTCGGCCTCAGACATAACCGATGGGTGAGATTGGAGGGCGGTGGGGGAGTCACATAGTTAGCCAAATGCAATTATGTAACTGTGTCATGGTTGCAGAGGACGTGGAAATGAGGGTGGAAGGCATCTGGACAAGAGGAAAGTCAAATTGAATGTTAAAATAGCATAAGGACGCGTCAGCTTTTCATGTTCATAGGTTGGACAGTAAATAATAGTAACGGCAGGGTCTTTGTCATAGCTTGGGGGTTTTAATCGACAGGGACAGACAGAACAAATGGATGGCACTTGAGCTATCGAGGTTAAAGGATATGTAAAGAGAGAGGCGGTAAGAGACAGCTGACAGAGTCCAGAGACAGCTGATAGAGAGAGTCTGCGACTTCTTCTCCCAGAGTCTGTCTCTCTGGCTCTTGTCTGTGTGTCACGTACACTTTTCCTACAGCCACCATTGGCGCTACCCCTCCGTTTCCCTTTATCTTCTCCCTCTCTCACAGCCCACATATCCCAGAGGGCCGCGGGGTTAACTCAGGGCAGCGGGGTTGATTGTCCAAAGCGACAGACGGCTGGCCGATTGGCTTGGTGCTGGCCAATGTCAGCTGAGTGTGTGTGTGTGTGTGTGTGTGTGTGTGTGTGGGCTGACAGAGCATTCCCAAAGCCCAGAAAGTTAAAGTCAATATCAACAGTTCCATAAAAAAATAGTTTAATTTAACTAGTTAATGGTCTTATTCTTCAGCATGTACATCCTGCCTAGTGACCAGCAGCTATTTATTCTGATGGTTATTCCCATGGGATTCTGATTGTTTGGCATTTCTCAATGCCAAAACTTTCAAAAACAACCCCCTAGCAGATCCATTGCCAGAAAGCCATATTTCATCAGCTTTGTTTCTTCCATTTTGTCTTAAATGTGATCCCATCTAACATTTAGGAGGTCTTAAAAAGTCTTACAGTTGGCTTTACAATAATCTGCAATAATTTGATGGTCACGCTGGCATTACTAAATGTACTTCCCCACGTCCAGTGAGACATAAAACCAATGCTGAGCCCCTTTTTTATCCGCTGTTGTTTTCCACAGACTCTCTCTGATATGTGTGGGTTTCACTGAACAGTTTGGGTCAGCCCCCCACCCCACCCCCTTCCTCTGCTTCTCTGGCCAGGAAACGCCAAACGTCTGCGATTTGTCACTTGTTCCATCTGGCAAACCCTTGTGGAGGGGCCGAGGGCTTACATAACCAAAACAAATATCCGACATTTTAGGGGATTACATCATAAGAACGGGTTCAAATTGGCAAGGTTTTAGTTGTGTTCATGTGCTGGGGGGGGGAGGGGCAGCGCTGCAGTTTTAAAACCACTTTGTGCTAATGACAAAATATTTGTGCAAAATCCCTCTGTAGGAACCGGTCAGGATATTTTCATAATGAGTGGAATGATGAAAGGTTGCCGCACATAATGTCATGTCTCACCCAGCGATGCAGTCGGCAGTGACATATATTACAGGAATCCTATTCTTGCACCTTGAAATGCTTATTGTCGTCAGCAGGCCGATGGCCGAATGACGTCTGTGTTCAAAACTTTTGTTCAAACCTCCTTGTCCTGCTGGAACTGCTCTAAAATAAGGCGTGAGTGCCTGAAGGAGAGAGAGAGAGAGAGAGAGAGAGAGAGAGAGAGAAGGAGGCGGGGGAAGAAAAAAGGCTCTCGCACACACCGACTGAATGATGGATTTTATTTGGTCTCTGTTTGCTGAGCCTGAGCCTGGCTCTGTTGGTCTGTTATGTCGGTTTCTATGGCGAAAAACACAGGCCGTGCCAGACTCGACTAGTACAAGCAATACAAAAAAAAAGCATGTGCAGGGACAGGGTGATGTTGGAGAGGGTTGCGTGGGTGGGAGGAATGGGGGGGGGGGACTCAATACCAAGAATTGGAAAGTGTGGAATCACAGAGAGCAAGACAGGACATGAGGAAGTATATGTGCAGTGCCCCGGAACATAACATGGCAGATGAGAAGAGTTCTGCATGTCTCCCAGGTTGCACATTTTATACAGATAAAACCTTGCATGAAATGAAGCGGCCAGAACTGATATCAGAACAGATATCCGCTATATGAGAATCACCTCAAGTTTGAGCGCTTGTATTATTTGCTGAATATATAGGTGCTTTATTAAGGGTGCAAATAGCAAGAGTGCATGATGAGCCTTCATGAAAATAACGGAAGAAGTGGAGGTAGGCAGACATGGCCTCACCGGTTCTTTGCAACATGTGCATCGGTGTATTTCTTTTGCTGCTCTTCTTGATTCCAAACTAGCGATGCAGTCACGTCAAAGTCCAGGCCAAAGCTTTGGAAATGACCACAACGAAAAGGTCGCCCAGTGTCCAATTTCTAGCTTTTTCACTTCATCGGTAAAGTTGGAGACTGTAAAAATCCACAATTTGGGTTGTTTTCAGGTTACTGCTATGGAACACTTTAAGTATAAATACATTTGAGTGATTGCTTGTGTAATTAGTAGTTATTAGCAACATTTCATAGACATTATAGTCAAGTTCCCAGAGCCCAAGGTGGCATCTAAAAATGTTTGTCTTCTCTGACCAAAGATATGGAATTTCTATTGAGCAGGGGTGCAAAAATGACCGTTTTCAATCCTAAAAAAGGATATTTGTGTGAATCCCTTCTAACCGATGAGTTTATTTATGTTAAAAAAAAAACTTGAAGGCGTCTCCATAAGAGGGACATGACACTGTCATGAACGTGTCATAAACATTATAAACAAGTCATAAACGTTGATGATAATGCGTCTTTTAGTAAGTGTCATGACACTGTCAGACACTGCCATGAAAACGCGTGCATGCTAGAAATAGGACTGACTCCTAGTATTGACACAAATACATTTAACAAATGACATTTTCTGTTGAACTCCTTTTTAAATCCTATTTCAACTGGATTCTGATAAACAATAACATGGACTTTATTATCTTGGGCAAGGGACTTGAAATATAAAAATACATATATAGAAATCTGTGCAAACAAATGTACAAGCATTAAAATATTGACAAATTGAAGTTGAAGGACATGCTATTATTTCATTTTATCAATGGGAAACAGACAGACACGTTTCCCATTGAACCTCAATAATTCTGAGGTACCAACCGAAAGTATGTATCCTAAGCTAACACATGCAGCCTCACGCAGACCCCCCACTGAGTGGGACTGTGCTGTAGCTGCTTCCCTGTCCCACTGAAGTCCATTCAGATACAGTGTGAGCTTCAGTTAACAGCGCTAATCCCACCTTTCAGCATGAACAGAGCTGCTGCTTATTCATGCCGTTTCCTCTCCATGAATGAAAGATGAGGTGCATTAGCGCATGCTGACATATGATTGATAGTGTGTGTGTCTGCCTGTGTGTGTGTGTGTGTGTGTGTGTGTGTGTGTGTGTGTGTGAAGAGAGATGAGGTATGTTAGCGGTGTCAAAGCCGGATTGATGGGTTGCATTTTATTTAACAGATTGAGGTGAGTGAAAAGGTCAGCTCTGAGTGCAAGGCTGCCGTTCTACTTTGCCATTTCCTTGATTGGTGTGTGTGTGTGTGTGTGTGTGTGTGTGTGTGTGTGTGTGTGTTTGTGTGCGTGCGTGCGTGTGTGAGAAAACGAATGTGTAGACTAAATCAAAGCGCTCTTGTTTTTTGTCAATCTGCTGCATCAAATCTGTCTTTGTTCATCAATCCCTGTGTGTGTGTCTGTCTGTGTCTGTCTGTGTCTGTCTGTGTGTGTGTGTGTGTGTGTGTGTGTGTGTGTGTGTGTGTGTGTGTGTGTGTGTGTGTGTCATGCCTGAACCTGCTTGTCTGTTATCAGTCCATTTATCTGAAGCTTAGTTTGTGGTATGCAGCTCACCTGCAGTAAAATAACTCCCTTACACGAACTATGCCAACACACACACATTTCTGTGTGTGTGTTGGCACAGTGGAGACAGTTATTGAGTCCAGAACTAAGGTAGTCAGGACATATTGGCACATAGAGGCACAGGAATGTATGTTGGTACACACACACACACACACACACACACACACACACACACACACACACACACACAGTCACATTTCTCATGACTAGTGTCTGCAAACAGGAGAGGTGAGTCACTCACCGTCTCTTTGCCCTTCTAGTCATGCTGTTGGTGTGTGTGTCTGTTTGTGTGTGTGTAGTCAGCACTCTCCCAGGCATGCAGTCACATGCACTGTTTCATGCACACACATTCGTGCACACTGAAGATCTATGCAAATCCATGGATGAAGCAGATGTCCCTCTGACCTGAAAAAACATCAGTGTGCACAGTGCGATGTGTGTTTGTTTCTGGCAGGTCACAGGGATCTGTTGTGTGTGTGTGTGTGTGTGTACGTGTGTGTGTGTGTGTGTGTGTGTGTGTGTGTGTGTGTGTGTGTGTGTGTGCGGTGACTCAGGTTATGGAGGATTATTCCCACCGGGGTGTGCTTTGAATCTGTCAGTTTAGTCTACACTTCTCCACTAAAGCATTGGGTTTACCGGTTGTTGTGGCTACGGCTCTGGTTTCCCCACCTGATTGGCTGCTTCTATGATCAACATCTTACACACGCACGCACACATACACACACACATACACACACACCAACACACACACACAGGGTGTTCCAGTTTGCTGTGGCAACAAAGAGCTGAAGAACATACAGCAAGTTCTTCAGGGGCTCTGTAGATGCAGATTTCATCGACAGCTCTGGATTCTTAGGGTTCAGTCTGGTCTAATGTGGATTTGTGGCCCTACTGGCATGGAAAGGTTCTGGCGGGGCGTAAATAACCTTCTTGCCGTACTGTAATGAACCCTTTAAGTAACGAGTGTGTTGGGAAAAGAGTGTTCTTTGAAAGCATGCCACCCCGCCTCGCTCCCCTCATGGCTGCTGTGCTTCAGAACATGTTTGCTCCCCTCGGGCGCACACTTACTGTAAAACCAATCCTTTTTAATTAAGACAGATTCCAGTGAGGAAAGAAGAGCAACTGCTACACCCACGTCCAAACACACACACACACACACACACACACACACACACACACACACACACACACACACACACACACACACACACACACACACACACACAACCGAAACATCCTGTTGTTTGTTTTTCTTCCCTTTTCTTTTCCCTTTACATAATCTTTCTTTTTTATTCCTTTTCTGGAAGCTAGGGAGTTGTTCCTTCACAGAGCTTATTCTTGTTTTGTTGGAGGGTGTGTGTGTGTGTGTGTGTGTGTGTGTGTGTGTGTGTGTGTGTGTCTTGTCAGATATTAAATGACACGCTGTAATAGAATGTAGAGAGTTACAAGCACTAGAGCTGCAAAGATGAATCGATTACTTCTCAACTATTCAATTAATTGCTAACTATTGTGATATTCAATGAATTGGTTTAAGCCAATTCTTTTTACCCCACCCCGGTACCGGTACCAAAGCCCCAGGTGAAGTTACGGGATGTCTTGGTTATGTATTGTCAGCGGGCTTCACCATAATCTGCCCCCATTTTATTAACCACCACAACAATAAAGCAGTCGTTTGCCTTACCACCCACATTCAGAGCAAACAAGATCCCCCAGCGTGTTACTGTCTGTCCTATCTCCGTCATAACACCCATATCTCATCCAATTATGCTGATTCATGAGGTATGACCTCAGCTCTGACCCATGGTTTTAATATCGCTTCCCTCTGCCATTGAATTGATTGGACGGGGTTTAGGGTGTCTGTGGTTCCTCAACAGCCAAACAACATCACCCAAACATCACTCCCTCCATCCCCCTCTGCATGGGAATGTGCAGTGATGGTCTCAGCTACTCTCACTTACTTAAAGCGTGTCTGTTTGGGTTAGCGCGAGGTTAGCTGTTGAGATTTTAAGCTGCTCAGCGAGCCATCTGCCTGTCGTCGTCGGGCTGCATATCTCGGGGATTAAAGCAGAGGCTGTGCAGCACGTGGGATGTTACACAGCGAGAAACGCACGCACTCATCCAGCCACAACAAAAAAAAAACACACCACGCTGCTGACAAAGACTGCAAATCCCGCCGAGGCACACGCATGAAGTGCACACATGTTCAGCAATGCGAGAGCGGAGAATGTGGGCCACTTCCCCTGCAGCTCACATTGCCAAACGACTCTCCATCGCCCGCAGCTAAAGGCCGTGATTACCATTTTATTACGGCGTGTCGTTATGCTGATGTTATCAATTGAAATGAATTGGCCGACAATTGATTTACAATAACCCTCTCCTGCGCTACGCCGGCCCTCAGGGAGCCTCTGGTGCTCATTGATTCGTTCCTTGTGTCTGCTCCGTCTGACTGGCTGTAGCAGGCTTTCACCTACCATAGACTACTTCAACATGACACACATTAAGTTTACTGCTGGACTTCAATACTCAGTCATCTGCTACAGGACTGCCGCCTATGGACAAATTCATATTGGGATGTAATATCTGTGTCTGGTCGGGCTTCCCAGCAAAAGATCCACTGGACCTTTTTGAAGCTAGAATTGGGTTTAAGCAACGATCCCGAACTTCATCAACAGAAAATTCAAAAACACTGAGTTGAAAACTACGGCTGTCCCTGATTGAAGAAATTCTCACTCATGCAATTTTTTTGTACTATTTAGTTGATTTAATCGACGGAACTGTAAAACTGAATTTCTCCACAAAGATTCGGGGCACTTTAGATCTAGAGGAGGGAAAGTTGTGGTGATACAGCATAGTATCGCGATATTTTCTGATAAAAACAGATGTTGACAAAGTTTCCTTTTGGGGACATAATTTGAAATTGGGAAAAATTTAAAGTTGGACAAAGAGGTATATAAATTGCAATATATACGACATCCATACATTCAATAGAAAATAAAAAATAAAGTGCAAAATGGGATCTACTTGGAGCAGATCCACTCTGAGCCGGCATGTTTCTTAGAGTTGGGTGGCTGCTGGTAAAATTGCCGATTGGAGCAGGAAGAAGAAGGAAGTAAAACCTCCCAGCTGGCCATAAGGCATACAGAACATCATTAGTGCCAAGTGTCTGAAAGCTGTCGAAAACATTCCCGTCACAGCGCAACTGGAGTGCTCGCTGACAACCCCCAGACCATTACGCCTCCACTCCCCGAGTACGCCAGCAGACATCGAGATGGGACTTTTGGAACATGTAACACATGTGCAGTGGCAGCCATTTTCTCTCACCTCGGTGTGAAGAGTCTCAAAGAAAGTCTGTCACCTCAGGGAAAACGTGTGTGAAGTTTTGGGTCTTTGCCCGGACAGTCCTCCTCTCCCCACCCCCCTAAAATAACTTCATGGATGCAGCGGTGGATGGAGCTCACCATGCTCTCCGCTCTGTCTCCCCTTGGGGTAAATATTTCAAGTATTTGCTGGAACTCCACTCTGCTCGGTTAATGACTTGTAATTTTCCAGTTTCTTCAGCGCTGCCGTCTCTTTTTCTTCAAGGTCTCAAGACACAGAACTTAGCCTTGGGAGGACATGACCTAATGTCTCTCGATTAAGCACTTCCCTTTTTTTCCCACTTGCCATTGCTGACTTCCTGTCTGACAGACTACCGTTCACATATTTGGGCGAGTTCAGCCTCTGTGCATGTGTTAGTGGGTGGGGAGTGAGATGTGAAATGCTGATTAAACACTACAGCGCAGATGCTATCTCAGGTGTAAGCATTACAGAGCTAGTGCTAATCCTAATGCTACTCCTGTCCCGTGTCCCGATGATGTTTGATGATAGTACGGGTGCTTACTGTGGGATAACTGGTCTCTACTGGGCTCTAAATGTGCAGGGACGTGGAAAGGTCTGTCTGCTACTCTACGCAGGGGTCTTCAACCTAAGCCTACAATATTTTCACAGCGTTTTGTGCTCTCTATTTAATATATAGTATTTGGGAAATGCATCCAGAGGCGCAAAGACTCTTTGATTAATCGATTAGTTGTCAATTATTAAATCAATCGCCAACTGTTTTGATAATCGATTAATCGCTTTGACTATTTTTTTTTATTTACCGGTATCAAAAAAAAAGAAAGAAAAGTAAATGTGAATATTTTTTAGTTTCTTCTCTCCTCCGTGACAGTAAACTGAATATATTCGAGGTGTGGATAAAACAAGACATTTGGGGACGTCATTTTGGGCTTTGGGAACCACTGATCGACATTTTATATACCCAACAACTAATTGAGGAAATAAAATTAGTTGCGGCCCTAAATGCACCCTTTTCCACTTTAAAGTCATCTGGTGTTTCAGTGAAAACCAGACGGATTCATCATCAACAAGCCAGTAAAAGAAGAACATACTTTGCTTGACTTCATTTGTTTGCTTGTCAGTCAGGACGTACCACACTTCCTGGGAGAACGTTTGCGTAAGGTCTTCTGTCGCTTTGGGGGGGGATTGATAAAAAAGTTTGACAAAACACCGCCCTGATGATATCATCGCTTTATCTTACCTGGGATTGGACTTGAGACCGATTTTTACAGGACAGTCATACAAGCTGAAGGGTGTGGAGAGTTTTGCCAAAGGCGTGGAATACCTCAGGGCAATGGTGAGGATTCAGTATCTGCTGTAACTAGCATGTTGTTCCTGTCCGTAAAGCTCAACAGTGACCGCCCACTTATATATATATATATATATATATATATTATATATTTATTATTTTAATTCCAAAGGGCAAGGGAACTTTATCAGGATTCATAGTATCCTGATCTATGAAATAACTGGTCTTTAATAATAAAAATCTGCCTGCCACTATGGTATTTTAACATAGGGGGGTGTATACTTATGCCCCTGTATTTTAACATAGGGGGGTGTATACTTATGCCCCTGTATTTTAACATAGGGGGGGGTGTATACTTATGCCCCTGTATTTTAACATAGGGGGTGTATACTTATGCCCCTGTATTTTAACATAGGGGGTGTATACTTATGCCCCTGTATTTTAACATAGGGGGTGTATACTTATGCCCCTGTATTTTAACATAGGGGGTGTATACTTATGCCCCTGTATTTTAACATAGGGGGTGTATACTTATGCCCCTGTATTTTAACATATGGGGGGTGTATACTTATGCCCCCTGTATTTTAACATAGGGGGTGTATACTTATGCCCCTGTATTTTAACATAGGGGGTGTATACTTATGCCCCTGTATTTTAACATAGGGGGTGTATACTTATGCCCCTGTATTTTAACATAGGGGGTGTATACTTATGCCCCTGTATTTTAACATAGGGGGTGTATACTTATGCCCCTGTATTTTGACATAGGGGGTGTATACTTATGCCCCCTGTATTTTAACATATGGGGGGTGTATACTTATGCCCCCTGTATTTTAACATAGGGGGTGTATACTTATGCCCCTGTATTTTAACATAGGGGGTGTATACTTATGCCCCTGTATTTTAACATAGGGGGTGTATACTTATGCCCCCTGTATTTTAACATAGGGGGTGTATACTTATGCCCTGTATTTTAACATAGGGGGTGTATACTTATGCCCCTGTATTTTAACATAGGGGGTGTATACTTATGCCCCTGTATTTTAACATAGGGGGGTGTACTTATGCCCCTGTATTTTAACATAGGGGTGTATACTTATGCCCCTGTATTTTAACATATGGGGGGTATACTTATGCCCCTGTATTTTGACATAGTATACTTATGCCCCTGTATTTTAACATGGGGGTGTATACTTATGCCCCCTGTATTTTAACATACTTATGCCCCTGTATTTTAAGGAAGAACATTTATTTATTTATGATACATTATTTATTCACAAAGAAAATTGGTGTCCTTAAAGGTTGGATTTTCCCATTTTTTTCAATTTTCTAATTATTGCTCTCTTTAGTCAACTTTAGCATGGGTTCATAAACTTATGAGCACCACTGTGTGTGTGTGTGTGTGTGTGTGTGTGTGTGTGTGTATATATATATATATAGCTACCATAAAGTTAGTGTTTAAAATTTTACACAGCACACCTTGTTCATTTGCCCCTCCCCCTTGTTTTTCCCTTTCCCTCCGCATAATAACACTTGAAGGTCACAGCTTGCATCCCAGCAGCCCTCATGTGTACGAGATTGTTTCCCCATGTCAGATGATGGGCTCAGCATGGTGCTCTAATTGACCCGCCAAGTCCGCAAATGCATTAGTGCGGCCATGCTTGGCCCACTTAATGCCCAACTACAACAAACACAGCCATCAATAGATACAGCTGCATTTTTATGCAGCATAGAAGGACCCAGTGTGTTCGGTGGTTTGTCTAAAAAGCAGACGGACTTGGGCAGCCGGGCCTGTCAGACCGGGGCTGGTGGCTGAAACAGCTGACAGGAGGGCTGACCTAAACCTACCCCACAGGCAGGAAGGACAAGGAGCGCAGCCTCTCAAAGACGGCTTGTTTTTGGTCAAGCAGTTGGAGGGTTTACTGACAACGCGCCTGGCTAGAGGGGAGCCTGTAAGCTTTGCTTACGTTATCAGTTCTGAGACTATATTTTAGGATAGAAGCTATTTAAAAATAACATTTTGAGTTGATTTCACTGTTTGCCCTAGGTTTGTGGAAGACTTAGGTGCCTGTATTTGGCGGGTGTTTTAAGGCTCCTCCTTCAAGAAAATGCTACGTTTTTCAATAATAATAATTCTAAAAATAGCAATTTGACATTAGTATTACTATATCTGTGTCTAAAATGTTGAACAAGATAGAGAAGATAATAACTAACCATCAAAAGCTTAAAGACAAAGCTAGCTAAAGAAAGTCATTTAGTTAGTTCTGATGCTCACATTGATTTTACATTCATTTGCCCAAAATGACTTAATATACTGTATATGCCAGGGAAAGGCCTGGATTGCACTTCAAATCTTCTAAAATGGGGCGCCTGGATGGCTCAGATGGTAGAATGGGTGCCTATATGTAGAGGGTTACTCCTCGACGCAGGGGGCTCGGGTTCGACTCCGACCTGCGGTCCTTTGCTGCATGTCACCCTCCCCCCCTTAGCCCTTTCATTTCTTCAGCTGTCCTGTCAAAAAACAAAACAAATTCTAAAATGCGGATCCAGAATTGTATTGTATTTAGCGTGAAAGCAAGATTTAGACCATGAACCAGGATCTGGAAATTGCAACACGTAGGCTCTGTTTTGACAAAATCAATAGGATTGGTTTCAAAGATGATCGGCTTTGAAACCAAATCCTCTAAACGATTCCAAATGATATCAATAATGACACAATTCTATTGGAATCGTAATTTTTGGAAACTATTCCAAGTAAGAATTGTTTTTCAATGCCCAACCCTAGAAATATCACATTTCAAGGGCGTGTGTCTGTGTGTGCATGTGTGTGTGCATGTGTGTGTGCATGTGTGTGTGTGTGTGTGTGTGTGTGTGTGTGTGTGTGTGTGTGTGTGTGTGTGTGTCAGTGCCTAAACACGTCTGCTTCCTGAATTAGAAATACTACATGTTTTCCATTAGAATTTCTGCTGCACCCATTCACTGTTTACAGTTGACACAGGCTGTAAACACAGACGCACACGGCTGCACTGGGTAATCACACGTATATTTATCCATTGACGCTGAGCCAGTGACCTAGCTTGTTTACTACGGCTCATTACACCTCCAGGTGCTCCTGTGGACGGGACTTGGACGCGCTTGTAGGAGGACCCTTAACAGACTCGCACGTTGTTAGATTCACACCTTCTATTCTCCTCCGAAGCAGCGCACCACCTCTGCTGTCTCCAGTGCCGGAGGCTTGTTCATGTTATCAGTTACAGCGACTGAGTCACAGCGGACCACTCCGTCTGCGAAATGATCATCCCCGTGAGGCTTTTTATTTATATTGTAGCTGTATACTGGAAGCATGAACTGAACTTAAAACAGCCGAGTCTCACGAGTCCAGGCTGCTTGCACTACAGACCATGTTTATCCCATGCATATTACTCAGGAAGGGTCCTCCTCAACAGGAGGTTGTGGTTTCTAATATTATTTAGACATCATAACTGCGATTATTTTTGGACAATATTGAAATCCCAATTATTTAACATGATTACTAAAAGACTTTTGGAAAGCTGTTGCATTTATTGAACTTAAAAGCAGTAAAAAACATCTGTCAAATGTCTCTTAACACTTCTCCCGTATGAACCATCTAGTCCAAAGGGTCAATTCCAGGTCAAGAACGTGGTCAGATTGGCTCAAGACCCCAGTCATGAGCACAAATAACCCCCCCAATAACCAAAGTTCCCATACAGTATTCTTCATACTGTTCATAGATAGAGTCCAGGATTCCCCCCATGTTGATGCCTGGTGGCCCACCGGATCTAAGCCCCTAAACCAATTTTTTTTAAATGTACAGTATTTTTAAGGACGTTTTTAAACTAAAAAGTTGTTTTTTTTTTTATATAGTTTGGTTGCAAACTTTGACGTATTCATATTTTCAAATCTCCAGCCAGCTTTTAGCACGCCCCTATGCAATCCGTCTCATAGCATTTGTTTAATTCTCAATTTCGCAATTGACTCTTGTCACTGAAACTATTGGGCTCTACAATTATTGCTGCCATCAGTCTGGGATTGGCCCCAGGTTTTGGGGGAAACCCTGGAGTCAACTGTGATCATCTGTATATCACTCGGTCCAGAGCCATCTATACTGGCCAGAGACTTGTTTGAGAAAGTAGAATAAAAGAGTCGTAAATTGTATTTACACATTTCTTTTGTAAATAAACGCCTTTACTCATGCACCACCCAATTCAGCTTTATGATGAAAGTTAAAGATGTCATAATGGAATTGTCATTATTTAAGATGCATTCTAGATCACATATGGCTCTATGTAGGGGAAACGCTGCGTCTTACTTCAACAAAGCAGATAATGGTGCCAGCTTTCAATGTCTCCCATGAGGCAGCATCTTTACCCCACCCCACCCCCCCCCCCTGCAGCTGTAGGTGTCAGTGAGATAGACAGAGAAGGCCAGATTTGAGGTTAAGACTGTAATTGGTGGTCTGTCCCGGGCACTGGTAGTGTAGGGCTCCAGGGATGAGGCTTTAGCAGGCGTAATGGTGTCTGTAAGATGAGAGGGGATTTGACTGCGAGCCCCCCACCCTTCCTTAAATCCCCCATCATCCTCGGGGGGATCATTGCAGACTGAAAGTGCAAGGACACATGGTGCGCTCACAGTACAGCAAACCATTATTAGCCTTCCGCCTGTTCTATTTTTGGAAGTCTACCCAGACCTCTCAGCCTATTAAATGCAAGAAACGTGAATGGGTACCAGTTGTGGACATGAGTAAGGAACACTTAGTACTACTGTAGTAGTACTACTGCATGTCAGATTCCAAGTTGTAGCCTGATGTCATTGCCGGGAAAGGAAACCTGTCCTAATCCTTAAAGTGCAAACGTCCTGTGTGTTTAAAAGACGAGGGTCTGAGAGCACCCAGTCATCCGTTTTGTTTGGTGTCCATCTTAGTGCCAGTTAAGAAGGGTTGAGAGTTTGAGAGGTGTTAGGATGGGATTTATCATTATGGGATGTGGCTCTGCTGCTGCGAGCTCCTTTGATGTGTGGTCTTAGGCGGGTTCGCTTATTTTGGTGTGTTTACATTGGTGTCTAGCGTGTGTAAATAAGCGTAACTTTCGAACAACGATAGGCGTATGAATGTGTGTGTGTGTGTGTGTGTGTGTGTGTGTGTGTGTGTGTGTGTGTGTGTGTGTGAGTGCATGTGTGTTTGCACAGCGCCCTTGGCTAGATTGTCACATGTTAACCCTGGACCCCTGGACTGGGGTACCCCAGCAAATGCCCGCTTGTGTTCCAGTGCCTCGTCCGTAATACTTGGAAATCAAAGTGTCAGTTTGTGTTTATATGTGCAACCTCTACCTTAGGGCACCTTACACGCCAAGCACAAATATGCCCTATGCTCCACATTTCATAATCGTACACACACACACACACACACACACGCACAGACACACTTCTCCCCTCATTACCCATGACTCACATCTGGACTCCTTTTAAACGGAACAGCTTTTTGCACCAAAGCGAGGAAAAGGGACATCAGCAAGTTCTTCTGCACTCGAGCCTACAGCCGTCTTCCTCATCAGAATTATGAAAATACTTGATAGTATAACAGAAAGAACAATATAAACTGAACTACAGGCCTTTGATTTTGAACCACGAATAGAAACATGGCTGTAGAGGAGCAGACGTTATAATTATAAAGGTTTGGGTTGTCATCTAATGTTATGAACTAGTAAGCATTAAGGCATCTTTATATGAGATTGGACACACGATCAGAAGACACACACACACACACACACACACACACACACGGATCAATGGACTTATCCATTAGTGTATCAGCAGGGATTAGAACAACTTTAAAGATGGAGTAATTGCATTATCCTGCTTTTAGATGGCTCCAAAACATTTGCTGCCTAAGATCATAAAAGGGACATTAAATAACTTTTCAGTATTTATTTGACCATTTCTAAACGGGTCTGGTCTAAAGGCAAAGCTGCAGACATAAACTTCATGAGCAATGTGTTTCTGTGAATATGTCCTTTCATTAAATATCAAATATCAATGTCTGCCAATCAGTGTCATCCACCTTCAAAATAATAACAATTAAGATTGATTGATTGATTAAATATCCACTCTAGAATTGATGAAAGCACACTTCTAAATTTCTATAAGAATTCAGTAAGTTGTATGCTGTATTTAATAGTGGTGGGAAAAATAATTGATTCTTAGATGCATCGCGATTCTCTCTAGACCCATTTGATGTTAATAGTTGATTATTTAAAAAAAAATTAAAATATACATTATCTTTATTTAAAAATGTGTTGATTTTTATTTGAAAGTTACTGTCTCCAGACAAGTACAAATCAGAAAGAGGATGGGATAATGGACAACAATGAAGAGTTTAGGCATGGAATGATGACTACAAAATAAAAACCTCCAGTAGACAAAACATTTCATTAAAACTGACGAATACTGTATATGTCAGAATCTAACAAACTCAAATTTCTATGTATATTGCATCGAGATGCATCGATAATCTGCCTCTGAATTGGGTTTGAATCGTGAGGTGCCCAGATGATTCCCACCCCTAGTATTTAAGCCAGCAGGCTGCTGTTATCTCGTTAAAAGCTCAGGTCAAATACACACAAATGACCAATATAGCACAGCTTTATTTTTACACTGTAGAATGTACACATCGCAGACGCAATCCGGAGTAAACTCATTTTATGGATTCTTTCAAAAACATCAAAAAGCCAGTATCATTTGGGCTCTGCTGACAATTTTTTTTAATTTAGTGATGTTGCACATTGCAGACCAAACACATTTGGTATAGGTTCACTATAGAGTTGATATTGATTTCGGTGTTTGAATACTTCTTTCGCACCCTGGTGTGTGTAGCATGTTAATGCTAGCACTGGATCCCTCATAAAAACAGCCAAGGAAGGGATGGAAAGGAAAAGCCATGGAAAAGTCCAGCTGTATTTACTTACCCTCCCCACCCCACCCCACCCCCCATCTCCATGTGGCTCCTCGGTGGGCTCTCTCTGGCTGAGAAGAGCTCGTCCCTAACCATTCCCACGGAAAGAGTTGCCAAAGCAAATGTGGCGAGAGGAAATGGAGACCCTTCTCCTTTCCCAAACCTCCCAATCTCTTCCCTTTCCTTCCCTTTATCCATATTTGTTTGCGTGTGTGTGTGCGTGTGCAGGAAGCAGTGGAAAGGCTTCGTTGCCTCTCATCATTCTTATCCTCTGTGTTTTTCCCATGCACTATTGTCATGTGACAACTTATGAAAACAATAACTTTGGAGATTTCCATGTACATTTTATGTCATGGTCTGAGAAATCCCATGTTTGTGTCTCTGATCTGTTCAACTTGATTGCCAAACACTTGTCTTGTTTCTGCATTGTTGTATTTTTTTTTTGCATGGCCTTAGTGTCCCACCTTCCTCTGTTTTTACTCATGCGTGTGGCACTGTCGAGCAAACCTTTTGTCTTGGGACGAGGGGACTCATTTAGCCTCTGGTCCTCCCAGTTGTGATAACCGTTGCCCAGTTTAGCATTGTGTAGCATAGCCTAGCATAGCATAGCTACCTACTTAGGAGTTGATGTTGCTCCCTAATGTAAGATTTGAGTTGCGCGTGCATCACCTTGCGACAAGTAGCATACAAGATGCTAACGAGAGACTTGTGTAGTGTTAATACAGTAAAAATGGAGCTACTCAACAAAGTTGGTTCACGCCTAGCTACAAGTTAGCATCAAACACAACCAAGGCTGTCACTGGAACGGCGTTTTGAGCTAACATTAGCAATCAAACACTCATAGAAAGCTACACGGTTTTTTGAAATGACTGCTAGCTTAGGTACAAGTTAGCATCAAACACAACAAAGGCTGTCACTGGAATGGCGTTTTGAGCTAACATTAGCAATCAAACAATCATAGATAGCTACAACATGTTTGAAATGATTTCCATCTTCCATCTTTCCATTGTTTCTAATGACAAAAGTTTATTATTTCATGGATTCCACAAATTTCAGTATGACACCATTTAAATCTGAGCATGCACGACTCAACATCTGAGTGACAAAGCTAATCTAGCATCACCTCCAGTCGTAAATGCCTCCTCTGTGTTGTGGTATTTGCAAAATGTGTAGAAGATTTGTAAAAGGCATAGAGCTAGGCATCCTTGGCACTGGCAAAAGATTTAGTTCAGTCCCAAAAAAAGTTAAGGTTCACCACTGACCTGTCACCTGTACTTGGTTGTACTGCATAACACTAAAACGTAGCGCCCAAGCTAAGCATCTTGTGTTCCAGTTGAAGACACACTTCATTCATTTCATATGTTGAAGTGAATGGACAGTAAAGATATGTGTACAATCATTCCATATTGAAAGGTTACATTACCTGGTAGTTGTTTATATCAGTTGCCACAAGCATTTGACCTTAAGCCTAGCTAGCGACAGCAGCTTTGGGAGGTTTCTCCTCCGTTTTATTCCCACTAGCCTCTCTGGACTCTTCCTGGAAGTGGAGACCAACTGGAACAACAGCCGAGCCGCTGCCATAGCTTGAACATTTTGAAATAAGAAGGAATTGAAATGTCAGAGCGTTGTACTATCCTTCCAGGAAAAACCCTGGGAGGTGACAGGAGTACTATTATTTATATATATATATTTTTACACAGCAGCAGTATCAGTACCAGCTGTTTGGGTGAGGGCTGTGAAAACTAGGTGCTTTTCTTTAAAGTAGAAGGGAATGTAGGAGAAGCTTCCCTGCTAATGGGATAAATGATGGCTTGTGTGGGGAGCGGTGGTACGGGTAGGTACTGCTGGGCCTCTGCTCTATATACACCTGATAGTCTAAACATCTTCCATTTGTCTAACACACACACACACACACACACATATGCACACAGACAGACACACACAGAGTCCTGTGTTTTTGCCTGGCAGGTGTCTTTGCCTTTGAGTTCTTCAACAAGTTCAACACGTTATTCTTATTATATTCCAAACTTGGAGCAAATACACACAGTCACTTATGTGCTGAGCGCAGGAGAAATTACTCCTCGCTGTATCAAAGTGAATATTTGATGAGGTCATTTCAAGTGTAGTCAGCAAATTAGTTCATCTCAAAGTCAGAACTGCGCCTCAGCAAGACCGAGAACCAGAGAGTCTTGAATAATAACATGAATTTGATCCTTTCGCAGGGCGGCACTGCAATGGTTTGACTGTAACTATGTAAAGCGTTTTTGCTATTTAATTCGTAGAAGACAGAGGCCCTATTGTTCTCTGGGACTCCTCAGCCAACGAGACTACGGTGGGGCGAACTAGTCGCCAAAATCTGAGCTCCGCGTGTGTGTGTGCAACCCACAAACACACGGTCGAGGAATCTCACTCGAGTGAGCAGCCATGGCGCTCGCTGTATTTTTATCCCGTCCGTTCATCTGGGTGTCGACCTGAACACACTCACACACACAGAGAGTTACAAGGGGAGCAGTCAGGGGCATTCTGACTGAGAAATTGGCACGGGAAGGTGGTGAAAAAGTCAAAACAGCTCACGGTCTTAACACCACTCATACCGCTCAAACCCCAGGGGGGGATCTAAAGCGCTGCATGCAGCCTGTTCGGTTCCTCCAAGGCCAGCAGCTAATGAATTCAGCCTCTAAAGAACCTGGTTCCAGGTCAGCCTTTTTTTTTTTTTTTTTTTGGGAAATAAATAGTGGAACGACATGTTGTCCAACACCTGTTTGTTAGCCACCATATGTGTGTGTTGTTTGTGGACGATGCTGTATGAGGTGAGCTAAGCTCTCATGTTGCCTCCAGGAGGGGGCCTCTCCCTGGCTTCGCCCCACCTTGGGCCCCTAAGGGAGACACGCAGGCAGGCCAAAGTCAGGTCACAGGCAGGGTGCGGCTCGGCTCGTTCTCCTGAGTGAAAAAAGAGTAAAGAAAACAGGTTGTTTGCCCTTTCCTCTGTTTCCCCTTTCACACCGAGGGCTCAACCAGGGTTGGCTCTCTTGCATGCACAGCAGTAACCGGTAGGCGTGTTAATCTTCACTGGTCTCACGATTCGATTATGATTATCTTCTGTTATGATTTGACACTATCAATAAAATACAACAAAATACAACTGGTTCAAAATGCTGCCGCTCGTCTCCTTACTGGGAATCGTAAGCGAGATCACATCACCCCTGTCCTTGCCTCTCTTCACTGGCTCCCAGTTCATTTTAGGATTGATTTTAAGATGTTATTGTTTGTTTTTAAAGCCCTTCATGGACTGGCTCCAGTCTACATCACTGAGCTGTTGAAGCCACATGCTCCTTCAAGGTCATTAAGGTCTGCAAACCAGTCTCTTCTTGTTGTCCCTAAATCGCGACTCAAGGGTAGAGGTGATCGGGCTTTCTCAGTCGCAGCCCCGAGACTGTGGAATAAATTGCCTCTTCATGTCAGAAGAGGCAATTTTCCTCCCTAAAAGCCTTCCGGTTTTTAAATCACGACTAAAAACACATTTTTATTCCTTGGCTTTTAATCCGGCATGAGAACTGTATGCTGTATTTGTTTGGTGTTGTATTTTTGTCTATTTATAGTTTCATGTCAATGTAAAGCACTTTGGTCAACCTGGTTGTTTTTAAATGTGCTATAGAAATAAAGTTTGATTGATTGATTGATTGAATAAAATGGAATTGAATTGATTATCCTGTCAAGGATTCAAATTGAGCAAACTCCTCCCGTTGAGTTAGACAATGAGATTTGGTTAAAAAGTAGGGGTGCACCAGATCACAAAACTCACGGTTCAGATCAGATCATGGTTTTGACTCCTATGGAGTCCATCCATCCGCATTTGGAGATCGCCTACTTTTGACTGGGAAAATGGCGTAAAGAACAACCGCTAACGTGAGTTGCTCAAAACCTTTCTTTTTAGTAAACTCTGTGAACACAAGCGATGTTCTCAGTGCTGAGTCCATGTGTAGCGACCCTGGTGATACTCGGAGCAAAGTCTCATGGTGTGTCCAGCCTTCTTAGTGTTTGAAAAACAGTGATTTTGAGGCTAGCACAGTAATGCCCCTAGCACTCCCATTCAAAAGGCCATTAGACCGAAAAACAAAAATACGGTAAATCTTCCATCCTAAATATGCTCAGGTACATTCACACAAACACCCTAGGTTTCATTTTGGCGAGCGTTACGCTTTAACTTTAAATTGACAAGTTTTCCTATTTGGTGTTACATTATGACATGAGTCATCTTGTGCCATTACAAGAAATGGAGAAAGCTATAGATCCTGCCATGCATGCGCTTTGTATTGGAAGCTCTTTTAACCCCCAGCGACTTCATTTGTCCATGCTTCTGCAAGTTTCTCTCAAACTTATTTTGCTTGCTTTCTTTCTCTGCGACTGGAATCTTGCTTATTTGTAGAGGACATCCTGTAATCTACGACGACACAGGAAATACACTCAGACAAATAGGCGAATAGAGTGGGGGCGGGGGTTGTGGATAGACAGCGAGAGGAGGGTGTGGCTGAAAATGAAACGAGTAGGCGGGTATAGATGGAAATGACAGATTGTGTCAAGAAACAAATTGTGTCACTTGCGGCTTTATTCAAAGCCAGTACAATTTGGTGGCCTTTATTTTTTTGGGGCACAATCCTATTGTCAACACCACAGAGTGTCTGCTAAGGCGAGTTAAACCTCAGCTGGCATGTCCTGGGATCAGGTTTTTCAGTCTTTCCGGAAACTGTGAGCTCCCTCGCAGGTCTTATTGGGGGTGTTTGACAGAAATCTATACCTCTGTTTCATCAGCTGTACACAACTCTTGGTGAACTCTCTCCTGACTCATTTCTAGTCCAGAGTGACTTTCCTGTCTCAGTTTACATGCAAACAGAAACAACGCTTTTGATTTATAAACCTTCCTGTTGTCCTCGGGTCAACCCCTTTAAAAAAATGTCTATATTGAAATATGGGTTTGTTTTTAACCAAATTACCACAAAAAAATTGGATTCCAAACAATGATTTTTGTAAATACAATTGATCACTTTTATCCCTGACAAAACTCATTTGTATGTTCTTCTGATCTTAAGTATTAGTCAAAATAATTCATAATTTCTGCTTTTTCAACTCAAATATTAAGTATAATTCTATATAAATGAGGGTTATTGACCATGAATTTTTTAAAAAGTAGTGTAAAACTAGTGGTAGTAAGGTGGTGTTTTTGAAAAATAAAATAAAAAGTCTGAAAAACGGACGAAAATGTCCAATTTTTGTCCCTTTTTTAACCCAAGAGGACAACACAAGGGTTAAAAAAAGGTACAACCGAGTGTCTTCCAAAACGCACCACTGACTGGAACATTTCCTGCATTCCTTCAGAGTCTTTGGGAGCATTTCAGAACGTCGGCAGCTTGGCGAGGGAGCGTGTTATTCAACTGCCTAAAGGTCAACACAGTGAAAGTGCAACAGTCACTTCTAGAAATTTCCCCTCCCCAGTGTTCTTTTTATTTAGTTTTCTTCTAAACTTCATGTACTGTATCTGCAGATGCTTATGGAAATATCTCTTGAATTAGGGCTCTGTGGTCTCATGCACATCCATTTCAATGTCCCTAGCGTGTTCAGTTTAGTAATAAATTCATGTTCTATGTAATGTTGTAGAAATAGTTTTTACTCCATAATCATCCACTGAAGAGGTATTAGAGCAATGAGACAGAGACGCTTTCAAAGAGACTGATTAAGAGCACCAAATATGGTTTTGCCTATGTACAAGTGTCAAGAAATCCTTAACTTTATATTGCTCCAAAAAATGCATTTTCATAGTATTTTGTCTCACTGTGGCCTGCAGACAGAGGAAGTCTTCTTAAACTGAGGCTTGCAGAAGGCACAGACAGTCTTCAACCAAGAAGACTGTTATCACCCCACCCATCCTGTCTCTGCCGCACACACACACACACACACACACACACACACACACACACACACACACACACACACACACACACACACACACACACGTGCATGCACACAACCCCCACAGCCATACGAACAGACATGTACACCCAGATACACTCGCCCAGACACATGCTCCCACATGAGCCCCTGCATGGGGCCCCCCCTTTGGCAGCTGAGACGGGCCTGCCACTCTCACTATTTCCACATATGCTTCCCCATGACTTGAGGCTTTGTGAGTTTCTCATGCAGGGGCTATTCCTATCCGCCATGTGTGAAGTAAGGGGCTGTAAATTAGCATTTGACTGATTTGGCTTCAAATGTCCAACATTGATACTTGGTGCCATTGCTTGGTTAATATCGTGCAGAAAAAGCCAGCTCTTCACTGGAAACACAGAAAATGACAATACAATGTATAAATATCAGACTTTTAAGGAAAGGCCAGATCTGAGTTTTAAATAAAAGGCAATTGTCATTGCCCAGATACCGGCGTTATGCCAGAGCGTAGATATGAAATGTTCTCGATGTGATGTGTTAGATCGGAAGACGTATAGACGCTTCAGTCCGGACACGTCTAACACACAGCTCAGTAATCGGGATCCTTATTTTAGAGGTGTGACATCCTGTCTATGCTGTGTAATCCACACCAGACCATAAAGGGTGCAGGCTGCAAAGTGCATGACTGTTTATGCACACATACACATACACACACACACACACAGGTATTTGTGCGTGTCTTTGCACTCAGCACAGCTGTATCATTAGCAGCAGACCTGCTGTAAATTGTTGGCTTATCAGGAGGGCACTGTAAAGTTTCCAATAAAAGTATGTCACTACCCTAGGAGTCAGGGTCTCTTTCTCTCTCTGTGCGTGTGTGTGTGTGTGTGTGTGTGTGTGTGTGTGTGTGTGTGTGTGTGTGTGTGTGTGTGTGTGTGTGTGTGTGTGTGTGTGTGTGTGTGTGTGTGTGTGTGTGTGTGTGTGTGTGTGTGTGTGTGTGTGTGTGTGTGTGTATATATATTTTTCTCACTTTTGCATGTCCCACACCCCCAGCCACAGACCCACCGTTTGTTAATGTTTAAACCCAGGGATCCACATAGGAAGATGTCATGCACTCTAATGGGATCATTCCAAGTGAATCCAATTATAGTGAAGTTACAGCACTCCTCAGTTTTGCCCCGGCTCACCTGAAAACCAGCCCGAGGGCCCCTGAGAACCAGTGGCGCCGCTTTTATAAAATAGGATTTCCCACCGCGGCTGTCTGTTCGCCCTCATGTCTCACAGGCCCACTGTTCACTAATCTAGACATGCAGATTTCACCATCTCCGCCCCCACAGCTGAGCCCCATGAGGTCAGCTGCCAATCGTTGACCCCCCGACGCTCTTCCTCCATCCAAGATTACCGGCGGCCGGATCTCGCCCTGGTGGAAAGCCGCGATGTTGGCAACCGGTAATCCACAAGACGAGGGCTGGCACGTGGCACAGAGACTTTGCCCAGAGGCAGCCCTGTGTGTGTGTGTGTGTGTGTGTGTGTGTGTGTGTGTGTGTGTGTGTGTGTGGGGACTGAACGGCAGGCGCTAGCCTCTTGCCTCTAGCCCTGGTTTGCTGTCCTGATATGTAGGACATATCTCTTCATCTCTAGATAACCCACAAACCTACCAGCCACAGTCAGGACTCTCCATTGAAATATATCCTCTTGTTACAAAGAAAGGCTTTATAATCTCAAAATGGACTGGGCACTAAAAAGAAACCAATTGCGCACACCTTTTGCTAACTTTTCCCCCTTTTGGCTACTTTGGCAGGCATTTCCGTAGAGAACACCATGACAACAATGGTTATGCATTGTGTGAAAGTGAAATCAGATAAATGGAATTTAGATGTCTTTTTTGGGTGTCTTGGGTTGGGATTTCTTGAAAACCTTGCTCTCAATATTATATCGCCATTGATATATGAGTCTAGATATCGTCTAATCGTAATATCATGATATGACTCAAGTGTTGTCTTTTCCTGCTTAAAGGCTGAATTTCCATAAAGAAATGTAATGTTAACTTACCAGAAGTGCTAGCAGTTTTATTCAACCATTGTTTCCACATTATTATCATACCAGCTGTAATGGCATATCAGTCAGTTGGTCCAGCATGAAATATGTGAACAGCTATTCGATAGACTGAGAGATCTTCAAAATGAAACATCTAGAAATCCATAAATGTCACTTCCACATTTAAAGGGCCTCTTCGAAGAGACCGAGCTGAGATTGAGCGTCAAAGAAATAGTTTCCTCTCACGTCATGAAAGTTTGTCGAGGCGCGCTACCAGACCCAGCAGACACGTACGTCATGGAAGAGCTCTGACCCCGTTACAGAAAGTTATTGAAAGTCCTGGAGTTGTACATCAGGGGTTGTGGACGTGGTGGATTGAGGACAGCTGTCCCATCAGCAGACCTCAGCGGCATTTCGTTCGTCTAGCCACGCTACTTTCCTGCAAGAGCAGCTTTGATTACACACACGTGGCATAGCGTGACACACTGCCGGCATGAGGGGGGGAGAGTGAGAGAGAATCTAACCCCTTTACAAATGACCACCTGTTGACACCATGGAGAGAGAGAGAACCGCGTGACAGTTATCGTAGGTTTGACAGAGCCGGCCCTGCATCACATGTGTGAGCTCTACTTTAACCCGTCACCTGGAAACAAAGAGAAAGGGTGAAAAACATGGATGACGCTATCTGTTAGCATCGTGTAGCTTTCCTCAACTCTCTCTCTACTAACCAAATCTCTACTAGCTATATCTTTAGGTTTTTTGCATGTCCATTCAATGCAAATGTCCAAAACCTTAATGCCTTGTGTTATGTTCTTTTTCGAACAATGTATCCGCAAGATCATAAAATCTAAAAGTTTCCAAAATTGAAATTCCTGGAAAGAAAGTAGGCCTACTCTAGTTTTAAAAATCCAGATATAAGAGAGAGGTATTGTTTCTTTTTATAATTTATAGTTCATTTTTATTTTACAAAACATGGAAATGGGTTTATGTGTATGGGCATCTGTGTGCGTGTGTGTGTGTGTGTGTGTGTGTGTGTGTGTGTGGCAGCTAGTGACAGCCACAGCTTGGAGAAGCTGAGGTCATAGCCATGAAGGCCAGCCTAACAGAGGAAGAGAAACAAACCCTTACTTGTTTGTCTGCATGGTTGTATCAGTGTGTGATAGACAGAGGGAGAAAGAGGCGTGCACACACACACACACACACACACACACACAAGAACACACACACACACGCTCAAACACGCGGGTACACACTGCCCCAGTCACCTCTAGACTTCTCCGTTGGCTGCCCATGAGCAAACACACCTAGCTGTATTGGATTGTAAACACACTCACACACACACACTCTCACACACACACACGTTATTGGTCTGTCTGGCACTATTGGGTGCATTCTCAGTTCACTGACATTATAGTGAACTGAGCCAGCTGCCAAGCTGACACCCTGTGCACATCACGGGGGGAAAAGAACTGTACTATATATGTACTATATATTGTCTTAGTGCTGACTCTCATATTCAATTCAGTCTTTCAATCTGTTCAATCAAAAAATGTTGGAAATGATTTCCTTTCATTTGTTTTCAATTCAACAAGCATTTTGTTGTATTTTAGCAGACTACTGAAAGTACACAATGTCTTTGTGAGGAAAAAAAATGAGGATTGCTAAATGCCCCTTGAGGGAAATACAGCCATATGTCACTTTCTTGCATTTTTTTTTTTTTAAACTTAAAGCAAAATGTCCTTCTTTTCTTGCAGGCGTCTGATCCCATCCCTCTCAAAAAGCCCAAACATGAAGACTTCCCATCGCAATTCCTGCTGGCTGACCAGGAGAAGCAGCACGACTGGCTCCAGTCCCTGGCCGCCTCCAATAAGGTTGGTGTTGCTACGCTCAGGGAGGAGATGTTGACGACGACGACAACAACGATGATGATGATGATGATGATGATGATGATGATGATGCATGGGATGAGCTGTCATGTAATATTATACAGAAGTTTTTGGATGAGGGCAGAGCTTAAATATAGATTTGGGGAGCCGCGCTAACGGAGGGGGTAACTGTAGACGCCACGAGCCCCGCAGATTGCCTTACTGAGATGGAGGCCACAGACTGCCTTTCTGCAAGGTCCTTTAAAAAGCCTTGAAAAGAATGAAAAGAGACCAACTCCTTCAGCTGGAGTTCATCTTGAAGCTGATTCCATGCTGATGGTGCTGCAAAATTAAAAGCCTTTTTGCCAAAGTCAGTGCGGGCTTTAGGGACTGTCAATAAAAACAGATTCTGTGAGCGCAGGTAATGTGTCCCTGCAGACCTTGGAAGGATGTAGTTGTTCAGATAAGGAGGAAGAAGTCCTAATACTGCCTTATAAATAAAAAGATGCCTTCCCGTAATCAACGCCGGCGCCATTACGCCGCCCAGCGGAGCATGCATGGTGTAAGCGTAGGGTTCGGTTCGGTGGAAAATAACTCTGCCAAAAAGCCCAATATTCAGCCGAATGTCCTGGATTCAGATCAAAGTCACAGTATTGGTATCGGTACCGGTATCAAAGGTACCGATCAAAGAAGGATACCCAGCCGTATGGACTGGTCTACATGAAAAGGACTCCACGCATTTACTGCAACTTAAGCCCTTTGTAACAATAATAAGTGACTGTTTATAATCACAAGTAAAGCCCCAAATGTCTCATTAGAGTCATAGTAATTTTTACTTATCCTTTGATCAGATTTAAATCGAAATGGCTGTCAAGTTTAGACTGTATTTAAATTTAAATTTGTAGAATGAGACATTTTTTTGTCAAAATCAGGTATCACATCGGCATCAGCATCCAAACATTTCAAACGATATCCAATGTCGAAAATAGTACAAAAATGGAACAACTGTTATTGAGCTCTCTGGCTGTATCATTACTAAATGTAATCTATTTATTATTTAGTAACTAGGGCTGCACGATATGAGGAAAATATCTAATTTGCGATTATTTTGACTGACATTGCGATATGATTCACAACATTAGAGGGAATTATCATTTTTCTATCAGTGGTTTATGCCAGGATCTGTACCCAAAACAAAGATGTTATTGCTTTAGTCTGTTGGAAATAGGATTTGTAGGTCGGGATGTCTCTGCAGCAACACAATACTCAATTACCGGTACTACTCAATACTCAATTACCGGTACTACTCAATACTCAGTTACCGGTACTACACAATACTCATTTCACAAATATTGCCATTTCGAATAAAATTGCGATCAATTGTGCAGCCCTACTTGTGATTTAAAGTATTATCATTGTCTTTTTTTTTTCAGGGGCTTAACGGCTTACAGCCAAGGCAGAGGCCCTCAGCTTTCAGACCCTGGTCCCCCCACATCTCGGCCGGGGAGAAGGAGCCCTCCAGTCACCCCCTGGCCCTGCTGAGAGACAGGTGAGCCCAGCACAGCGCAGGACAGCCAGTTCCACTCTCACCAAACAGCCCTTAACTGGCTCCAAAAGACACTATGTTTTGGTTTATAAACAAATATATTTTGCTTATGCCTCCCGTCCACGTTACTGCGGCGAGCCCCTAAAATGGAGACATTCGGAAGCACTGCTGCCCCCGTTTTGGTTTGAAAACTCCGAGGTTACGTTGTGGTCTAGACAGGCTTACAAACCTTTCAGTAATAACTTAAACATACTTTTTGCCGTTGTTCTTTCTCCAAATTAATATCTCTATTTTGAAATTATACATCCACGCGCATGGTCATGTGATTAATATGGACTGAGATTAAACTCTTGTGTGGGGATTGTTTTTTGTCTCAAAAGGCCCTTTAGGGGCGGCCTCCAGCTCACCCAGTAAGCGTTCGCCCCATGTAGGTTGAGCCCTGCAGCGGCCCGGGGTTGAATCCAACCTACGGCTCTTTGCTGCGTGTCATCCCCCTTTCATGTCTATCCACGGGGAAATTCCCCAAAAAATTATCTATATTAAAAATACACAAAAAAACTTGCAGTGTGGATGTAGCCCAAGAGAAGCTTTTACTGCAAGTTCAGCGGGATCTGATAAGCTCCCAGCATGCTCTCTCACTTGTCTGGGTTGGCAGGTGTCAGAGGGGTCAGGTCTGACTATACCACAGCTTCCCACACTCCGCCATTCACACACATTTGACATACACTCATACTGTGGGCACCCACTTGGCATGGCGCAGCCAGTGCTGGCTGCACCATATCACAGCTAATCTTGCCCAGTTTGTCATTAAGTGGGAGGAAAGAGCTGCAGGCTCTTTATTAGAATGTTTCTCTAACCTGGTTGGCACCGGCAGTTCAAAACACACCATACAGCATGAAACTGGCTGTGTTTACTGCATGCAGAATTCCTATCTTGTTTTAAAGTAACCTTGATGTATACTGAGAGGAGGAAGAGTCATGACTCAAGAAGTCTTAAAAAAAACATATCCAGGCACTCAGGGTTAGTTACGAAAAAATAAAAGGCATTTAATTCATTTGGCAAGACATTTAAAAGCAGGCCAACACTTGTGGGCTGGAGCCTTTCTCAGGGTGTAGTGACACGAAGAGCCAAACAAAGAGACTAAAACGATCTATGTTATTGTACATAAACATCTTGTCCGGTGTCATTTTAGCTTCTACAACTACAAGAGCCTGGAGAAAGCTGTGGCCCCTAACGTCGCCCTCACACCACAGCCCCTGGGGAATGCGGGTCCCATGTCCCCGTCGGTACCCAGCACCTCCCATCCAAGTGGAGGTGAACCCCCAGGCGAGGGCTCCAACTCCAGCTCCAACTCCAGGCCTCACAAGAGGAGAGCCACAGGGGAGCGCCTGACTCCAGCGCCAGAGGACCCCTGTCCTCCGTCCTCCGCTGCCAGCAAGCTACTGCCTCCGGCGCCACCACCCCCACCACCACCACAGGATGACAAGGACTCCGAGGTGGAGATCGAAGTGGAGAGCCGCGACGAATGTAAGCAAAGAGCTCAGTGTCATCAATTAGATATGTGTAGATTGTTTGTTACGGGACTCGATCACACAGCTAAATTGAGCCCCGGTTTGACAACAGGAAAGACTTTTGCTAAATTCAACCGCCAGAACATGTCCGCTTTTCCACAAACCTCACCTTCTGTCGTGTCTCTGGTCTCTCCGAACAGTCACTTCGTCCCTGTCCTCCCTGTCATCCCCATCTTTCACCTCGTCCAGCAGCTCAGCCAAGGACTTGAGCTCGCCGGGCGCCAGGGGGCCCATCTGCACGGCCACGTCGACCGAGGCCCCTGCGGCCGCACACGCCGCAGCCCCCGTGACTCCTTCAGAGCTGGGGCTGGAGTCGGAGCTGGAGAGCCTGAGGCAGGCTCTGGACAGCGGACTGGACTCCAAAGAGTCAAAGGAGAAGTTTCTGCACGAGATTGTTAAGATGAGGGTGAAGCAGGAGGAGAAGTTGGGATCGGCCTTGCAGGCCAAACGCAGCCTCCAGCAGGTAGGGTTCCATCTGAATATTGTAAGAATGTACAACGTGTATTGAAATATATCTTTCCTCCTGTCAAATAAGAACATCCATACATGTGGATTAAAGGTTAAATTCAGTTTTTTTTAACCAGGTGACTCGGACTAGTTTTAATTGACTCAGACTTGTTTTGATTGACTGACTCAATTTCAATTCAATTTCAATTTTATTTATAGTATCAATTCACAACAAGAGTTATCTCAAGACACTTTACAGATAGAGTAGGTCTAGACCACACTCCAGAATTCACAAGGACCCAACAGTGTCCTCCAGAGCAAGCAACAGTGCGACAGTGGCGAGAAAAACTTCCTTTTAGGCAGAAACCTTAGAATGAAAAGTGGCAATTACAATCCCAAAAAAAATAGTAGTTGTTAGTAGTCCTTTGTAGTCGGCATAGCAGAGTGTAGCAGGAGGAACATGGCATCGCAGAGCGTGTAGCATGACTCGAGGCTTGAAGTGCATTTGCCCCAGAAGTCTTTTAAAAACAGCTTTGCCAAAGACATCTTAAAAGCAATTTGGAATGTATTTTCAATTTTCACACCACATATAGGAGCAAACTGCGTTACCTAAATGTGTCAGTGTAACTCAGCTTAGAAGTTGTGATTTTCTGTTTGGCAAATAATTAAAGAAGGAGACTCATACAAACTGTAACAAAGGTGCCCATAGCCGTCAATATTTAGATCTACAACCCTGGCAATTAAATGTCTCTATTCTCACACTGATATGCAAAACATATGTAAAACATGATTTCTTTTCAGTGAATACGCCATAATGTGCCTCAGTGTTGGCTGAGAGAAAGGGATTTCCCAGCCCGTGGTAACTCATAGGAACCTTAAGCTTCTCCCTACGTTCTTGAAATCGGACGCGACCAAAAGTTTTCAAAGTTGGCACACTGAGGAAATTGCTAGAGCTCAGGCATCAAAATGCAGAAGTGGATTAGAAGTCATTATCACTGTCAGCGAAGCTTAGCATGAGTCGACAAGTGTTGACAATGGGGAGGGGATGTTGCTGCAAAGGGAAAGGGCAGACTTCCATTTTTATTTTTGGGTGCAGCACAAAATGCATCCTGAGCTAAGAGGGAAAAAAACTATTCCAGCCTGACTGCTCTCCACTTTCACTTTCCGTCAGTGTTTAGAGGACCTGTGGAGAGGCAACACACACACACACACACACACACACACACACACATCCAACCCAAACCTACAAGCTAAACAAGAAGTGGTGTTACTTTAAAACAACCCACTGTATAGCATTCCTGCTGTGCTGAGTTGAGCTAACCCTGATGCTGTTGAAAGAGTTCCGTCAGCAGACTAAAGGGTGTGATGGGGATTGTTTCTTTTCACTCTTTGTGAAGGAGCCAACAAAGCCTGATAACAGACGTGTTTGTCTCACCTGGTAGGTTCTCATGAGAAGGTCGTGAACGCATGCACGCACACACGCACACACACAAACACACAAACACCCTTTCTTCCAGTGATTCAGAGGAAGGAAACCAGTCAGCCCACACTTTGCCCTTACCTGGCTCAATGTAAACAGTGACAGTGACACTGCAGGCGGCTGTAACTAGGCAAGGCTCTCGGGTGTCAACTAAGTAAAACAGCTAGGGGTGGAGGGGAAAAAATCAATCCGTGTATGTATCGTGATTTCTAAAATCTAATCTTTAGAAGTGTATTATTCAACTTTTGTTTTGGTCAAAGTAAAAGAAAGTCGCACTACTCCCAACACTATTGAACTGCAGTACTTCTAGAATCGTATTACAAATCAAATCGCCACCTATGTATCCATCCATTCATCTTCATCCGCTTATCCGGGGTCGGGTCGCGGGGGCAGCAGCTCCAGTAGGGGACCCCAAACTTCCCTTTCCCGAGCCACATCAACCAGCTCCGACTGGGGGATCCCGAGGCGTTCCCAGGCCAGGTTGGAGATATAATCCACCTAGTCCTGGGTCTTAGGCCTCCTCCCAGATGCCTGGAACCACCTCAACTGGCCTCCTTACCAGATGAAGGAACCACCTCAACTGGCTCCTTTCGACGTGAAGGAGCAGCGGCTCTACTCCGAGCTCCTCTCGGATGACTGAGCTTCTCATCCTATCTCTAAGGGAGACGCCAGCCACCCTCCTGAGGAAACCCATTTCGGCCGCTTGTACCCTGGATCTATGTATCCAGAAATAATCAAATTGGTATCCAAAGGATATTGTCCAAGCCCTAACATCAGCCATCAGCCATGTGACAGATAAATCCTCCGGTATCACCAGGGTTGAGTAAGCATCAAGGGATGCATGATAAAGACAAAGTGCATAATAATGTACATGTATAAAGCCCAGAGTGCTAACTTGTTCCATCCCTTGTTCCCAGGAGTTGGAGTTCTTGCGGGTGGCAAAGAAGGAGAAGCTGCGGGAGGCGACGGAGGCGAAGCGGAACCTCAGGAAGGAAATCGAGCGCCTGCGAGCCGAGAGCGAGAAGAAAATGAAGGAGGCCAACGAGTCGCGGCTCCGTCTGAAGCGGGAGCTGGAGCAGGCCCGGCAGCTGAGGGTGTGTGATAAAGGCTGCGAGGCCGGGCGGCTCCGCGCAAAATACTCGGCACAGGTGAGTTACTTGGCTGCACGGTGACGCGGCGTCAGAAGGGTTCGGGCTGAACACTGTGAACACTGTGTTGATTCAGTTTTCCATTGTAAACTAAGAAAAAATTGAAAAAAGAGATAAAAATAAAGAAAATATATAAAAACACACACATATACATACATATATACACACATATAGAACATAAAATACTTTGAGGTCCAGAGGTAAGTTTGAGGTATCATTTTTAGATTTGAACAGTGTGTTTATTGAGTTTTCCATTTTAAACAAAGAAAAAAAAGAGAGAAATGAAAATATATAAAACCACACACACACATATATATATATATATATATATATATATATATATATATATATATATATATATATATATATATATATATATATATATATATATATATATATATATATATATATATATATATATATATATATATATATATATATATATATATATATACTATATTTACATATTGGCTGTATACATACATACACACACGTACATAAGTTTGAGGTATAATAATAAGAATACATTTATTTTATATAGTGCATTAAAGGGCACTCAAAGGCACTTTACAAGGTTAAAACAATAGCAAGATCAGGAGAAAACTGCAGAATTTAACCAACTATGCTGAAGAGTACACAAAAAACTATATAGATACATACTATACATACGCATGTAAATGCATACATATAAAATCTTTTAACATAAGAACTTTAGATCAGATAAGATAAACTATATGGATCCCACAACGGGGAAATTCACTCGTTACAGCATCTCAATGCAGCAACAAAAAAATAACAAAAATACACATTAAATATAAATTGGATAGAAAAATTCACAAAAAAGAAGAAAAAAATAAGAAGAGTAATAACGGCAATATGAACACTATGAACACTTCTTTTTTAAATATTTACAGATGAATATACATACGAGCATGAAACAAGGCATATAGTACATGTCATTATTTACATGTGGGGAGAAGATATATGCTGATATACAGATGAATATGAGATGGCATATTGCACACTACACAGTAAGATGTGCAGAGTAATACATAAATAACGATTAATAGGGAAGACTATTTTTATTTTACCAATCTGTTGATGATACTGTTGAGAAACATGGGACATGGAGACAGACAGTCCAATGTGTGCAACCGTGACGGTAGAAAGTCTAGACGGTGGTGTCGTAACGAGCTCCGAGTACCCTCCGAGTACCCTCCGAGTACCCTCCGAGTGCCCTCCGAGTACCCTCCGAGTACCCTCCGACTGCCCTCCGACTGCCCTCCGAGTACCCTCCGAGTACCCTCCGACTGCCCTCCGAGTACCCTCCGAGTACCCTCCGAGTGCCCTCAGGGTACCTTCCGAGTGCCCTCCGAGTACCCTCCGACTGCCCTCCGAGTGCCCTCAGGGTACATTCCGAGTGCCCTCCGAGTGCCGTCCGACTGCCCTCCGAGTACCCTCCGAGTGCCCTCCGAGTACCCTCCGAGTGCCCTCCGAGTACCCTCCGAGTACCCTCCGAGTGCCCTCAGGGTACCTTCCGAGTGCCCTCCGAGTGCCGTCCGACTGCCCTCCGAGTGCCCTCCGAGTGCCCTCCGAGTGCCCTCAGAGTACCTTCTAACTGCCCTCCGAGTGCCCTCAGGGTACCTTCCGAGTGCCCTCCGAGTACCCTCCGACTGCCCTCCGAGTACCCTCCGAGTACCCTCCGAGTGCCCTCAGGGTACCTTCCGAGTGCCCTCCGAGTGCCCTCCGAGTGCCGTCCGACTACCCTCCGAGTGCCCTCCGAGTGCCCTCCGAGTGCCCTCAGAGTACCTTCTGAGTGCCCTCCGAGTGCCCTCCGAGTACTTGCTGTGTTTCAGAGTTTCACTGTCTCAAACACTGTTAAGGTCAGCAGAGGAGAAGGCGAGAGAGGGAAAACACACACACACACACACACACACACACACATTTCCTCTTCACCAGTCAAAAATAAAATGGGCGTTGCCCCAAGTGCACAGACGTAGGATAACCCCCCCCCCAAAGGAAACAGGAAGAGATGTCGACTTCCCCGAGGCAACATGGGAAATGCAGATTAGACAAAACAGAAGGGAGGTTATGCTCTCAGGCTGCGTCTGCGTACCCCCCCCCCACAGAGCCTGCAGTCAGCTTTCTGCCTGCTGTCATTAGGACGACATGTTTATGAGCTCTTTGAAAGCATAGTGGAGCTGAATGAACACATGGTAATCTATCACAAACTGACACTGGGTATCATAGTTGTCGCGGGGTGGCTGTGGCTCATCTGGTAGAGTTGTTGCTTACCAATCGGAAGGTTGGTGGTTCGATTCCTGGCCATGCAGTCCAACGTCCAAGACCGAGCCATCAGTGTGTGACTGTTGAGGCCTTGTTAAATAGTTTGGAAACCAGGCCAAGAAACTTAAACAATGTAGGGACAAAGAAGAAAGAAATACTCGGCTGTAGATCCCATCCCCTCTGATGGAGATGGCTATTCAAACAGCTATTATTTTTTGTAATTGTCCTTTAATCTGTCGATTGTTTTCTGGCTTAATGGATTAGTTATTTGGCGAATTAAATGGTAAAAAATGGCAATCTGTGTTTTCCCAAAGCCCAAGACACAACACACAACAAGGGTTTGGAAGTACGGTGGTTGCTACAGAAACCAAAACTTGTGCATGTTAAATTTGGAACAGATGATCACATTCAAAAAAGGAATAATTCCAAACTAATCCAATAAAAAAATAGTTTGAAGCGATTCCAAGTTGTAATCGGTTCTCAATGCCGAATCCTACATATGAGACAGATGGTAGAGAGGGCATTCTGGGTTGTTATGAGCTATAAGTTGGGACTCCTGAGACATGTTTGCCTAGAACAGGATGACAGGTTAGCGTGTCTGAATGAAAACGCTCCATAAGCAGTAGATGTACACAGTTCATCAGCTCCATTGTTTAGAGCAGGACCAATGGTTGGAGATTACACTTTGTCCCTGTAGTCACATCTGCTTCCTGCCATGTGTTTCCCAGATCGAGGACCTCCAGATGAAGCTGCAGCACGCCGAGGCCGACCGCGAGCAGCTCCGAGCCGATCTGCTGCAGGAACGGGATGCCAGGGAGCACCTGGAGAGGGTGGTGAAGGAGCTACAGCAGCAACTCTGGCCCAAATCCAACAGTGACAAGGAGGGGACGCCCAGGGACACGCACGCTGACAACTGACCCAGCAGCCAACCTCACCCGCCCCGCCCCACCAAACCCTCCCCCCCCACATTGCCGCAATAGAGACAGAGCCCATCGCTTTCCGCTCTCCATCGACATGTATTGGGCGAAGTCACCTCCTTGGCAATTCCATCTGCTAGCAAACAGCAGAAGAATGCCTAAAAGCTGCTGTGTGGTGGGACGCACAACCAACAACGTGTATACCCCATAACCTTTTATATGCTGCCGACTAAGGACGGAGCCATGCATCGTAAATCGGGTAAAATTGATTTAAATGTGTAAAGATTCCAACTGGTTGAGATAAATAAAAAAAAATAACCATTACTACTAACATTACTTAGTTACACAGTAAGTAATGTTAGCCCGCTGTTAGCTCGTAACATTAGCTGACTTAAACACGGGTAAAATGCACGCACACACGCACAAAGTGTATTTCACTGGAAAGGATTCCAACAGCGGGACGTACAACAGTCCGCAGCTAAAGACACAGAGGGGACTACTGCCGCTGTCGGATAAATAACAGGGACGGGACTTAAGTAGTGCGTGTGAGTACGGCTCCGTAAGCTTGTGTTGCGTTTAATGTTAATGTAAAATACCCCTCTGTCATGTAGTGTTTCTTTTAAAAAGGGGACACATCTGCTGTTTCCTGTTGTATTTCATTTCATTCTGTTGACAACAACTGTGAGAACTTGAAATCGTGTTTCGTACCGTATCGCGAGTTAAGTATATAACAATACAAATCCGTACTGCTGAACCTAGAAACATTTTGTTACCAAGTTAAATATTCAAATGTCGCTTTAGGTGAACTAAATGTCTAGTTAATAACTAGTTAAGCAACACATGTAACGTCGGACATACCGTTATCTTGGTGTCTGGATCCCGCAGTCTCCCCATTCTCTCTGCTCACCCCTCACGTCTCTATCCACTTTTGTCTTCATAAAAATCAGTTTTTTGGGTCGGCAGCTTATAAAACTTTAAGTTATGAGTTCCCCTTCGAGGGGAACTCGAACTGCGTCAGTTACGACACTATGGGAACGCCATAGTGTCGTAACCGACGCAGTGTCTCGTTCCCCTATCTCGGGGAACAAGGGTTACATACGTAACCCGAGACGTTCCCCTTCGAGGGGAACTCGAACTGCGTCGGTTACAACACTATGGGAACGCCATAGTGTCGTAACCGACGCAGTGTCTCGTTCCCCTATCTCGGGGAACAAGGGTTACATACGTAACCCGAGACGTTCTTCACATTGTTGGAAGTTAATAGCACCACACAGTAGCTTTTAGGGATGTTTCAGTTGTTTGCTATCAGACGGAGTTGAGGAGGAGATAACTTGTCTGAAATGCAAATCCATGGAGAGCGGAGAGTTCTTCTTTTCCCCCTCCGGTGGGACTTAAATGCACTCTGTCTCTATCCACAACGTCTTCTGCTCAAATTAGACCATAAACACACCGTGATGTGTCGGAGCACCACTGTCCATCAGTTAACACCCAGATAAGACTCTCGCCCTCCGACCAGAGACAAAAGAAAGAGGGAGAACAAAGCCAAGGGGCAGCGTTCTTACCCATGTCCATGAAAAGTCAAGTGAGTGGTTTCCTTGGAAAATGACCGAAACGTCCAAGTACAATGCTTCAACAAGGAAACAGGTGTTTCTCTAAATCAAGCACTGACTCGCACCTTCCAAACTCACAGAACTAAAAAAAAAAAAAAATAAAAAAATAAACAGGATCCCAAGAATGAAAGACAAAAACCAGACGTCAAAGCAGAAACTGTGGCCGTGTCTGGGTTTTCTCCAATCAAGAAAACAAATGACGGATCCTCACAACCCCCCCCCTTTAAAAGTATCTGCCGTGACGAAGATAAAGGACTTTGAAAACATTCTAAGCTATTTGAGAGACTACATAGCGAAATGTTAAAGAAAGGTTTCTTTGGTTCCCTCTGTGCTGTTGAAGTTTTAAAAACAACAGAAATCTATGAAAAAAAAAAGATCCAAGTAAAAACAGAAGATGAACAAAAACAAGCAGATGAACTTTCCACAGTGCCACCGTGGTTTTGTCGGTTTTTCAGGAAGCCATCAAAGTCCACCGAGGCGGGGGGGGTGGTAAAACATCCAGTTCAAAGTTCACGTGAGCCGTCTTTTCCTCCCATTGTTCTTTATGAAATCATTTCTTTCTAATAGATTGATATGTTCTCTCTCTGGCTCAAACCCTGGATTGGGAATCAGATTTTTTTAAAACCACCATGCTGTATTTAAAGAGGCACCTTTTTAAGAGAACACTCTTGGTTGCCAAATGTCATTTGAAGCATTTGGCTTACAACCCTGAAGTCTGTGTCTTGTAAAGATACAAAAACAAATACTCCAGATGTGAGTGTGGCCTTGTTTTCTGCTCTTGTAACACTTGGAGCGATGAAAGCCGGCATGTTTTTATTTTTTATTTTTTTTATTTACTCCATCAGAACCATCGTCTATGACATGATAGTGGGCTTGGACTGGGCTCCTTTGGCAAAAAACCCACAAAATGTTCATTTTTAATTAAATTAAGGTATGTAAATATAAATATATGTTGTTGTTTTTGTTGTTTTTCTCGACTTTACAATAATGAATCGCACTTTGTCATAACAAAATACTGTTATAATGCATTTTACTCCCACTTTTGTCTTCAAATATTACTTTGAGAACTTCATCGTATACACATGACTGCTACCGTATAAATCCAGTAAGCATTTTGTTTGATTATATGCATCTCGAATAAATACTGTTGTTCTGTTTTTTCCTTAAGGCAAAGTCTTGTAAATAAACAAAAAAAAAAAAAAAAAAAAGGCTCTCCCAGTTGCTCGCTCAGGCATTCTGGGATTGTTGGATCGCTTTTTTTTGTTTGTTGGCAAAGCACTTTCCGTATTTTTTTATTTTTTTTGTAATATAAATGACACAAATGTCTTTTGAGCAGCTGGTTACAACTCATCATCATCATCATCATCATCAGCATGCGTCAGTAAGGTGAACAAAAAGCCACACGTTCAACGAATAAAATGTGATTTTATTCGAAAAAAAAGAAGAAATAAAAAGAGGCAGAAGCCACGAATCTGCCTTCACACAGTGGGTACAATGCAATCACAATGTACATTGTGTTGATGCTATTTTTTGGTTGTTGATGTTGTTTTGAATTGTTATTGCTTGTCTGTTATGTTCACTTTTTTTCCCAATTGAAAACTCATACTTTCTTTATGCATGAAATTTGAGTTTGCCATACATATAGTCAGTTATTGGGCATTGATAGCGTACATGTAAGAGTTTTTATTGTGTTATGCAATCTGAAGCAAGTTGTCTTATTTTAGAAGAGGAATTGGTAATGAAAAACAACAACACACAGTATATTGTTCTTAAGAAGAAGAAAAAACTTCACATTTGCAAAAAAAAAACAAAAAAAACAACAACAGACAAAAAAAAAAAAAGAAAAGAAGAAGATGGAAAATAATGTCAATGCAATGCTGGACAACCTCAAGTGCCTGGACGTGGGCTCAAGGTTTCCAGAGTAGGATCAGTGATGATGAAGCTGTTGGGGCTGGGCCTCTCATCAACTTCCTGTTTGCAAGTTTTCAAATTAAAAGCCCCATCCCTCGCTCAGCAGCTCTTTTTTTTTAATCAGTATTCTTAAAAAAAACAACAACAACAACAACCAGTTTACAAACTTGTTTTCTTTTTTCTTTTTCTTTTTAAGTGTAGCGAACAATTGAGGCTTTTTCGCTGAATGAGTGCTTTTTTTTTCTTTTTTTTTTCTCCATTTTAAATCAATGATATGCATGTTCAAACAATTTTTATAGAAGATCTTGAAATTGCCACTTCGTCGCTTCGGTGAATTGTTCCTTTGGGTTGTATATAAAGACTGTTTTATTCCCAGTTTGGCGAGGATAATAAAGAGGGTTATTATGTTAAAAGCCCTTCTTCCTTATCTAATATTATCCACGTTGCTCAGAGAACGACACTGCGTCTGCAACTTTGGCAGACCTAAAAATTGGTACATTTTGTAGTTGTTTTTACACTCAGACGAGTTGATAGCCTACGCGTGGTTTACTTTACTCTTGGTTTTCTACAAAAGGAACGGGAGACGGTAACGACATTGGCTCCTCGCTCTCTCCCGCGCAAAAAGGAACAAAGCAGTTTGACAGCGTCTTGTTTTCTAAAGGAGAAGCATTTTTGCTAAACAATGGACAGAAAAAGCAGCAATAACAGTCCATATTAATAGACAAATACTAGCCAGTGTGAGGATTTGAATAAGAATTTACAAATGTAAATATTATTTTTCATTTTACAATATTGTATAATATATGTACATGGTGTTTCCTTTTTCAAAAAGAACTCTTTTCTTACAATAGCTGTCTTGTTTCTTTTGTTGTTGTTTTTTTGTGTGTTTTTGTTTTTAATTTTTAATTTGTGTTTTAACTGAGATGTTTCAAAAACAGCAGCGTGTAAGAGAATATTCCCTTCATAATCCATTTTTTTTTTTTTTTTTTTTTACTGTAGAGTCTTTATATTGAAATTACTTTTTTCACCAGTTCATACATATATTTTTAACAGTATGTTCAGTATCAGATAGCCGACCTACCGTACGGGTCGCACACACGACTACGCCACCCATTCCCCCCGCCCCCTCCCTCATCATCCTCATGCATCCTTTTAGCCCTGTGCTGCTGCTAATACTATATAAACCTTACAGTTCTAGAAATATTTTTATGTAAGAGGTAAATGTAAGCTTTCCCATTTATTAACGCCACATATGCAGTATGGAAAAAAAGAAGCTTGGCTTATTCATCTATCTTCCTTGTTTCCCCTCATTTTTTCACACCTTTTTCCTCCATCCCTCCCAACACCCTTTCCTCTTCTCTCACGACACGGACTATATTGTAAAGTAAAGGACTTTATGAGATTATGTTTGAAAATAGCTATGCTTATATACTACAGTGACTGAATGTACAGTGTATAGATGCATTACCAGAAATAAAGTTGTTTGTCCAGATTCAATGACCCAGTTTTCATATTTTCGCTGCCTGGTTTAAATATAAACCCTAATTATATATATATATATATATTATATATATATAATTATGGATATTGCAGACTGAGTGTTTTTTTTTTCTTTTTCTAGTTCATATCACCAACGAATTCAGTGCAACTAAAATATTTGTTGTCTAATCTGTTGTCTTATCTTATTCAAAATCAGCGAGACACACATTGTTTCTTCTACAAGATTGGTTCCCAACCCCGGAAGCAGTGGTAGAAGTATCCAGATCCTTTACTTAAGTACAAGTACTAATACCACACTGTAAAAAATACTCTGTTGCAAGTAAAAGCCCTCCATTGGGGAGTTTTTTGCTGGACAAAAATGTCATGTTAATCTGTATGATATAGTATACATACATTATTATACATGTAATAGTCTCGCTTTTCCAGACCTTCCTCCACAGCGCTGTAGAGGAAGGTCTGGCTAGTCTACACAAAATTCCAGGATGGGAGAAAAACATTGGTTTAATGGCATTTCTTTAACCCTCATGTTGTCTTCGGGTCAAATATCAGAAAATATGGGGTGTCGATAAAGTGCCGGAAATGTAAAAAAAGAAAAAAAGAAAATAACACGATAAAACATTAAAAAAGCAACAACAAAAAAACGTGAACATGTTAAAAAAAAATAAGCACCCAAAACACTGAAAAAGTGACAAAAACGTGCCAAAAATGTAAAAAAAAAAAGAAATAAAATAATATGACAAAATGTTAAAAAGCAACAACAACAAAATGTGAAAAAAGTGAAAAATAAGCACCCAAAACATTGGGAAAAAGGGAAGAAAAAGCAATTACAATGTTGGAAAAACTGACATTTTTTTTTTATGGTTGACAGGAAGACAACACAAGGGTTAAACCAATCAAAATCATCTTTGGGCGGCTCCAAGCGCCGGGCGGAGCAACGGTGCCACTGCAAAAGGAACATCTGGCACATGTTTAATTATTAGGGGAGATTTTTGAATATATGAAATATGTGCATTCATGAACTGGAAACACAAAAGAAAAAACATCTCAAAGAAGTTGGTTTCAGCTTCACAGGCTTGAATCCCTAATTACATCATTCAGAGAATAAAAAGAGCAAATAAACAAATAAAACATAATGTCAGAATATAAAGATGATAGCAATGAAATGCATAAGATCCCTTTCAGCTAACAGCAAAGCCAAGTTGATTCAGCGTATAGTGCAAAGGCCACTTTTTCAGTATAGCAAAACAACACTAAACATTCATCTTGTTCCACCCTCTCATCCGGTTTATGTACACAGATATGGTTTAAGGGCAGCCGCTGGAGAAACCTCCATAATTACCCTGAAAACCTTAAAAAGAAAAAGGATGAGCTGCAAACACTTAACTAGAAAGGAATGTGCGCTAGGCCTCAAGTTAACGCCCACTCAGCCTGACAGCTTTTTATGAAAACATTCATTAGTGTGTGTGCACACACACACACACACACACACACACACACACACACACACACACACACACACACACACACACACACACACAGAGCCATGTTACATGGCAGTGTGTGCACACACTGTAGGTTAGCCGTTAGCTTCTCAGCTGGCTATCCAGTGGTTGACTGCACGCGGCTCTCTGAAACACAAATGAAAGACTTATAAAAACCTTCAAACGCGGCGTATAATTCAGTTCCATACCAAAATAAAGACAAAAGAAGCTGGCACAGGCTGCATTTGTAAACCATGATTTATATAAAAAAAATAAAAAGAGGATGCTAGAAACGGAAAGATAACAGCAGAGACTAAACCCACATAAACATGTGCTGCACTGAGAAGCTACTATTGTCCTTTCTACTCCAGTCACCTTAAAACACCAGTAAAAGTACCCGGGTTTATGTGACATAATGGCCTGAAACCCTGCACTGTGTTTAGGTCAGGAAGCAGAATTCTGCTGCTAAATGTTAGCTGTAGCTGTTAGCTACCTAGCATGTTAGCTAGCTAGCATAATTTTCAATCTACTAGCAAAGATTGTTGAAAGCTCTGGAAAACAAGTCAGTTGGATTGTTTTTGATTCATACTTAAGGATTACTTTAAATGTTCAAATACTTTGATTTAACCCTTGTGTTGTCTTCTGGTTGACCATGTTGTCCTCAGGGGACCTGTGGATAACACAAGGGCCTGGTCCTCAGATTTCTGCAGGGTAAATCCAGACAGCTAGCTAGACTATCTGTCCAATCTGAGGACTCTGGTTACCTGGTCCTCAGATCTCTGCAGGGTGAATCCAGACAGCTAGCTAGACTATCTGTCCAATCTGAGGACTATGGTTACCTGGTCCTCAGATTTCTGCAGGGTGAATCCAGACAGCTAGCTAGACTATCTGTCCAATCTGAGGACTCTGGTTACCTGGTCCTCAGATCTCTGCAGGGTGAATCCAGACAGCTAGCTAGACTATCTGTCCAATCTGAGGACTCTGGTTACCTGGTCCTCAGATCTCTGCAGGGTGAATCCAGACAGCTAGCTAGACTATCTGTCCAATCTGAGGACTATGGTTACCTGGTCCTCAGATCTCTGCAGGGTGAATCCAGACAGCTAGCTAGACTATCTGTCCAATCTGAGGACTCTGGTTACCTGGTCCTCAGATCTCTGCAGGGTGAATCCAGACAGCTAGCTAGACTATCTGTCCAATCTGAGGACTCTGGTTACCTGGTCCTCAGATCTCTGCAGGGTGAATCCAGACAGCTAGCTAGACTATCTGTCCAATCTGAGGACTCTGGTTACCTGGTCCTCAGATCTCTGCAGGGTAAATCCAGACAGCTAGCTAGACTATCTGTCCAATCAGAGTTTTCTCTTGCACGACTGGAACAACTTTTGAACGTACACATGCTGTGTGGACTGTCAACCTGTTCTCATTCCCAACTAGCCATATACTGACTCTCAGCGTCAGATACAACACACTAAGCAACACTTCAGCGTCTGAATGGAACGCACAGCTCCGCGACGCTGTAAGATGATGTAGTATTAAGAGCGACATTAGCAAGTAGTATGAAACACCAAAATGCTGCATAGGGAAGTTGGTTTGGGGGGTTGATTTTCCCGAACCTAACTGTCCAGTTCTTGTGCCGCATGTCCCCGCGTCCCGACCCAGAGCATCACAGGTGACACAGTAAGATTTGACACTAAAGGAGACTTTTAGTGTCAAAAAAACGCCAAAGGCACATGACCAAGCATACGTGTTTGACGCAGTGGGAGTGAAGGTGTTTTGGGACGAGCCAGACCTTATGCCGCAACGCTGTGGAGGAAGATCTGTCAATGCGAGACTACTAAGTGACTAATAAATAATAACTCAAATGTGGTATGAATATGGTTGGCGATGGGGATTGTCTGCACATAACTCGGGGAACAGTGATTGAGCAGACACTGGGCTGGTTGGAGGCGGCTCTCCGGCTGCTGCTGTTGCCCACATCATCACCGCGGTGTGGGCCGAGATGTCAGATGGCTCTGGGCTCCTCTGAACCAGCATTAGCAGCACACTGGGCTATTGACTGACCCAATTACAGCAGTCACATGAGGAAGAAGCCCCACAGTTAGCTCATTAGTGTCTGGAGTCTCTCTGCAGCGCTCTCAGTCTTACTCTGCCTCCATGTCTCCTGCTGTTTTATAATGTACAGTCAATTACTAAGTCATGTTTGATTCATTTCGTACATTTGGGGGAATTTCTATTTTTTTTTAAATAAACGCTGGGATAAGTTTTTTATAGATTCGCTGGCACGTCTTTTAGACTAGCATGTTTGAAGAAGCTGTAAGGATACATGTGTTTTATGTGTGAGTGGATGGACAAAAAAAAATGAACAGTATAATGTAACCAAATAGAACCATAATTTATTTACAAGCTTGTTTATTGAGGGTGCTTTCTGTGTTACAGGTGTTATTGTCTCCAAATGGCTCTACTATTATTGTGCATGTCCTAACATTTTTCTATTTTAGTTGTTTAATTCATTCATTCTTAATATATGATAGTCATTTGTCTACCATCAGAGATTTTGCCTTACGCTTTGTAGCTTTGCTTCCATAAATATCTCTTTAGAGATGATTGGTTAGGAGTGTTTTATAGCATTATATATATATATAAAAAATTAATTGCTGACAAAGAATTTCATCACACTGTTATATATATATATATATATATATATATATATATATATATATAACAGTGTGATGAAATTCTTTTATATATATATATATATATATATATATATATATTATATATATATATATAACAGTGTGATGAAATTCTTTGTCAGCAATTAATTTTTTGCATCAGGCGAAAACAGAAGTTGCTGTCAGATTTTTTCATCAACAATTTCTCTTTAGATTTTCCAGAAAATTCATGGTGCTCAGAGAATGAAGCCTATTGAATATGATGATTCCTCATTGGTTGATTGATTGATGATTGGTTTAGGGTGGCAGTAGCTCAGTCTGTAGGCAGTTGGGTGGAGAAGTGGAGGGTCACAGGTTCAAGTCCTTGTTCAGGCCAAAGTGCGAGGTGTAGACTGGTAGCTGGAGAGTTGCCAGTTCACCTCTTGAGCAAGGTACCATCCCCCCCCAACCACTCAGGGGGCCTGTCCAGCAGTTGCAGCCCACTCACTCTGACATCTCTCTGTTAGTTCATGTATAGGAGCTGAGGATGTGTGTAATAACAGAGTGTAAATTGTAATTTCTCCATTGGGGATCAATAAATAAATACATTTTTGTCAGTGCAGTCATGAGGTGAATGTTTTTAAATTGATGAATGTTTATGCTGCATTCAAGGCAACCAGTAACTTCTGTTCTCACAACCTTCTGCCCTGGAACGGCAGTCAAACCTGTAACTTACTACTCGTGAACTCGTACTAGATGGTTGTACTCCCAGTTACAGTTTTGACAAACAACAATGTCAACCGCTGTTGATTGTGTTCAGACGCCGGTGATTAACGGTGAGAAATAGAAATAAATAGACATAAATAGGCAACGTAAAGTAATTCCGCACACTGTAATCAAAACAATACACATATACGACTGTGTACTACTACAGGTTATGTTTATTAAATGAAGCCCAAAATATGTTGCAGACTAGAAATCGCTAGTATTAGCTAGCGCTAGCTAACGCTAAGCCGCTGCTAACATTTGATAGGTTTCTCGTGACTTTGCCTGGAACGCTACCAGGTTGTGAGTCGTGACTTGAAGTCGTAACTTAAGGGCTAAAAATTGTGTCTAGAACGCAGCATAATTCACGCAATCTGTCTATGAGTCTACTCAATTTTATTTATAGTATAAAATCATAACAAGAGTGATCTCGAGACACTTTACAGATAGAGTAGGGCCAGACCACATTCTATAATTTCTAAATTATAGTGGCGAGGAAAAACTGCCTTTTTAGGAAGAAACCTGGGAACAACCCAGGTTCTTGGTAGGTGGAGTCTGACGGTGCCGGTTGGGGGTTTGATGCCCAGCGGCAATAACAGTCACAATAAAGATAATGGAACAGTGACTACAAATGGTAGTGGTAGTAGTTCATGTCATAGCAGGGCACTGCAGGGCGTTACAGGGTGTAGCCTGGCATAGCAGAGCATAGGTGGACCCAGCAGGGTTCAGCAGGACCACTATGACTATGTCTATGACTCCCTGGGGAGGGTCTCCAAATGCTATTAACAGGCTTTCATTCTATGAATGGGTTTTATCAGAAGGGTCAGCACCTAGGATCTTTGAATTATTAAAATGAAACATTTGCATTTTAAACTGCAGTACATGGTAAAATTACACAAACGTTAAATCAAATTCATTTTTGTCGGGTCCCGTCGGGTTTTGGACAAAGATCTTCAGCTCTTCAGATTGATTGAATCTGAATGTGTTGCTGACACGATAGACACTGATTGCTGAGAATTGTATGCTGTCACTAGTTTTTCAGTATTTCCAATTTGATTCGGTTATGATACTCTTTGCAATTACCATATTCTACTTAGAAACAACTCACCAAATACAGCAGACTTGACCTTTCCCCCCCTTCTCCTCTAAATAGACACTTCCCTGAAGCTTAATGGACTCATCTAACATTCCCACACACAGACAAACACAAATCCTCTTGCCTTTGCCAGAAAGGTCACAGTTAGCCAGTGCAGGTCATTAGCCTCTAGGCAGGTTCAATATTTATGGGTCGCTGCAGCATTTTACTGTCTCGGCTTGACAAAACTGATCAGCATCTCAGGGACTCTGCCTGTCAATCCAGCAGCTCGGCACATCCCATCAGCTGCCATCGCAGTCAGCCCGGCAGGATGTCACTGAGAGATGGCCAATAAGCTGGGCTTTCCCAGCCAAGGATACATCAGCTTGACATCTGCAGCAGGGAAGAATGGATGGATGGATGGATGGATGGATAGATGGATGGATGGTGGTTTGATGGATGGATAAATGGATAGATGGATGGATGGATGGATGGATAGATGGTGGTTTGATGGATGGATGCATGAATAGATGGATGGATGATGTTTGATGGATAGATGAATGGATGGATGGATAGATGGATGATGGATGGGTGAATTAATGGATGATGATGGTTTGATGAATGGATGGATGGGTGAATGGATGGATAGATGGTGGTTTGATGTGGATGAATGATAGATGGATGGATGGATGGATGGATAGATGGATGGATGGTGGTTTGATGGATGGATGCATGGATAGATGGATGGATGATGGTTTGATGGATGGATGAATGGGTGAATGGATGGATGGAATGATGGTTTGATGGATGAATGGGTGAATGGATGGATAGATGATAAGGACAAATATCTTCTGATTTTATTTTGTGGTAACAAGAAGCTTAGAGAAGATGTAGTGGAGTAAAAGTATACATTTTATTTAGGAAATGGAGAGGAAAAGTCAAAGTTTACAGAAATATAAATAATGAGGTAAAGTACGTGAAAATTCTACTTAAGTACAGTAGTGAAGCATTTGGACTTTGTTACATTACAACACTTCTTGATATCGGGAGATAATCAATATTTATAACAAACTTGTAAATACTTGCTTTGAAGCCACACATTGGTGTAGACAACCACGTAGCGCCCCTTGCTGCACAACCAACGGACCCAACGGATGCAGGATACGCGAGGCAGCCGCCATGCATTTGAGTAGTTAAAAGAGAGTATATCTCCAGCTTTACAGCTGGTGTGTAAAATATAATATTGAGCCACAGCTGCACTGGATTCATCTACAGCAAAGTAATCTCAATGAATATCATTTGCGTTGGAGTTCAGGAGGTCAACTACTGTAGCCTGAAATGTGTGGGAGGTTTGTAGAGGAAGAAGAATCCTGATAAAAAAACAGATGAGTCTGTCGCTCCCTGATGTGAGTCGAGTGCAGATTTGAAACGCGACAAGTAGCATACAAGATGCTAACGAGAGACTTCTTGTTATGTCAATACAGTAAAAATGGAGCTACTTAACCAAGTTGGTTCACTGCTAGCTTAGCTACAAGCTAGCAATCAAACACAACAAAGGCTGTCAGTTGAACGGCGTTTTGAGCTAACGTTAGCAACCAAACAATAATAGATACCTACAACGTTTTTGAAATGACTGCTAGTTTTTGAAAGGATTCCCATCTTCTGTTATTGTTTGTAATGAGAAAAGTTTATTATTTCACGGATTTCACAAATTTCAGTTTGACAGTTATGTCGTAAACCGTTTACATCTGAGCACGCGCGACTCACATCTGCACTCGACTCACAGTGACAGGGTCAATGAGCTCAGTCAACTTCACAAGGCAGGTACATGTGCATGTAGTGATTCACACAGGTGTAGGACTGATCCTATTTGCAATTAAATCTCTTAAATTGCAAATCTGCAAATCAACCACCGCATCATATCAAGGCCATTATCATTTTGCCAGGCTCACATCCAGTGTAAACCTGTGGTACGTCTTCCATTTATGCTAGGGTGACCAGACATCCCCGGTTTCCTGGGACAGTCCCCGGTTTTGGTGACCTGTCCCCGGCTGGATCTGTCCCCGGTTTTCCCTGTGACTGACAGACCCGATACTGGACTGATAGAAAGAAAACTCTGACCAAATGGAGCCGATCGAGCATTGCTGCTCAGAGCTCAGAGATGTTTTAGAAAGTCGTGTTTTACCATGCTAAAATCACTGATTATTTACATGGAGTCTGGTGGAGATATGCTGCTGATTATTCTATACTGGTGGAGATATGCTGCTCTATACACGCTAAAATCACTGATTATTTACATGGAGTCTGGTGGAGATACATGGATGCTGCTCTATCTAAAATCACTGGATTTATATGGAGTCTTGCTAAAATCACTATACACGCTAAAATACTGATTATTTACAACAATTATTTAGAACTTTCTATCTTGAAAATTAGAACTTTTATCTTGAAATATTAGGACTTTTATCTTGGTGGACTTTCTATCTTGAAATATTTTATCTTGAAAAAAGGACTTTCTATCTTGAAATATTAGGACTTTCTATCTTGAAATGTTAAGACTTTCTATCTTGAAACATTCCCCCTTTCCATGGAATGTTAGCAGACAGCAGCAGAGTTTAAATCTGACCTTTTGGGAGGGGGGATGCCCTAATGAGAACAGCTCTAGGTCTAGTGTCCCTGTTTTAAGTTTTACAAAAATAAAAGCATGACGTGTTTTGGAGGTAACGCTTCTGAGCTGAAAACGTCCCCGGATTTTGTCTGAGAAATCTGGTCACCTTAATTTATGCAGCACTGCTGGAAAACTCCGTCAGGTGAACTGAGCTGTCACTTGAACACAGAGGGGAACAACTCTTGGCCGGAGACAACTTAAAGCAGTGACTCAAACATTTACTCATGGGTGGCATTGGCAGTGAGCTCAAAGGAAAATCTTTCTAATTTGGTGACTCAGTGCCCCCCCTAAATAAAGCAAGCCAGCAAGATAAAATCCCTCAGTGCCTGTGCAAACAGGCTACTGTTTGTGACTACTATAAAGCTATCTGTGATCTGTTATAGTAAATATATTGAATTCAATACATATACAGTCCATGGTTTAATCTCTTTAAGAAAAAACAGAGCTATGATTGATTAGTTATGCCTGAAAGGTCAACACTCGGCCCTCGACGCGACAGCTTCGTTCTCGGTGGAGCTCCCGGAGAGAAGACATATCGTCATATTGTCTTCAGGGACCATTTATATCTCCCTTTCCCAGGTATGAGATTTGCTGATTATGTGCTTAAACTGGAAGACATGTTAGCGAATTTCTCTGTATGTGTTTGGTTGTGTTTTAAGTGTGTTAGAGGCTAGAAGCTAGCGGTTAGCTACCTAGCTAATATATCGCTAGCTAGCTAGCTAGCTAATATATCGCTAGCTAGCTAGCTAATATATCGCTAGTTAGCTAGCTAGCGATATATTAGCTAGCTAGCTAACATATAGTCATGTTAAGTGCTTAGCTAGCTAGTTATTAATATCCTAATATACAGTCTAAAATATAGACTGTATATTAATATATACTATCTGAATATACAATATTATTGTATATTATTATAATATACAGACTATGGTCTAAAGTAACTCCTAGCGGCCATAGTCTGTATTATTATTATTATAATATACAATAATATAGTATATTCAGATAGTATATTCAGATAGTATAATAGTTAAACGTATAATATTAAACAACGATCAATCATCACCATATTTCTCATGGTTATGTCTTTGGGGACTTTTTGACAGTTTTTAGGGGTTATGAGGCGCAATATGAGAGAGAAGACTAATTGTTAACCTAAGGGGACCATTTTCAGACTAAACCGGGGACATTTTCAGCTCAAATACCTCCAAAACACGTCATGTTTTTAATTTTTGTAAAACTTAAAACGGGGACACTAGACCTAGAGCTGAGTATCGGATACAATATAAACTATTGAGGAAAGATTTTCCTTTGACATTGATGCAGTATGAAACGAGATCGCTGCAGTCGGCAGCAGAGAAACAAGCTACAATGGAAGTTAATGGGAGAATTGTCCAGCTTGTATTTACGTTCATAAAGTGCTCGTTTTGCTGCTGACAGACTCAGATTAATATTCTAAGTGTCTGATAACATTATGGAAAGGATTTCTAAGGAGGCTGACCTTTCTGTTAAAGATTAAGATCCTTTTTAAAACATAAAAGTCCACCAGACTCCATGTAAATAATCAGTGATTTTAGCGTGTATAGAGCAGCATATCTCCACCAGACTCCATGTAAATAATCAGTGATTTTAGCGTGTATAGAGCAGCATATCTCCACCAGACTCCATGTAAATAATCAGTGATTTTAGCGTGTATAGAGCAGCATATCTCCACCAGACTCCATGTAAATAATCAGTGACAGCATATCTCCACCAGACTCCATGTAAATAATCCAGCATATCCACCAGTAAATAATCAGTGATTTTAGCATGTATAGAGCAGCATATCTCCACCAGACTCCATGTAAATAATCAGTGATTTTAGCATGTATAGCAGCATATCTCCACCAGACTCCATGTAAATAATCAGTGATTTTCGTGTATCCATATCTCCACCAGACTCCATGTAAATAATCAATGATTTTAGCGTGTATAGAGCAGCATATCTCCACCAGACTCCATGTAAATAATCAGTGATTTTAGCGTGTATAGAGCAGCATATCTCCCCCAGACTCCATGTAAATAATCAGTGATTTTAGCATGTATAGAGCAGCATATCTCCACCAGACTCCATGTAAGTAATCAGTGATTTTAGCATGGTAAAATACGGCTTTCTAAAACATCTCTGAGCTCTGAGCAGCGCTGCTCCATCGGCTCCGTTTGGTCAGAGTTTTCTTTCTTTCATTCCAGTTTTGGGTCTGTCAGTCACAGTGGAAACCGGGGACGTCTGGTCACCCCCACATTAAGCTTTTCCACGTTAAGCTTTTCCCTTACCATAGGCTCTAATGGAGCAGAAACGCTTAATGTCAGCTAACGCCCATATAAAAATTGGGTTCAATTTTTTGGGACAGTTTTCAGGGGTTATGAGGAGCAAAATGCGAGTTGTTTAGGTACATTAAACTATCCATCCGATTCTTGCAGCCTTCAGGCTGAGCAGGAAGTGACAGAAACACTGTGGTCCGATTCCGATTTATTAAAATGTAATCAGACCCATACAACAGCTTGTACAAGTCTCCAGTTGTTTTTATGATGATTGAGTAGCTCTGAAAATGCTCTACATGCGACCTGTTGCTGATTTTAAGTAACCCTCATGTTGTCCTTGGGTCAAATTGACCCATTTTCAGTTATTTATTTTTTTGTCACAAAAAATGGGCCATTGAAATAAGTATATATAAAAAAACATCAAGAAAAGCACCCACAACATTGAAAAAGTGACAAAAATGTTGGAAAAAACAATAATAATGTTAAAAAGAATGTTTTTTTTTTCATGGTTGACTGGAAGACAACACAAGGGTTAACAGACTTTATGTGATCCGTGATCTGAACGGATTTAGTTTCTCCGACTTCTAAACGTCACAATCAGCCACACAATGTGGTTTGTACAGAAGAAGCCTTTAAATCAGACAAATGGCAATTAAAATCCCTCCGATTCAAAAACATTACAAACTTTGTATGAAGCGTCATCATGTTGCGTTGACTCTGATCCATCCATCCATCCATCCATCCATCTATCCATCCATCTTTGTCAGCTTATCCTGTATCGGGTCACGGGGGCAACAGCTCCAGCAGGGGACCCCAAAACCTCCCTGATTCTTTACCAATCAGCTGAGAGGCCAGTGGAAATGCTCACATAAACCTTTAATGAAATGTTTTGTCTACTGGCTTTTCATCGACCATTACGATTTCATGGCTTATACCCCAATTGTCAATGGAGAAATTGCATTGTATTTTTACTTCCTGAACCCGCTGTGGCCGGGACTGTTGAGCTGTAACGCGGGTGGGACATGAATGGTTCACGGATGTATGCACGCACATACTGGACTACTGACGCATGCCTGAGAGAGAGTTTTTGACAGATGTGTGAGGTAAAAATGGCCTGTATTGATATGTTTGGATTCAGTTAATTATAAGCAAGAAAGATTTGAAGTTTAAATAATGCTGTTTGTTTTTTTTAAAGCTTATTTTACCCTCCTCAGGTTTAAGCTACAACGACTGCAAGGACACCAACCATATAGCTGGAAAGCTGGAGCTAATGGCTACTCAGATAAAACAAGACGCTGGGTTCCAAGGTTGTGGAGCAAATTGAAGACAAAGTGAGTAGATTTTTGGATTCATACTTATTTATTTATGTTACAAAGACACTAGTTCCATGGTGAGTTAAAATAAATCTTCTAGACGGCCTACAAATTGGTTGAAACGGCGCATTTTTATTTTTTCTAAACCAAAAACAGTACGTTTCTACACTGTATTGATTAGGGGTGGGAAAAAAATTGATTCTTAGACGCATCGCAATTTTTTTCTAGAACTACTCAATGCTCAATTCTGATAAGTTAATAATTGATTATTATTTTTTAAATGTGTTGATTTTTATTTAAAAGTTACTTTCAAGTGTATAAATCAGAAAACAGAATGACTGAAAGAGGACGGGACAATGGACAACAACTTAGAGTTTAGTCAACAGTGCAGAAAAAACACACAAAAATGGCCAAAAGAAAAAAAAATACAAGTTTTTGGTGTGTGTGTGTATATATATATATATATATACACACACAAAAAACTTGTATTTTATATATATATATATATATATATATATATATATATATATATATATATATATATATATATGATCTAATAAGACATGCATGAAATAATTAGGCTAAACACATGTATGCTGTTCATCTACTTTATCACATTACTGACCACGTCATGTTTCATGTTGTAAGAAGCCGATTCTCCACCTTAAAACATGACTCAGCCTCTGACATGGAGGATCACTGTGAGATAAGGTGACTCAGCGTGTTGAAGGCTTAAGCGTGAAATGATTACACAATAAAAAAAACTCAGACAAAACATTTCATTAAAACCTATGTGACAAATACTGTATATTTCAAAATCTAACAAACTTCCAGGCATGCAGATAGCTCAGTGGCCGTCCATATGTAGAGGGTTACTCCCCGACGCAGCGGGCCCGGGTTCGACTACGACCTGCGGCCCTTTGTTGCATGTCACCCCCCCTTCATATGTTCAGCTGTCCTGTCAAAATTATCATTATAATTTCTTTTTTAAATATCAGCATGTGCGACTCACATTTGCACTTAACTTACATCGGGGACTGATTTAAAAAAAATTTTTTTTTACAGTGTGTTCAGGGGACAGGCAGCTAGCGGTTAGTGAGGGGACTTCAGCTGTGTGTGTCAAAAAATGTTGTGGCCTAAAAAAAACGACTCACATCGCTTACTCCTAATTGTTACCGGGTGCGGAGCGGATCCGCAGGCCGCAGCCGCTCCGGAACGGCGGCGGAGCCAATAGTTTTCCATTAAAGTCAATGTGTGTATTTCCACTGATTGCAGAACGCCACAGCCCTCCGGAGCAGATGCGCAGAGCTCTTTTCTGTTTTTGCCGCATGCCGGAGAGCTCTGTAGCAATTCCGCACAGGGCAGATAGTGCGGGACAGGAAGTTGAGCACAGAAACAAATTAAACATCCCGTCCATCCGTCATATTTCCCTTTCAACACAGCACAGAGTTGTTTCTTCTCCTCTACTCCTCTGGTTGTTTTTGTGGTTCTATTCTACATGAATTCACGAGATCTCGTGGGTCCTCGCGACTTCAGTTGTCAGTCATGGCTGCAGCCGTTCTGTTTCAAATCCAGACCTGGTGGGTGTTGACGGGCGGCGGAGCATGGTGCCGACACGCAGCGGAGCAGATCCGCAGCCGTTCTGCAACCGGTGGAAATTGGGTGTTAGAGCACTTTTATTGCACTTTGATGCTCCAAAATGGACTTTAGTGTTAGTTAACACAACACTAAGGTTCACTGCTTATTGTTTTTCTCATTGGGCCCAAATGAAGCCATACTTAAAACAGAAATCACCGTGGAGTTTGTATGAACTCCTCAGGACGTGCCTGCTGTGAAGGCGTCTTAGGTCTCTGGCTTGTGAATCATTACCACAACAGCTCAAAAGCAGTCAAAGGATGGGAACACAAATGTTTGAAGAGTTCCACAGCTGAAGCTCAAGCGGAGGGCGGCAGGGGCGTGCCCTTACAGAAACATGACAAAGTGAACAGGATGCCTCTAGCAGTGGGCAGCTTTCATCAAGGCCTGTGTGGGCATGATTTCAGAAAGACTGTGGGCACCTGTGGGTGACTCATGGAGGCCTTTCTGCTGCTCTGAGCTCGAGTGGCAACAAAAAAGAATCCTAACTGGAGGTATGAGAAGAATATGGCCAGTTTCTCACCGCGGTAATTCAACTTCCTTCTTTTCAAGCCGGGGTTAACGTATGTAGGATTTTCTCTTGCAGGCCGCAGTGATCCAGGTAAACCCTGTAAATGGCATATAGGACAGGGAAGAAAGGAAAGAAAAACAGGTAATTCCTGAGCAAACGTTAGAGCATCTCGCAGTCTCACCCGGGAAAGAGCTGGCTGAGGCAGGGGGGGCTCTGCCAAGGCAATGTGCCTACAACGCCCAGCAAGGCTGGGGGTTGCCACATCACCTGCAGTGGGTGCAGGATCGGGGGTTGTAACTGACAGTAGTTTAAGGGAGGCGCTGGGACATCGGTGTCAGTGATGAGGCAGAGTTGGCGTGACGCGCCCGTCAGCAGCCCGCTGCACAGCGTGAACACACAGCACAGCTCCTGTAATGTACTTTGGATGTGTACGTTTGTTTACATGCAGAGAGACAGCGCAGAGCTTGTGCAGGATGAGACGGCACGCTACAGCTTAGGCGTAAGATACTTGGGGTGGGGGAAGAAGTAGGGCGAGTGGGACACGATGGGCTGGCTGCCTCCCTCCTCCTACTCCGTCTCCGCTGTCTCAGAGGAGATGGAGGAATACAAACGCAGGCCGGCGCCTTCGTCTTGCCTGCAAATAAAGCCGCCGTGAGTGTGTCTACTCCTGCAATACCTTACTGAGCTTGTGTCATTTACATACCTCGTCTCCTGCGGGGTGTACAAGCTCCAAGAGCAAGACTGAGAGGACCTCACTATTCAGAAATTTGAAATAAACATATCTCACATGGGGCGCAAAGCACTTCCCGGGCTATCCCAAGTGTACACGTCGGAGTAGTAAATGTAATGTAAAAAAAAACGTCAATGAAAAAAACAGGAAGAAAAGTGCTCAAGCTGCAGGGGCATATTAAAATATGAATCAAAGGCACACTGGCTTTAGAACAGATAGACACAGAGCTCAGCTCACAGCCTTGAACATCAACAGTAGCGTCACCTAAGTGAAAACAACACGTAGTTCCTTTTTAGCAACAGTTTGCTTTATTTTGCAATTGTTTCCCAAAAGCATCATATGTTCAATTTTATTTATAGTATCAAATCATAACAAAAGTTATCTTGAGACACTTTACAGATAGAGTAGGTCTAGACCACACTTTATAACGTACAAAGCCCTAACAGTTCTAGTAGTGTGACTGTGGCGAGGACAAACTCCCTTTTAGGGAGAAACCTCCTAAAAGGGTGTAAACGGGGGTGCAGCAGGACCACGGCGACAGCTGCAACCAAGATTGTGTTGCCTTCCTCATCCTAAAAGAATATGCTGGGCAAAAAGAAAACATAAGGACTCTAACTAGGTTGGGAACAAGCATTTCTGGGACAGGATGCACACAAATGGAAAGGGAGAGGAGAGCAGCTCAGTGTGCCAAAGGAAGGAAATCCCCCCCTGGTCTAGAACTATAACCCCGTAACTAAGAGACAGGTTAAAGGTTAAGGAGAGATGCCTGGTCGGGCAAGAACTCTCCCCAGCCAGATCGGGCTTATGTGTTACAATTACATGCCAGCGTATAGAGAGCCGAAGTCACGCCCTTCTACGTCCGGTCCATGGGACCTATCTTTCTTTTTAATATGATCTGGAGTCAATGAGAGAGATTTTTAATAGTATCCTTTCTCACTGAAAGAGCCTTTTTATATGTATATCGGCCGATATAACGGATTTTTTTGAATCACCAAATATTTCTTGTATATTAATATTAATGTTTCTTTATATTTGCATTTTAAACTCCGGTGGGTTTCTGAGGACTATGGTTACCTGGTCCTCAGATCTCTGCAGGGTAAATCCAGACAGCTAGCTAGACTATCTGTCCAATCTGAGGACTATGGTTACCTGGTCCTCAGATCTCTGCAGGGTAAATCCAGACAGCTGGCTAGACTATCTGTCCAATCAGAGTTTCTGTTGCACGTCTAAAACAACTTTTAAACGTACACATGTCCCACCAAAACAAGTTCCTTCCAGAGGCTGTTTAACAGAGGCAATGTTGGTCCGTCTAGCGCTTAGCGCTGCCCAAGACGATTATGATTGGTTTAAAGAAATGCCAATAAACCAGAGCATGGTTTTTTCCCAGCAGCGCTGTGCAGGAAGGTCTGGCAATGCTGGACTACACCAAAATAAACAATACAGGTGTAAAAATGCCCTTAAAGTGGCACTCAACCAATGCTTTCTTCAGTCAGATGTTACAGCTGTGTAACACTGTGCACATGCAGGGATTGAAGTTTTGCACTTTTCTGCATGTGCTGTTCAAGTGCAGCCTATGGCCCGCGGGTGCTTCAGCTTTCTGAATCAATATTTCAGTGCCGAGGCGTCGCTCATCCTCCTCCCACGTGGAACGCTGCCAACATCCAGTTTCAGTGCTACCATCAACCCGCAGTGCATGGCTTCTGCCCACGCACACACACACATCCACACATCCACATGGAGCATTAGCAGTCAGAAACACAGCTATCACAGCTCGTTCTTTTGTCTTGCCAGGTGGAATCATACATAATGACCCTATAGGGCTAAAATGTGTTTAAGCAATCTGTAAAAATGTACATTCTTCTAACATGAAAACTAACACTTGCCATATGTTTTATACCCCATTGACCACAAGTCAGTTTGGCTAATAGGCAAGTGAGGTAAGTGCTCAATGTACATTAAAGTAATATAATCTAGGAAAAGAATCTCTGAAGTGGGGGGTGTATCATAACATAACAGTCCCTCCAGGATTTCGCAGACTTTTTTTGCAGCGCTGCATATACACAACACAACCAAATACACAAACGCAATGCAAATACACACAACACAACCAAATACATAACACGATGCAAATAAAAAACAATGCAAAAAGAAAAGCTGCATCCAGATTACACAACGGAAGTTCTCCAGGCCTCTAGAGGGAGCAGCTAAAGCTGTAAAAGAGGAGGGCCGAATGTTAAAACGAATATTATGTTATGTCGCTGCTTTCTTCACTTTCGGTCCCGTTTCCAAACAAACCTCATCTGCTCTCTCTCGCGCTCTCTCTCTCTCTCTCTCTCTCTCTCTCTCTCTCTCTCTCGTTCCGTGGGGTTGAAGATCAAGCTGTTCCACTTAGCTGCTCCCGCTAGAATAAAACAAAAAACATTTGCACAAAGCAAGCTGATCCACTTTTCCATGTTGATAAGAGCGTTAAAATGAGAAAAAAAAATCATGGAACAAAAGAAATCAAGGGACATTTAGAATAGATTAAAATGTGCGATTAATTGCAAGTTAACTATGACAATAATGCGATTAATTGCAATTAAATATTTTAATCGTTTGATAGCACCACTGTCTTGTAATCACCTAATCACTGATTTTACTTTACCCGGACTTTAAAACCGCGTCTGTTATGTCTAGCTTTGAGGTTGGAAAATGCTCCTGTGGTTCTTATTTTGAGCTACCGCTAGGAGCGCTAATTTATTATTAATGTTGCTATGGCTCGGATTAAGCCTCGCACACTTCCAACATTATTATGAAGCTTAGAATTTTTTTTTTCTGGTGACATGTAGGGCTGTAACCTCCCAGTGGACTGGTCCATTTATTGGTCGATACGTTCTGGCTCGACCAAAATTCTGATTGGTCGATTTTTTTGCCGTGTTGATTCCATCAGGTGGAAGCATGGACCGTTACGGTCTATGGGTGGAAAGCACTAATTGCTAATGGGGGTGTTTTCAGAGCACCCCTGTTTCACAGGTAACAGGCTGTCTTCAGAACACCCCCCTTGTTTTCATCTTTTTTGGATTAGCCCGACCCACCGGAGACAGATTGAAGAAAGTACTAGAAAGCCTTCGTCTGATGGTTAGCTGAATATTTATGTAACTGTGAGTGTTTAGTTTCCAGTCAGTCCTCCTCTACCATGTCCAAGACATCGGCAGTGTGGCAGCATTTTACACAAATAGAAAACGGAAAAAAGTCAAATGCAAAGTTTGCAAGCAACAGTTTGCATATGGCAGCTGGACTACAAACATGGCGTCTCACCTAAAAACGGTAAGATAACTTGTCTGCGTTAGGTCGCCCTGTCTGTTTGGAGTAGGCTGTATGAACATATCAGAGTCGGCATATTTCATAGTCTAATAAGCGTTTTATAACTACCGGCACACCCACCAGCAACGACGGTAGCGTTCCCCAGACCCCCTCAGACCCCCCCACACCACGGTGGATGTTAAGCCTCTATCAAAGAGATTTTATTTGGTTGATTACAGCCCTAGTGACATGCTATCAGAGCGAATGTGATGATTCACTATGTTTTAGATTTTGAAGCAGTTTGTGTTGTAACGTAATATTTACCTAGAGTCATTTGTTGTGTGTTATTTACATTTCCAGGTGTTGGGCAGTACTACCGCACAAACCCAGCAGCAGACAGAAATCCGTAAGCTGGCCCAATGTAAAAATAATAGACGGCGCTGGCGTGTGAGTGTGTGGCTCAGGCTGAGTACCATATATGATAATTAGCACATCCTCCCTATCTGAGTATATGTGTGTCACATCAAGTCGTTTGCTGTTTTCCATTCCCTGGGTAGAATTTTCACTGATCTAAAGTCAGTGCAGTTGATATATTTAGCAGGTCAGTGGAAATCCAGCTACTTTCTGGGGCGCTGCCAAGATGCAATGCAATTTTGGACTTGCAGAGTGATAACGCGTAAACATGGCATAAGGCTGATGGAGGGTGGTCTGGGGCGGGATTCTCCTTGGGGAATTTTTGTGGATTAAAACGCTTTATTTTGATGAGTTTTTTTTTTTTTTTATGCACTCAAAACATTCAGGGTTAAACCCTGAAAAAAATGCCCTGGCGACATCGCTGCCTGGCATGCGCACTGCGAGAGATGAGATGGAAAGAGAGACACGCTGCGCTCTGCCAGAGGAGCCGCTGACTGATATCCCTCTGAGGAGCAAGTCACAAAAAGGGTCTAAAAAGCAAGAAAGTCGCCAAGTTGGTGTGTGTGTGTGTGTGTGTGTGTGTGTGTGTGTGTGTGTGTGTGTGTGTGTGTGTGTGTGTGTACACCATGTTTAACTACATTTGTGGGGACCAAAATTTGGAAATACAGTATACTTGTGGGGTCCTGACAGCTTTGTGGGGACAAAATGCTGGTCCCCATAAATTTGGAAAAAAAGGGCTGTTTGATGGGGTTAAGACCTGGTTTTAGGATCAGGGTTAAATTGGTTATGGTTAGGGTTAGGGTAAGAGGGTTAAGACTTGGTTTTAGGATCAGGGTTAGAATTAGGTTATGGTTAGGATAAGGGTTAAGACTTGGTTTTAGGATCAGGGTTAGAATTAGGTTATGGTTAGGGTTAGGATAAGGGTTAAGACCTGGTTTTAGGATCAGGGTTAGAATTAGGTTATGGTTAGGGTTAGGGTAAGGGTTAAGACTTGGTTTTAGGATCAGGGTTAGAATTAGGTTATGGTTAGGGTTAGGGTAAGGGTTAAGACTTGGTTTTAGGATCAGGGTTAGAATTAGGTTATGGTTAGGGTTAGGGTTAGGGTTAAGGTTAGGCGTTTAGGTTTGATGGTTAAGGTTAGGGTAAGGGGCTAGGGAATGCATTATGTCAATGACTTGTCCCCATAAAGATAGTGAGACAAGAGTGTGTGTGTGTGTGTGTGTGTGTGTGTGTGTGTGTGTGTGTGTGTGTGTGTGTGTGTGTGTGTGTGTGTGTGTGTGTGTGTGTGTGTGTGTGTGTGTGTGTGTGTGTGTGTGTGTGTGTGTGTGTGTGTGTGTGTGTGTGTGTGTGTGTGTGTGTGTGTGTGTGTGTGTGTGTGTGTGTGTGTGTGTGTGTGTGTGTTCCATTAGGCTACATTTAGCTAATCCGAGTTCGGGGAGAGAGGCTCGTCCAGGCAAAGAAGAAGAAGACATTGATGAACTAATGATTCCCAATAAATAACATTACACTCTGTTTTTACACATTACACACAGGCCTGAATTATACATCCATGCACAGACAGGACCATATACATATACATTAAGTGGTGGAGGACGTATTCAGATGTAACAGAATTTTTACGGAAAATATGAATCGATTTTGAATCGGTAGAGCTTGAGTCGCGATTTGAATACAGATCAATTTTTTTGCACACCCCTACTATCTACATAGCTTCCCTTCTTGTGAGGACTTTGCCTATGTGAAAAAAATGCTTCTAACTAACTAATTCTCTATAATATGTAATAACTTTGTTATAGCTAACGCAATACTGTGGCCCCTTCTCAATTTTTTCCGCCTCGTTGTAGACTCTTTATTCATCCCGATGGAAATTTTAGGCATCCAGTAGCAAGACAAACATAACACAACAAACACATATACACACACATATCACACATACCTAAAAATAAAAATCACTCACAGAAATGCAATGACCATGATAAGGTGAGGTACTATGGTAGACTGGGTGCAAAAGTGAACAGTGCAGTAGATCATGATTAAAAATTAACTATGACTATTACATATAAACATAATAACCTATAAACTGACTGATTTGAATTAGAATAAGAACGATATGTAACAGGGAATAAGTTATAAATAGTAGGGGTGTGCCTCACCAGAGGCCTCACGATACCATATCACCACGGTACTTATGTCACCATGCGATATAATTGCGATTTTAAACATATTGCAATATTCTGTGATGTATTGCAATTTTATTTTATTTATTCCCAATTTCAAATGATGTCCCCAAAAGGAAACTTTGTCAACATCTAAAAAAAAAAACATGTCTCTGTCTGCTCATCTCACTTTAATTTTATTTCTGCAAAATGGGATTGTCACGCAGACAAACTGACCAACACATGTATAATAATAGATCGATACTTGGCTTCTGTGTATTGATACAGTATTGCCACAGAAAATATTGTGAAACGATGCAGTATTGATCTCCCCTTCCCCATCAAATAGGCATGGCAAAGAGAAATATTGAAACCGCTAAAGGACATCTCCTATGAGTAAAACAGGTCCCGCATGAACAGGAATGGCATCATCTTGCTTCATGTATAATCACTATATATCGGCTTCATTGAGATCAAAACACTTCAACAATGCTAATTTCCCCGCTATGTTATGAGCGTCTAAGTAAGTCCTCCTAGGAACAGTGACTGGTCACCACCCTCATTCTCTAATTGATTTAATAATTAAGAGAAACCTGCAACCAGGCCATTGTTTCTCTTCTTCTCATTATGGGACTTCCTGTAAATGGTAGAGACATGTATGAAGGTCCCAGTCCATTAAGAGATAAAAATGACCTAAATATGAGAAGGGTGAATAGATGACTCATATTTTCCACATTCTACTTCCTGTATGTTCGCACTGATGATTCACACTGAAACAAATGGGATTAAATTCAATTTATAGATGTGCATCCTCTGCTCACTTTAGCTCCTCTCGGAGGGCTCTCATTGTATCCGTGACTGCTTTTAGAGCCGACAGGATGAAGCTAATTTGAAGATTGCATTGATTTTGTTTTCTGTTTGAGAAAGCATCTTCCTGCGCAGCAGCAGCAGCATCAGCCTTAATACACCTGCACAGCAAACTGCAGCCTTAGTTCCTCTGCTGGGGTGGAGGGGGGGCAGGCAGGCGGGCGGGGGGGCAGGCTTTCTCCCTGAATGTTTTCTCAACAGCTCCAAATCTTTTAGGGTTTTATAATGGCATTCCACCTTGTGTCATTTCCCATCGGTGTCTTTCAATGGAGCAACCCTTAGGGATGTAACAGTATGAAAATGTAACCTCTCGGTTATAGTGACCTAAATTATCACGGTTTTAGGTTTTATCTTGGTATTTTTAAAAGTGCGTTCAATGCCTTTAGCAGCGACTTTTTCCCTGCATGTTCAGCAGACCGGATAACTATCTTCAATCAGCTGTCCTTTGGCATTCTTATAATAATAACCAAAATATGCCCATGGTTCAGACTTGGTCCTCCCAGAGGGCTGATAAATGTCCTGAGTGCTGTCCTCTCCTCCTTCCGCCATGCTTCCATCTTCAGGAAACGCACGCTGGAGGCTACGCAGTGCGCCTGCGCGGCACCTTCTGGAGACTCGGATGAAGTTGGGAAGGATTTAACACACACTTTTAGGGCAAACGTTATCGTTAGCATTTTTACATGTTACACCGGCTTGTTACATCCCTAGCAACCCTACGTACAGTATATTATGGAACTTCAAAATGGTAACATTGGACAGTTTTTGCCTCTCTTTAGGTGGCGAAGTGCAAATGAGTCATCCTCGACATTTGCTGTGTTCTGGTTTTCAGAATAATAAAGACAATGATGACAAAACAGGATGTAAAAAAGCAACAAAAATGTAGGAAAATGGCGTCAAAAGCAATGGAAAAAGCAAGACAAACCATATAGACAAATAGGCAGTAGTGGCCTAGCGGTTAGAGAGCTTGTGACCCGGAGGTTGTTGGTTCAATCCCCAGACCAACAGGATAAAGTCTGGGTGGGGAAAGTGAAAGAGCAGCACTTGTCCTTTCCTCATCACCCCCACTGAGGTGCCCTTGAGCAAGGCCTTTAACCCTAACCTGCGGCAAATCAGACTGTGGTTGTACTGGGCAGCTTCCAGGTCCGAATGTGATCATGGCGTTCCTGGAAAAGAGAAGCTGCCTCTTAGTGAAGCTCCACCGAATAAATAAAGGTTAAATGAAGTAAATAAATAAAGACAAATGTTGGAAAAAAAGGAACAAAAACGTTGGAAAAGAGAGAAAAACGTCAAAAAGAAATGGGATCTTTTTTCCCCTAAAAGATGTACAGGTTTTTAGGAATTCTTTCATCAAATATTTTGAAAAATAAATAGAGCATGGCTCTACCCCCCCGTAGGGTTGAGCTGAGGACGAATGTTTCTAACGTCTGGCTGTTCCAGCGTGCGCCGCTGTAAATATCAAATGCAATATATTGACAGCTGAGTGAATAAGGGTCATAAATGGACAGCTGGCAGCGATTGTCCTCTGTAGCCTACCAGTTTGTGGGGACATTGATTCCAACCAGTGCTGTCAAACGATTCAAATATTTAATTGTTTCAAGGTAATACTTTACAAATGACATGTTGAATCTTGTGACTTCCTATCTGGAAACACATCTGGAATTTTCTATTTAACAACCATGACTCAGTGGTGCAAACATGCCTGTTTCTATTTAATTACATGGTTATATCACAATAACAGCGGTGCGGAGATTACCTGGAAATGCTTCTGGTAGTTTCTGTGTGACAACCATTAATCAGTGGTGGAAAATGCAAAAACTGCCAGTTCTATTTAAGTACATGGAAATATGACAATAACAGAGGTGCAGAGATTACCTGCAGAGATTACCTGGAAATGCTTCTGGTAGTTTCCAAGTAATCTCTTCACCTCAGTTGTTCTAAAATGACCATGAAATGTGTCCTGTCCTGCAAGCGCGTAGCCCTGTGCAATCTGACCAGCAGCTGGACACCTTCCACCATCACGCCCTGGAGACTGGGATCATCCTAACTCAGTTTATTAGACTTACAAAGGGTAAAACTGGGATGAAACACAATGACCAGTCACTTAGAGATTAATGAGTCACAGACATTATACAATAATTGTAAAAAAAAAAAATAATACAATTACACAACATTGTAATGCGGTGGTATATACAGTAGGCTAGCTAAAATGTGAGATGAAATAAAGGAACCACGTATTGTTATACAGTGTACTTAGTATAACCTATATTGTTTATCTAAATAAATAATTTTATAATAATAATTAGTATTAGTATTAGGGGACCACTAAGGTCTATATAAAAGAGACTTCAGATACAGTATTAGGGGACCACTAAGGTCTATATAAAAGAGACTTCAGATACAGTATTAGGGGACCACTAAGGTCTATATAAAAGACTTCAGATACAGTATTAGGGACCACTAAGGTTTATATAAAAGAGACTTCAGATACAGTATTAGGGGACCACTAAGGTCTATATAAAAGAGACTTCAGATACAGTATTAGGGATCACTAAGGTCTATATAAAAGAGACTTCAGATACAGTATTACGGGACCACTAAGGTCTATATAAAAGAGACTTCAGATACAGTATTAGGGACCACTAAGGTCTACATAAAAGAGACTTCAGATACAGTATTAGGGACCACTAAGGTCTATATAAAAGAGAATTCAGATACAGTATTAGGGGACCACTAAGGTCTATATAAAAGAGACTTCAGATACAGTATTAGGGGACCACTAAGGTCTATATAAAAGAGACTTCAGATACAGTATTAGGGGACCACTAAGGTCTATATAAAAGAGACTTCAGATTTATAATAATAAAATATACTTGCATGTGGCACAACCCAAGATAAAAGTGGCAAACTAGCTGACTGAAGCACACAGTCAGTCTAATATGAGCTATCAGTCATCATCAAATATACACATACTGCACATCAAATAATTAACAGAGATATCAGAACAGTATGTCAGCATCTATTTCACATACTGAGAATGCTAACAAAGGCATGCAACGTTGAAGACTGAAGCGGATAGTATGGGGAGATGATAACCCAAACCATGAGGCTACCTGCGCACATTCAACTTCCTGACTAAATCCCAGGGTGCAATGTAAAGTGATACCCAAAACAAAAATGCAGAAGGAGTTGTTTTGCTACCTTGTTTTGATTTACCCGCCGTCGTACCGAACCGTGACGTGTGAACCGAACCATGACTTCTGTGTACCCTTCCACCCCTGCTCTCCACATTACATGGAGGTAGTACATAGAGGCCATATAATCAGCCATTTGTTCACATGCAATTTGCATGCAATACTACACCACGACTTGTTTGTTCGCTTTATGATCAATAATGTGGTTCAGAAGGACAGTCAAACTCACGACCCTGTCATCTCCTTGATAAGTAGCGTGTGTGTGTGTGTGTGTGTGTGTGTGTGTGTGTGTGTGTGTGTGTGTGTGTGTGTACAAATTCTGCATGGATTTTACAGAGGGACAGACCACATAAACCCAATAGGGCAGCAAACACATTCCTACACACACGAAGACTGGACTCTGATCTTGGGGTCTGTTATAGGGGCCACTCTGGCTCTGTTGTGTGGAGAATTATTAATATACAAACCTTTTTGTGGTCTCCTAGTTAACTCATTAATGTGTGCTACTTGATCTTCATAGATGATACCTGTGTGTAGAATGTAAAACTGTGTTTTTGCAGTTTGTTAAGGGAGCTCTTTCTCTGTGTAAGCGTGTGTAGTGCAGTATTAGTGTTGGAAAGAGCGAGCAGTACGCAGGCCTGAAGAGTGGCTGTGGTGAGGGGACTCTAATGATGGTGAACACGTGTTGGCTCACCCACTCCCTGCTCCTCTGATGGCGTTCAACAGACATGGAGTGTGAAATTAGTTCAAAGTTATACGGACAGGCCCGTCTCACTACACCCACACTGAGGCTCCCGTACGCACATGGCACAGTGGTGAGACCAACAAGGACTTTTCTGATGAAGACGTTGTGAAGCATCGTTAGGCTGAGGTGCCAGAAAGCGTGATGTTTTCCTTCAGATGTTACAGTTGTGTTTCCACGGCATTAGTGGTCATATTAACCCTTTTTTTCTGCCATCATGTCACATGTTTTAGTCAAGCGCTCAAGTTTTCTGATTACGTGAAGGGTGACTTAGCACCGCCCAAAACTATTTCAATTTCAATTTTATTTATAGTATCAATTCACAACAAGAGTTATCTCAAGACACTTTACAGATAGAGTAGGTCTAGACCACACTCCAGAATTTACAAGGACCCAACAGTTCCCTCCAGAGCAAGCAACAGTGCGACAGTGGCGAGGAAAAACTTCCTTTTAGGCAGAAACCTCGGTCAGACCCAGGCTCTTGGTAGGCGGTGTCTGACGGGCCGGTTGGGGTTACAATGAAAAGTGTCAATTACAGTAAAGAAAAAGTCAGCTACTTGTCCCGACAACAAACTTTCCAGATCAAACATTAGAAGCATTTCATTGCATAATTCTACTAGAATACTTACCTGAGAGGTGCTGTGTTTTATAGTTGAAGCAATTTATTGCACATTATTATAAGATCACTTATTTGGGTTATATATTTTGTAAGCATTTAGTGCACATTGTTATTCTATTCCTATTGTATCCTATTGTGATTGGTTTAAAGCTGCAGTAGGGAGTTTTGAGAAAACGTGGACTTAGGCTAGTAAGCAGGGCCACCGATGCTTTCCACACAATACAGGGGCTTTATTCTGAGGAGGGTATAGCTGTTTTGTGCTGTGCTTTTAAAACTTTGTTAAAAAAATTCTTATTTAAAATATTTCTATTAAAAGTTTTGTAAATATTTTTAAATAAAAAGGGATTAAAATGTTTTATGTAATCACTCATTTGTGAGAACAAAAGCAGCACTTTACACAGTACATTACTGAATTACCTTTTGGATCAATTTAAAACACTAAACTTTCAGTAGGAATGATGAATCACTGAGGAAGCTCACTAAGCCAAGGAATATCAACATCTTAGAAATATGTCTTAGGTTTTATTTTGCATATCGGGTAAAATAAATCAGCTTTTTTGCAAAGTACACACAAGGAAATACTGAACATCTTGATTTGGACTGAAAGACGATTCCTTCACGTGCCTCTGTGTCTGGGGCCATGTCTGACCTGTTGGAGGAGCATAAAGAATGTGTGTCAGACATTTGATTTACAAATTACATCCTGAGGGGGAAGAAAACGTGTATGTTTAAAAATAATCAAACATAGAATTCTGCCTTGCCAAACATCGACAGGGACAGCGCACAATTAAAGTAGCTTCACCATAGCTGCATTTAATTGTGATCGACAAAAACACATTTAGGCTTACTAAATGTAGGTATCGAAACAATATTGCTTATACTGAGGGTGAAGGAGTTAGCTACAACATTCCTGCCGTGCTACAAGCTAACAAGCTAACTGTTAGACTTAGCTAGCAACAAGCTAACTGTTAGACTTAGCTAGCAACAAGCTACAGAGTAAAATGAGATTTGCGCTATCACCAGCGATACTGTAACCATTGCTAGCTTAGTTGTGTAGCTAGTTCTTAATAAATGAAACAAATCAAGCAGCGATACTTACATGTCAAGCAGAAACGTGGCTAGCTCTGAATCCGTGTTGAATCCTTTCAGGAGGCGTAGCTCCCTCCACGTCTGAAAAGCCGCTCCGATGTTGACCCTCGTTTTATTTCGGCTCGGTTTAATTCTTTCTTTTTAGCTCGCTTTTCGTCATCGGTCTTCTTCTGTTTGCCCGTCTTTGTTTTCTGAGCAGGTGTCACTCGAGAAATTGGCCGTTTTACTGAAAAGTAGTTTCTCCGCGATTAGCACAGCTGCAGCACACGGGCAATCTTGAGCTTGAACACGGTACGCGCTGTGCGGGAGGGGGGAGGGTTATGAGCAGCGCGTACACGAGAGTGATTGACACTGCTAAGACCCTCCTCCTGGCTCTGATTGGCTGTTTCTGACCGGGAGCGGTGCATTTCTGCAAGCAGCAGTAGGAGCACAGGGAGGAGCCACAGGAGCTTGATTTTTTCACAGATTATCTGTCTCATATTCTACTGTCAGGACATAGTGACAGTTTTAACAAATATGTAAAAAATATTTTTTTTTTTTTACAAAAGTTACCTACTGAAGCTTTAAAGGTCCCATGACATGGTGCTCTTTGGATGCTTTTGTATAGACCTTAGTGGTCCCCTTATACCATATCTGAAATCTCTTTCCCAAAATTCAGCCTGGGTGCAGAATTCCAGCCACTAGAGCCAGTCCCACAATGTGCTTTCCTTAGTCTGTGCCATTTCTGAATCCGTAGCTTTTGAGGAAGACGGGGGGGCAAGGTGGAGGCTGGGGGTGTGGCCTTAACCTACTGCCACTTTGCTTGCTTAAAAGTCAAGATGTCTCTCTCTCTCTCTCTCATGGGTGGGCATAATTCTCTGGGCGGGCAAAGCAGAGAAAGCGGAAGTAACCTTGCCCCAGATTCCAGATCAGCCCATCTGAGCTTTCATTTTCTCAAAGGCAGAGCAGGATACCCAGGGCTCGGTTTACACCTATCACCATTTCTAGCCACTGGGGGGCCATAGGCAGGCTGGGGGAACTTATATTAATGTTATAAAACCTCAAAGTGAAATTTGTATGCCATAGGACCTTTTAAAGAAATGCCAATAAACCAGAGATCTTTTTTCTTCTATCCCAGAATGCTGTGTTGATTAGCCAGACCTTCCTCCTCAGCACTGTGGAGGAAGGGCTGACAATGCAAGACTAATGTTAGTATAGTTGCAGGCTAGTTTGAGTGGTTTGAACTCGGAAGGTTATATAAAGGTGCCCTGCCACACTTAACCACTTCTACTTGGATTTTTTTAAACATGTTAGGTCCGTGTGTGTGTGTGTGTGTGTGTGTGTGTGTGTGTGTGTGTTTTATGTGGTGAATGTGAAAATGAACTACCTCCTGTCAGCTCTAGCCACTGAAAAAAAATAAGAGGAGAAATCAGACCAATTACAGTGGGCAAAGCATGCTGATATCCAGGCTGTCATTGGCTAGCTGTTAGCCAATCAGAGTCAAGCAGCTTAGCTTGTTGAATATTAATGAGAGCTGGCCCTAATGGAGCTGAGTCTTCCTGCAGGCTTTCTATACCACGCTAGAATGGCTTGAAACAAGGTAACCACGGCTTTTTTTCCACAAAAAAAAGAGTTTCAGAGTCCATGGTAGAACTTCAGACATTACCACAAAGTCATGAAATATGTGTGACAGGGCACCTTTAAGCTAACAGACTAGTCACTGGCTAGACAACATTGTTGTTGTTGTTGAAAATGTCTTTATTACGAGTAACCCCCTGAGATCTTGACAGCATATTGTTGTTGAGGGTACAATCATAATCAGACACAACAATAAACAAGAAGACACAAAAAAACCTCATCAGTCAAGTTTGTGGCAGAGTAAGAATGAAATGCGGGCGGGGGGATGCAAGGGTGCGAGACTATCGCATTGCACATGATTAATGCAGGGCCCCTGTCTGCTAGAAGCGGTGGTGAAGGACACTCGAGGCCTCGGGGCATCAACCGACCCGCTCCCCCAACTGGGGCTTGGCCCCCTCTCTGCATGCTTGACCGGAGGACTTGTGAGTGTTTGGACCCTGTGCAAACCTACTGCAGTGGCTCGTTACAGAGATGAAAGGAGATGGCCTTGGAAGGTTCAAAGGCAGAGTTTCCCCTTTCTGTGAACCCCTGCCACCTTTTTTTTTTTTTTTTTTTTTTCTCTTCATCTCCTCTGTCTTCCTGTCAACCTCGCCTGATTTCCCCCCACTCCTTCTCCGTGCTTTCCGTCTTTGTGTCCATCTTTCACACCAGCCCTCACTGGCAATTCGTCTTGTTTATTTATTTTCTCTGCCATGGGTCAGGTCTAGTTTAACTGGCTCGACAGCACTAAAGGCTAAGAAGCCCTGCCACGTGACAGGGCCCTGCATTCACATACTGCCACTCAGTGGGGAGGAGTTTACTGTGTAAATACAACCGGTATGACATATGAGGAAATCATGGTAAAAGCTCCGATTGCTGCTCGTGTCTGGTTCTCCTGATTCTTTGGGTTCTAAAACTTATTTTTCTGCATATATAATAGTCCTTTCTGCTAGGCCTGCACGAATTGGGCAAGGCAGCTTTATTAGTATAGCACATGTCAGCAACAAGGCAATTAAAAGTGCTTTACATAGAAAGATTAAAATAGTAAAAGTTACATTGCAGTACACGAAATTAAACATTAAATAGCAGTTAAAGACAGTTAAACATATAAAAGCAGATAAAATAGCAGATTTTAGACTGCTAGTATGGGACGGTGTACAAGCCGCTGCCCTACACACGTTATCGGAGCGCAATAACCATTTTGTGGAAACCCAAATTTTGTTGACCAATAAGGTCGCTTTATACAGGTTGAACCACATGTCTTTACCATCTCATCCATCCACCACGGGCCCCGCAGGATCATGGGACTTTGTACTCTGGTTACCCACAACCAAGAGTAGAAGTACTTCTCTTTACACTACAATATAGTCGTCACTATAAGTGAAACTTATAATAATATAAGTTTAATTACGGCAAACATTGCAAATTCCTGAACAGCTCCAACTGTTTTTTTGTAGATTTTACTCTAAAATCGATGTCACACCTGCGTTGGAGAAATTCTCAGAAATATATTTATTTCCTGTTCAGAAATACCCCCAGAATGGCCAAAACCCTAATCTCACAAATTGTTAACAAAAACATCCTAAAAGGCACCAAGTTACTCAATTGACTTCAATATTTGTTTCAGCCAACATTATTGATAAAAATGTCCTTTTTGTTGCTTAATTGTTTAGAAATGTTCATCAGAACAGTCAAATCACTGTCTAATGAAGTCATTTAACTTTGATCTTACCCTTGCTGTTTGTCATATAGTTTCAACAAAAATCAACTTCAGAATAAGAAATCATTTAAAGAAAGGCAACATCAAAAAGAAAGGTCTTCAGCCTTGATTTGTAGCGAGTTGTAGCAGACCTGCAGTTTTCTGGGAGTTTGTTCCAGATATGAGGAGCATAGAAACTGAACGCTGCGTCCCCCCTGTTTAGTTCTGACTCTGGGGACAGAAAGCAGACCTGTCCCAGACCACCTGAGAGGTCTGGGGGGGTCGTAGTGTAGTAGCAGATCAGAAATGTATTTTGGCCCTAAACCATTTAGTGATATATAAACCAGCAGAAGAAATGAATTCTTTGAGGCACTGAAAGCCAATGTAAAGACTTCAGAACTGGAGTGATGTGTTTGGGCAAAAATATGAAATTGTGTTTTTTTTAGTTTAGAATTGATATCAGGATTCTCTGCCACAATTGTTTTCTTACAAAGTGTAATGTTTATTGCACACATGAACCATGACAAAACAAAACAAATTGGCAGTACCCAACATTTCTTTTTTATGACACCTATAGCACATATATAGTGTGTATATATAGTGCATCACCACAAGCCTGTAAACATAGAGGCTTCAATGAAGAGAAGGGAGAGCATTGCAGCTCTTGGGAGAGCTTTAAAACCTATTTTATACAGTCTTTGTCGGTAGCAGTGTTTGTGATGCAGTTGGCTCGTGAAATTTAAATGAGAATCAAAGTCATTAAAAAAAAAAAAAATTGAAGTTATTTAAAAATTAAATCGTGAACAGGTTGACTCAAGATTTTATAAGACTTAATTGTGCAGGCCTACTTTTCTATTCTATATCAAATCAACTAATCAAATTGATCAAAAGCCATGTTGGTTTGTCTTTTCACTGTTTCACTGCAACAATCACCACTCTGGTTAAAATAAACCCTTAATTCACCCCTTTACTCTTTATTTAAAGGTCCCATGGCATGAAAATGTCACTACATGAGATTTTTGAAAAATATGTTGTCAGATACTTATATAATAATAATCTGAGCCTATCAGTGGCAAAAACGGCACTTTGTGGACATACTGTACATTGACGGTGCACATTTGCCCTATAGGATTACATTGCTTAATACTGGACCAAATTCAAAGATTTGTCTTCACATTAGACACTTTGATACAAATGCATTGAAAATAAGGTCCAGGTTGAAAAATAACGAAACTATCCTTTACCTGTTTACTTATTTCAAATGTGTAGAACTTGCTGCTAATTGGCTCTGTAATTTGTTGGCAGCACAGTGTTTACTGTTGCCCTTTGTTTCTTTTCAAAATTCATCCCATTGTTATACGACCTCCATGCATTTATGCACACCTTGTCTTGGATTGAATTTAAGTGTGCCTCGGCTCAGCAGTGTAATTAGATGGAGCACTGCAGCATATGGAATCACTGGTTGTCTGGTGATGAGTGTGCTCTCCAGTGACTGCTATTCACTTTCATTTCCTTCAAAAAAGATTAAGTTAAACATATGGGGTCAGCTAAAAAGAGGAGTTTAATTTGATATTCCAAAATATGATTATTCTGGGGCCTCTTCTGCTCCTCGCTGGCTTCTCAAGCTGTCATTGGCTCACAAATCCGACACTTCCTCCACGCACAATGTTTGCGGATTAGAATGAAGTGTTAAAGTAAAAAAATAAAAAAATCCTCAAGCAGAGAGGACAAGTATCTGTTATTGCTCATACAGTTCCCGTTTTCCATTCATCCATACTTCTCTTGTTCTTTCTGTTATGTATGCACAGCTGCACTCCCCTTCCCTTGATTCTGGTTCTTTTTATTAAGAGCATGACAAAGTTAGGGAGTGAGTCCTTACCCCAAGTGAAGGAGTTTATACCTTGGGGTCTTGTTCACGAGTGAGGGGACAATGGAGCGTGAGATTGGTCGGAGAATCGGAGCGGCAGGTGTGGTATTACATTCTGTTTATCGCCCCGTTGTTACAAAAAGAGAGCTGAGCCAGAAGGCAAAGCTCTCGATCTACCGGTCAGTGTTTGTTCCGACCATCACCGATGGTCATGAAGGCTGGGCCATGACCCAAAGAACAAGATCCAGGGTACAAGCGGCCCAAATGGGTTTCCGCAGGAGGGGGGCTGGCGTCTCCCTTAGAGATAGGGTGAGAAGCTCAGTCATCCGAGAGGAGCTCGGAGTAGAGCCGCTGCTCCTTCACGTCGAAAGGAGCCAGTTGAGGTGGTTCGGGCATCTAGTAAGGATGCCTCCTGGGCGCCTCCCTAGGGAGGTGTTCCAGGCACGTAGATGGAGGGACTGTATTTCCAACCTGGCCTGGGAACGCCTTGGGATCCCCCAGTCGGAGCTAGTTAATGTGACTCGGGAAAGGGAAGTTTGGGGTCCCCTGCTGTAGCTGCTGCCTCCGAGAACGGATATGCGAACAAAGATGGACTGTTGGATTGTTTTTCCAGGGCATTGTCTTAGCATTGGTCGAGTATGCCGGTTGGAAACCTGACACCCCAAACGTCTTGACCTTCATCTCACATGTCCACAGGATATGTATAGGTGTGACATTTTATAGGCTTTTGCGACACAAAGCTGAGATATGCACCATGTCTGCAGTTCAGGAACAATACCTCAGGGCTGGAGATCTCGCGAATTCACATATTGTTGCACGGTTTAACAGGATGTAGTTTCTATAAACAGAACCACAAAATCAAAAACAAAAAGACAATGAATGGGGATGATGGCGTACACTTTCAGACAGTCTCCCCTCCAAGGCATTCATGGTGTTGATTGTGCACAGAAAAAGTTATGTGACGAACGTTAACATTTTAAACCCTGTCTGAATTCATACCCAAATGTGGTAAAAACTCTGGGTGGATAGAAAGGGTCGCCATTTAACCACAAGATATTTCAGTTTACCCAAGCAATGACTCTCGATTGTAGCAGCGTTCGTGCAAAAAGTCTCCTTGGACGTTGTTTTCAGACGCGCTTGGTCGGGACGTACCTTTTAACTGACATGCTGCACCAGAACGGGACAGTTAGGTTTAGGGAAAGATCGTGGGTGGGGTTACAAAATATACATTTTACGGACACCGGTCTCCTGGGTGAAAGTCCTGTGTTTTCGGTCTTTCATACTCCTAGCTACCTTTGCCACTGACTGAGCATCAGTATTTGATGAGTTTGGAATAAGAACGGGTTGCTTTGTTGACAGAAAGGCACAGTCCTCCACCTCTGGTTGTACCGAATGCCGTTTGAGAGAGGTGATCCACTGCCGCAGCTCTTCTATTTTGTTTGATGGCCAGATATTGGCGTGGAAAATGCTGAGTAGAGATAGCCTTTATTTACGGTGTCAATGCCACCTTGCGAGCACTTCTGGTCGGCGGGGCCCGGTTGGTAGCCTGTGACGGTTCGGCGTTGTTTGGGATCAGCCATGATAATATGTGTGAGGTTGTTCAGGCTATGCATGTATGACAGCCCGAGTTAATTCATGGCTCTCTGTAATGACCTGGCGCCGCCTTTTGACCCTTCTGCAACCCTCTCCCCATCCATCTCTCTGCCTGCTACACCTCTCTGGCACTTCACAAATCAGCTGACTCCCCACTTAGAACTCCTGTGGGTATGTGACATGTTTTAAGTCCTCTCTCTCTCTTTTGTTTATGTCTTCCTTTTCGTTTGGTATCCTTTTCTCCGTCTCAGATGACAAAGATCCTCCTTCCATCCACGACCCCTCCTCCTGTCTACCCACACCTCCCCGCCCCCCATCGGCCCTCAGCCCTTCTGTGAGAGCCTGATAGACGCTCTCCAATAAGCAGCCGGCATAAATCTTTCCCCAAGTTGGCCGCAAATATCTCAGCCATGCTGATTTATAGGAGGTGCCTTTCCCATCTGTCTCAAAGAGGGACTGCTGTGGTGCTTGCAGGCTGCATGTAGATGGGATAGATTCCTTAATAGCAAGTCTCTTCAAAATGAGAAGGCCACCTTCACGAGGTACTAGTAAAGAGAGAGAGAGAGGCTCATAGAAAGCAAAAGGGACTCACGTGTTAAGAGATATGGGAACCACACAATGTCAAAAGCACTATCATCTCCCTTTTGATGAAATATAGGTGGGGAAATACAAATTCCATGGAGCATTGTAGTATGATGCATCCATTACTTAACATGACTGAGCTTCAAATTCTGCTGCAGAGATTGATCCAACCAAGATGCTAGAATGATATGCTAAAAATCTCGAATTCTTCTGGAACCAGCAGCTTTGTACCTTGGTTGTCTTTCAGAAATGATTAGTGATTACTCATTAGTGAACACTGCTGTTTGGGGAAACCTGTGCACAGTGCAGCTCCAGCCTACATCCATGATACCTTTAGTATGTCATCCAGCTTTAGAGATGCATTCATTGATTTTTGGCCACTTGGAACCAATGGAGTAAGCTGTAAACAGCAGTTACATAAAGAGTTGTTAATGCCTACACACCCAGCATACACATATGAACATTGTCATTCAATTGGACTGATATTTGTGTCCACCTGATGTTGGTGGTTGCATGGTGCTGGTGTTGGTCTCTACCAACTTCTGAGGGACATATCTGTCTCTCTAGCTGTTAAATGCTCTACTATGCTTGCCAGCTAGGCTAACTGTGTCATTTGGTGGGCAAGGTAAGTACAGTGGGTTAATCTGAGCATTTTTTTCACTGAATTAATAAATTAAATTCATTTTATTTGACAGGGACAGTGTACATTAACATTGCCGTAAATGCACCAGAATTAGCTAAAAGGCTATTTTTTTATCTGTTGTCCCTGGACAGATCTTAAAATTGTCTACCAAAAAAAAATACAATAAGAAGATTACAGTAAACACTACAAATATAAAAAGCAGTAAAACAGATATAACTCTTCAAATCCCGTTGATAAATACAGAGTACAAGAATACAGCTGTCTGCTGCTGGTAACGGGGTTGATGGGAGCAGAAGGAACCAAGACAGAAAAGTTGTGGGTGGTTCAATCCAAAACAATAAGCTGAAAGAGGCTAAAAGGCTCTGTGGAACCGAGGGATCGAAGGTTGTCACTATGAGTCACAACTTTCACATTACACATTATTTGATCCATGAATAATATGACATTTTGGATCGGAAGAGCTGTAAATTGCACACCAAGAGTTAGACTTGTGTGTTTTTAATTCTTATCTTAGAAAAAATAAAAACGGGCTATTTTAAACTTACATGGGTTGGGGCTCTGGACATTGATTTGCGCTTAACAGTCTGTACTGTTTGTGCCGAGTCCTTAGCTGAAGTGGAGATGAGCAGTCCTTCACGAAAACACCAAAATTGTGGAAGGCCAGGCCTGACCAGGGGCAGTCAGAGAGAGAGAGAGACCGAGACAGAGAGAGAGACCGAGACAGAGAGAGAGACATTTGGAAAAGGGGAGGGGATAGGTTTGAATATCCCACCTGTGAAACCAGCTAAGAATACATCCCTGATAATGTCATTGTGAAGTAACTCCATCTCAAGAGTCAAGATTCAAAATTATTTTCATTATAAATAATATAGAAACCTAGAAACGGATTTTATAAAATAAAATGATATATAAATGATATGCTGCATATACCCATACATATACATCATATGCACACATACTGTAAATTCCATCTTGTCTCAGTTCAAAGTGTGGTGCTGTTCAGTAGTGGGATTGCAGTTGTTTCAGAACCGCACAGAACCACTCCTTAGGTTGCGGTACTGCTCTCTGGGGCCCTATTTTCACCTGGTTTCAACATCTGTCCTGAGTGATCCGATCACCAGTGGACAGCTCTAAGTACGTGTGTCTACACCAGCCAGTAGAATGTGTCTCCTCGTGTGTTCTTTAGAGACAACCCGTTCTCACTCCCAACTCGTAAACTACCGTCACTTGGTCAGCGACTGGTACCGACGCAAAAATCACCCTTTTAGCGTCTGTATGGAGTGCACCGGGAGCAACAGCTTGACTGTGGCGCGGTCAGGTGACACAATGGCGTCAAAGATGGCGAGTGGTATGAAAGACAGAAGATCCACGTCAGGAGGTTGGTTGGGAGACCGTTGTTCTCCCGTGTGTCACTGAAACGTACATTTTGTAAACCCCACCCACGGTCTTTCCCTAAACCTAACTGTCCCGTTGTTGTGCTGCATGTCACTGACACGTACATCTCAACCCAGAGCGTCCAAAAGCCACGCCTACAGTCCCGACCAAGCGTGTTTAAAAATGACACCAAAGGGCTAGACTATAAAGGAGAAGTTTTGCATCAGTAACAAATGCCTAAAGTAACTGCATACCTAGATAGCCTACGTATTTGCACTTGCTGCTATTGAACTTCTGGTTAGACATAAACTGCATTTCGTTGCCTTGTACCTGTGTAATGACAATAAAGTTTAATCTAATCTAATTTCAATGATAAATTGTTTTCTAAATGGCATTGCCACAGTTAAGACCAGGAGCAGAATATGTTGGGCCACATATGAAAAACCCACGCACTAGAACCTGCATTTTATTGTCTTGTGTTTGGCAAGGTGCTACCTCAGCCTGAGGTGAGAGCGGCAGATTATTATTATATTTACTCTTTTGTCTTACACCTCTCTCCTCAATTTTGGCAGAGCTTCCATTTCTCTGGACTGAGCATTGGTGGATCAGTAGCGATAGTTTTTCATTCGTGTTCACATCCAAATACGCTCGGGCGTTTTTGAAATGAGTAGAGGGGGTGAAGCCATCGTGCAACACCTTCTCTGTACAAGAATATTTATGAATCATTCATTCTCTATCTCAAAATTGAAACCACTGAAAATGACATTCCTGATTATGTGTTACATAAATCTATAAACAGACGCATTTGTCAGTATAAGGATGTAAGATGTCTCGAAACGGGGAATTGAGACGTTTGACAAAAGCCGAGATGTGTGTTTGCCTGCTGTGGCCTTAGTATAGAGTATAGACCTTGAGGTGTCAGTGTGTCTTCAGCCTGAGCTCCTACCAGACACACACACACACACACACACACACACACACACACACACACACACACACACACACACACACACACACACACATTGGAAGAGAGAATGCAAGTAAACACACTGAATTTCAGGGTTTTGCAATGCTGAGTTCTCTTTCATTACGTTTTGTAATTTTTAATGTAATACTAAAACGCTGTTTCAGCAGGGTGGTCATTTCATTTTGTTCAATAAGGCCATAACCTCCAAATGATCAATACAATCAGAAGAGCCTCTTATCAGTTAAGTAGACCATTTATCCCTCGACTGATTAAGGTCTTGGTTTTTGTGGGTCCTTAGTTAACTAGACAATCTTAAGGTAAATATGTATATTTGACTTTTGGTTATAGAACCTCCTCTTTTACAAAAAACACTATTTCCACAGCATGAAGGACAATTTATGTCCAATGCCAACATTTAGCACCAGTGCAAGAAATACATAAACTGCCGTTTATGTGCAGGAGGATGAGAAGAGATGAATGGCCGTGTGGCACATTGAACGATTTTAATGCTGCATGCCGGAGAGCGTGTTCTCTCTCAAATTTGGAGTTATGTTTTCTTTCTTTCTTCTTTTTTTTTTTTTAAAACACAATCTTTCCCTAACCGTAACCATAGCTGCCATGCACAGATTGTAGAAAATGAAAAAAAAATGGACAAAACAATCCCAACTCAATGTCCATTAACTAGCTTGTTCCATTTGTCAACCATGTCTCATGGTCTTCATCATATATATGGATAGCATAGGTAGGTAGGAAGATAGATAGATAGATAGATAGATAGATAGATAGATAGATAGATAGATAGATAGAAAGAAAATAACACGTCTTTCCAAAGAGCATGCGTTATGCCATCCTCCATAACATAGATACAGTTACATACAACATAAATACATTTGTACAGAATACATAATGTTTTATTGGGATTAACGAGCTGTTGTCTGCACTGCTATGGGAAAGCTTAGCTTAAACATTTTTGTGTGGCATTTTAGGCCTTTATTTGTGACCAGACTGCTTAGACATGAAAGGGTAGAGGGGGGGGGATGACATACAGCAAAGGGCTGCAGGTCGAACCCGCGGCTCGTGCGTCGAGGACTTGAGCCTCTGTACATGGGGGCCCAAAATCCTTTTTTAAATTCAAAATGCAATTTACTGCAGAACAGATGTCAGTATTTTACTTTAACCACATGCTGCAGTAATGTGGATGTTTTCCCCAATCCCAACTCATGGTCCACTTCCTAGCTTTTTCCATATTATATGGTCTTCACATTGGATTGGAATTGTTTTGTCAGGCTACTATTTCCAAGGTCAAGTATGAACTGTGCTTGCCATGCAGGATTTGAAAAACGTTGGCACTGATTTATAAAAAAACGTGAGCAGCAAATGTAATCCAGGTTAATATTCTGTCAGGTAATGGTTGTTCCGAATGCACTACAAGCTGACACGATAAGATGAAAAAATAAAGTAATACACAATTCAATTACTACAGAAAAAGCTGCAGCATTTTACTTTTACCACATGCTACAGTAATGTGTTCATTTTTGAGTAAAATACTGAACAAATGAATAATTATTTATAATATCAGAACTGTGAAAGGGTTACATTACCCAGTTCAAATCATTCAGCACTTACGTAAAAGTAATATGAACACTTGCAGCAGTGATTTCTAGCTGTGATTAATGTATGATACAGTGGTACTTAACATCACTTCACCCACATACTGTACTGTGGTAGTTATTAGTGGCACCGGCAGGATTTCTTTTCATAGTATGCACATGAAACACGCTTACACAAGCGTGTACAGGTTATTTGCAGAAGAGTCATGCAGAAGGTCAAATGCACCACACAATAATGTAGTCATCTCTTGTGACTTTCAACAGAAATAATATATCTAAATAAGCCACAGAGAGATGGCTGAAGTTGTTTTGGATGCATTTTCCATTGCATATTTCTGGGCTAAAAATGAAGTAAACGTCTAGAGCGCTGTAGAACTTTGGATTCAGCGATCTATTTATTCACAGTGACATGTGGGCTGCACATGCTCAATGTAACAGTCCACCTATGAGTCATAGACAAGAGTAAAGTGCTTGCTGTAACCAGTTTATAAAAGCACTTAAAACAGTGCAGAGAAAACGTACAGATGTGTCTTACCTAACAGCCCACCAGCCACAACAACCACAGAGATTACATTACCAGCAGGCCAGACCTGCCCCCTATGCTCCACCAAACACCACCTTCCTGGCTATTCCACACAGCATTCTGGGATAGGAGAAAAATCATGGTCACCAGAGGATGATACCTAGAAATAATTCTTTGAAGTTCTGTCCACTGCTCGCAAATCTTTAATTTCAATTGTAGTTGTAATAGTTCATGGCGTTGCAGGGCACTGCAGGGCGTAGCTGGATATAGCAGATTCTTTCCCCCATGGTCATATTCATAACTTCATAATTACTAAAGACCATAAGCCTTTCCCCTTGGCTTCATCATCAGGCCAAATTTCCACTTGTGCACAACAAAGAAATATGAAAGTACTGCTTGAGGTTTCTGGCCCCATTGCACCAATTTCAAATTTTTCAGGTTCATATTTTTGTGTGTAGGCTACCATGTTGTTTTTGCTGACAGAACCAATGGCCATCGCAATGGAATATAATGAATTAGGTCCAGCTTTGGTGGTTCACTTGGCTGTTCTTAGTTATTTAAAGTATTTGTGCGCATGCTTTCGTCTGCCTCGTTTTTCCGACATAAACAGAGAATTTTCCCATCTAAAAATGGGGAACCATCTCTCTCCGGCACTGTTTGCAGCAGATAAAGAACAGCGCAGTGTGCACGTCTCATTGTGCATATTTAGAAACCAGCAGGCATGCCCTTACAAAACAAATTGTTTGAAGAAGGTTCTCATGGATGAAATGCTTTATGCTTTTGTGATATAAAAAAAAAAGATTGTGGGTGAATGTGGGGGTGAGCGAACAAGTTATTATTGTGTGTACATGTGCATGCATTTGCCCGCATGTGTGTGGGTGTGAGTAGTTTGGCATGTTGGCATGCGTTGGTGTATTCGTGCACGTGAGTTTACACAGCTGTCAGATACTGGGCAACAGCATAGACATGTATTGTTTGTGCTGCCGTACCTGCCTTTTGGCAATGGAAGATGCCGTGATCTAAAGCCAATTGTGCAGTTAGATTACTGCAACAAGAAAAGATTTCCTCACATCATTACGGATTTGGCTGCTAAATTAAAAAAGAAACCCAACAAATTGCTTTAAAAACAACTATGGCTGCTCCATTTGAAGAGAAGGACTACAAAACAAAAGATGTTAACCATGGCGGTGTAATCACTCCCGGGTCTAACTTTAGAGGATATGCTCAGAAGACATTTCTCAGTGGATTTGGTTTGAGCCACAGACAAAGCTTGATGGTCTCTTGAGACAGGGTGGATGGGGAAAAGATGGAGCAGAAGAAGAAGAGAGTGAGAGAGCTCAAGGCCTGAAAAGACAGGCTAATTAGACAATAACATGCTGCATTGAGAGAAGGACATTGTTTTTTAATGTAATCTAGAGAGACTGCTAAATAAATAAAGGAAACCCAGCGATACTGGAATGTGTAAAATGTCACAGCTTCCCAATAAAGACACACATGGGCAACTCTAGAGACCAGCAAACATATCGTAATTCCTCAAATAAAAGCCGGAGCCTTTATTTACCTGAACCGCAGAAGGTACCAGGCTTTTATTTGAAGCAGGCTTTTGTTACATGAAGGCCTTTAGATCTAATTCTATCTGTTTGATAAGTATACTTGTTTTAAATGAAAAGCCATAGCATTCCAGTGGACAGAAATCATTCATTTTTTTAAGAGACATTTGCAAAAATATCACCATACAACAACAGCCAGAAGGGCGACATAGCAATTTGGGTCAAAAATAATCAAACACAACCACTGTGTCAGTTTTGAACCCTGTAAATGTACCGGGTATTTATTTCAAATACAGGTACTACGGTATTGCTGATAGATTACAATAAACTCTTACAGTTGTTACACCAGTATCTGATTAACTAACTTTTTGCCCACGCTAGCTGATAATGCTCTGATCTTGTCGGTTCAGCCTTCTGTTTCTTCCAGTCTCGGATCCTCCTGGGGTCAAATGTCTCGCAGCTTTTTTATCAGAGTTTTCCTCCGCATACTTAAAAAAATCTTTTCGTTTTGTTTTTGAAAAGTCCGTCATTAGCACCAGCGCCTGTCATTCTCTGCTAGCACTAAATGAGACTCGTGTTATATCCAACGTAGCTACTGCCATCTATTGGCATCTTCCTGTACGTTACTACACACTACACTCGGCTGAGTAACACACACAGCCGCGTTGGCTAAAATACCGGTAGGACAATAATACTTATTTTTATTTATTTATTTGTTTATTTGAAAAGGGGACAATGTACACTGATCAACATTCACAGCAAGTGTAAGCGTACCCGAGTTAGCCATAGGCTAGTTTTCATCGGCAGTCCCCTAGCCAGATGTTATTAGGCATCCTAAAATAATAAATAGTTATAATACAATGAAGATATTTATACAATAGACAAAAGGTTAAAAATTACAATGTTAAGTCACAACAATCGAATAAACAAGATAAGCGTTTTACTTTACATGAGTACCATAACCCAGAAAACCAAATTGGGGGGGGGAAAAAAGCATGAATATATCGTTGATTCTGTTAAATTAAATTGGTAGAAATATACATTACGATGAACTTGAATGCACATTATATGAAAGGCACATAGGTCTAGTTGTTGAATAAGAACTGAATTATAGATCTGTACAGGCAAAGGGACGTTTTTGTACGGCTCCGGCGCAGGATCCCACTCTTCATCTTTTCAGCATGTGCTCAATAAATGTCATGGAAATGGAAACCATAAGATTTGATATTTCTCACTTCCAAAAGTCAAAATCATCCAATTCGGATTCTAAATATGCCAACCTTTTCTAACAAGATGTACACCAACGTGACCAGCAATTAAAGGCATAATTTTAACATTTTGGAGAAAAACGCTTGGCAATCATCTGGTTAGCTTAATCTGATTAGCATAGCACAAAGGCTGAAATTAGGGAGGAGCAGTCTGGCTTTGTCCAATGGAAATAAAGAAGATACACCATAAAGAAGATACACCATGTTCATTTGGGACTAAAGGTCCCAAATGAACATGGTGTATCTTCTTTGTTTATTGTGTGGAAAGTCTTCCGTGACAGCTTGCCATTATGCATGGGGCCGGACTATTTGTTGTCAGTGAGCGGTTGCCAGGCAACCAGCAGAGTCATTGGGAGGCAGAGATGGGACGTACAAATACGTTGTTACTGTACTCAAGTAGATTTTTCAGATTTGTTTTACTTAACTATTTTTGTGCCGACTTTTTACATTTTAACATGAATACTTATATACGGTACTTTTTACTCTTTACATATTACAAAACTGGCTTTCAGTGGATTTATGTTTCATGTCCTCAATACTAAACTCCGAATTCAATCTAATTGGATGGGAATATACGTTGCACTCGTTGCACCACTACAAGACAACCCGACAGATTCAGCGGCATTCATTCGCGGCAGCTCATTGCTGCTTGATGGCGGTCACGTTAGCAAGTAGTAGTATGAACGGCGACATGATTGAAAATGAAGAAAACGGATCCCAGAGAATGGGCAGTCAAGCAGCAAGACATTCCCGATCATCCAATTCAATTTTATTTATAGTATCAATTCATAACATGCATTATCTTGAGACACTTTACAGTTAGAGCAGGTCTAGACCACACTCTATAATTTATAAGGACCCAACAGTTCTAGTATTTTCCTACAGAGCAAGCAACAGTGCAACAGTGGCGAGGAAAAACTTCCTTTTAGGCAGAAACCTCGGTCAGACCCAGACCCAGACCCAGACCCAGGCTCTTGGTAGGCGGTGTCTGACGACGGGTTGGGGTTAGAATGAAGAGTGGCAATAATAGTCACAAAAAATAGTAGTTTGTAGTAGTTCTTTGTAGTAGTTCATGGCATAGCAGGGCACTGTACGGCGTTACAAGGCACAGCAGGACGTAGCAGGACGTGTAGCAGGACCATGGCGACAGCTGAAACCATGATCCTCGGCCTTATCTGAGAGAGATGTTTGAGATAGTAGGCATCAAGAATGACTCCTGGCCAGTGTGCTGCGTAGCTCTAAAAGTATGGGGAACTTCTTAGTTAATGTCTATTCAGTAATTCATATTTTATCCTTTATTTTCTTTCCAGAAGCCATATTTGAGCACACACCTTTTTTCCATCTCCACTGAAGTTTCTCAGCTAGTAACATTCATGTGGTCCAGGTAGCTTTGCATAAATATTGGTTGTCATTTGCAAGGTTACTTTTACTTTTATACTTTAAGTACATTTCCAAGCATTTACTTTTACTTGAAGAAGAAAGAAGTTCTACTCCTTCTACTTCTACCAAAGTATTCTACTAAATGTGACCCATGCTTTGGTCCGTTTGGGAATTTCCAACATGAAAAAATAATTCCTTTCCAGGCCAAAACCCTGACCCAAGCCACAACACATTCAGATTAAGGGGAAGAAAAAAACACAAGCAAGTGGAAATATGTTTCTAGCCTCCACCGTCTCTCCGACGACACCTCCTTCTGACGCATGATCCAGCTAATGAGCAACCAGCGCTGTCTAATTGATGTGACTTTGCTCCGACTTCCCTGGGAGGGGAGTTGGCTTTGTGAAGGTGAGGCTTTACACAGAGGTGACTGACTCAAATGCTTCAAGCCTCTGGATGTGAAACTCAGCGTACTAACTGAAATATGACTGAACAGAGGGTAGAGTTTGACAGAAATGGCTCATGACAGATTTGGACGGAAGACTTAAATAGTAAGGATGAAGCAATTTGATACCTAAATCTGTAGGCTTCCACTGACTATGGGTAGTAGCAGTATAGAGAGGAGGCGAAGCAGAGAAAGAGCAGTTCAGAAGTAAAGAATAAAGACAATGATAGGACACAAAGAGAAAGGATGAAAGAGGAATACTGGACCTAGGAGAGGCAGACGGATACAAAAGGGGAAAGCGAACAAGCAGATGTTTGAAGGACCAAAAGTAATTGAAAACAATGTTGGAGAGGGTAGATAGTATGTGAGGAAAACAGAAATTATCAACACTCACACAAGCATAACGGGCATAGATAACAATAGGCGAAGTGAAATTACTAACCATCTGCACAGCATCCACACCCCCTCCTCCCTTCCACCCAGTGAATTTACTACTTACTTTTAGTACTAAGCCCCTGTCCCATATGCTTTATGAAGCGGCGGGTTGAACGCACTGGTCCACACAATGATAACCGCCGCCATTTCAATCAAGAGAGACATGTTTGCAGATATGCAAAACATTTATTGTACAGCTTAATACAATGTACAAAGTCTTTGATTAGATTCCATCGTTATACTAATAATTCGTATATAGGGGTAGAGAACCATCAGACCCCTCCGATGGAATCTAGACACCGGTGGTGGTGACAAAGGAGGCCGAAGACCAGACCGAAGGCTCCGGACCGGTCGGCTGGAGTAGAGGACTGGAGGTGGAAGGTGGAGGGTTGCCTGCAAACAACAGCTGAATAGTAAAGGGAGAAACAGATTTTAAAGCAGGGTTGTGTGACTGTGATTGGCCCTTGAAATTTGTGTATGATTCTGATTGGTTTAGCAGGAAGGTGAACGCCTCCAACAGCAGATTCGATATAGGTAGAGTCTTGATTAAGAGAGAGGTCTTCCTGAAAGGATTTACGCTGAGCCACATTTCAATCAGGAGAGACTAGTTTGCAGATATGCAAAAGTTCAGTATACTTATGGGGTCCTGACAGCTTTGTGGGGACAAAATGCTGGTCCCCATAACGTTAAAGGGCTGTTTGAGGGTTAAGACCTGGTTTTAGGATCAGGGTTAGAATTAGGTTATGGTTAGGGTAAGGGTTAGGGTTAGGCATTTAGGTTTGATGGCTAAGGTTAGGGTAAGGGGCTAGGGAATGCATTATGTCAATGACTGGTCCCCATAAAGATAGTGAGACAAGACTGTGGGTGTGTGTGTGTGTGTGTGTGTGTGTAGAGTGGCAGAGAGACAGAGCAAGGAAAGGAAATGCAGCTAAACGAATTAGTGTTTTACATAGCGTTAAAAAAATTTATAACAAAATGCAATGTGTGCCGCTGTTGATTGTGTGGGAAACATTCAAGATTTCTTTATTGTCATACCACAGTACACTGTAGTACCAAATTACGTTCAAAGTTCACGGCTTAAAAGAATACAACACAGAAACAATAAAAAACAAAACAAAAACTCTGCTATGTGAACAGCCGCGCCATGCATTCTGCTAGCTTTGCCGCGACTTTTGAAGAGGTGGCCGTCCAGTCGCACGCTCCTCATTTGCATGAAGTTGAATCCAGGCTACTTTATGCAAATGAGGGGCGTCCACCTTGACTCGCTGCCTCTCGAAAACGCCCAATATTTTTTTTTTTTTTTAAACTGACCATTGTCGATCTGAAATCAAGACAGATTTAATAACTGCATAGCCATTTTCTCGCATTAAAATCTTTTCAAAAGCACAATTGAACAATTTTCGTAAAATTAGAGAACGTTGTTCTGTTTTTTCCCCAAAAGGAGCCGCCATGTTGGTCTGTTTAGAAATCCGGAGATGCGGACAGCCCCACGTGAAGCGTTTGTCCAATCAGGTGCAGCCACCGCGGCTGTCGGAGGGCGTAGCCTGTTATCTTTGCTTGTCAGTGGTCAGAGATAACTGCTAGTGGCCAACCCACTAGTGTGCAAAGCTGGGAAGCCGGGTGATCCCTGCTGTGGAAAAAAAACATCAGATCAGTCAGACACAATCACACAGCAGCACAGGCAAGTTGTAGCTAGTTAACAGCTACACTTAATGTTACAGTTACTGTACAGTGCAATCATAATGTGTTATTTTCCTCTGAAGCGACATACAAAGACGTGTAATACAGCAGCTGACGGCCATACAAACTGGCACCTTTTCCACACAGACAGATATTACAGGGAGTTTGTGCTGGGCAAATATTTGACAGACCAACACTAGCACAGTATTGATAAAATGGATTCCCATTCAAATTTACTGTATGAACCCTGAGCCTTCAAACACACAATAGGCATTGCATTTGCAGTTTTGCAAAACCAGCTTTTCACCTACACGGCAAAGACGTAACACAGAGTGAGATATCGGTGGAAGTACGTATATACAATATAGTACATAATTGTATTCCATCAAGAGCAGAGAGCAACATTTTGAGGCATGGTTATCATCCTTTTTCTCATGAATGTTCAGCAATATAGCCGTGTGCGTGCGTCGGGGTGTGTGGGAGGGAGGGAGGGTGGGTTGGTTTGGGGGGTGTTGGAGTCGGACGTGTCTCTGAGCTGCAGTGGATTTCCCATTGAGAGCCAGAGGAGCTGGATTAAGGACAACAGTAGATTATGTAATGTGGGAGAGGACATAGGGTTGGATGGTGGGGGTCACATATGACGAGCCCGTCATGTAGCAATACTGCTTTAAAAAAACAAAAAAAACCTCTGTTCTGCAAATATAAAAGTAGCTTTACACACGGCGGTGAATGCACTCAGCACAGGAGAAAGATCCATAAAATGAGAGGCAGAGAGAGGCAGGCGTTCAGTGAAGAGCAGATTAGAGGACGTAAACGGACGCGTGATGGGCAGACGGACAAGAATGCAGAAACAGATGAGCCTGTGTGCGAGAGACAGACTGACGTCAAAGCCGAAATGACTTTTTCCTTCTGAACAAAATCTACAGCTGCACTTGATAGGTGGAATATTTAAGCATGGAGGTTTTCAACTGTATTTCATCTATTCTATGGATCATCCACTAAAGGCTTAGTTAGACGTAACCCGATCCCACAGTTGAGAAAAGATCTGTTAGATCTATTATCTATTAGAAGTGTCTCACAAATAAGGAGTAGTTTGAAGGTAACACTGTATCACAGAAATAGATAAACTGACATGTGTGAGGACAAGAAGAAAAGTATAACCGAGGAGTTAGCCTGATGTTCAGAGAGACACTTCCTTGTTGGTTATCTTCCTTGTTCAATAATTGAATAAAGCTGCATTTAATCTAAATTTATTGGACTCGTCATGTGTGCAGTCTCCTCCATTTCCGGTCCAGATTCCCAGATATCAGCGCTGTACTGATGTAGCCTGATCATCGGAGTGAGGCTACATTTACACTGCTACGTTTTGGTTTTTAAGCTGACTTTTGAGCCAAAATCGATCTGTGTTTTTTTAGCAAAGTGTTTTTAGCTCCAGTAGAAAAACTAATCTCCGCTTTAAATTAACACCAAAATAACTCCTCAACATTCTCGTATACTGGGCATGCGAGTGCCGGTGGTAAACAGGAGGCAGCATGTATACTCAGCTCGTTGCTGGTAGTTGCCATGGTAACATTAGTAGTATAGTTTCAGAGAACAACCTGTTGTGACTCCCCAATGCAGATTTGAGTCATGCATGCTCAGATGTCAACGCTTTACGGCCTGAAGTGTCATACTGAAATTTGTGAAATCCATGAAATAATAAACTTTTATCATTACAATAACATAATAACATTTTAGCTATCTGGTTGTTTGATTGCTAACGTTAGCTCAAAACGCCGTTCCACTGACAGCATTTGTTGTGTTTGATGCTAACTTGTAGCTAGCAGTGAACCAACTTGGTTAAGTAGGTTCATTTTTACTATACTGACATTACAGAAGTCTCTCGTTAGCATCTTGTATTTTACTTGTGACGCATGCACGACTCAAATCTGCACTTGCCGTTCGTTGGGGAGTGACAACGTCATGACAGGTAAGACTTGATCAGGTGGCGAAACGTCGGCGCCAGTGTCGGTGTTGCCAAAGGTCTCAACCCCGCAGTCTCCAAACCAAACCAAGGGTCTGAAGTCTTTTCAAATGTCTCCGGTTTAGAGTTTTCAAATGTAAACATGAGAGAAAGACAGGGTTAGCAGCTACTACCTATGGCTATGATCCCCACTACTTGGACAAGCAAGGCCGTCTCTGTGTCCATCTTCATCTCTACATCAGAGGGCGCACTGAGGCGAGCGTGGAGGTGCCAGGAACAAACTTTAGAGTTTGAGTATTTATTTAAACTTTGAGTATTACATTTGTATTTCTAATAACTGAAGCCATAATCTTTCCCTATCCTTAACAATGCTGTTGCCATGTACATGTATTGTACTGCAAAAAGTGAGAACTTTAAACATGTTGGCATTTGAACTAATTGGCATTGATCTTAATCTGCCATGTGTACGGTGCATTGGAGAGCATTGCTTGGGGTCATCGCTATGTTCCCTCATCAAAATTAGGCCCTAGTGTGGTCCCTCAGCCCCTAACCAGTGGCGGTATGTGGGCTGAGGGACCACACTAGGGCCTAATAGGTAGATAGGGCTGAGGGAGCATAGACACGCTCCCCAGAATTCCTATGTATATGACTCAGACATTGCCAAACTAAAAAGCCAAAAACCTTTCTGATTCTATAGTGTTTTTGGCAGGATGCTGTGATGTTGTTTTTTTTTCCCCAGAGAAGCAATTGTAGCAATGACTCATTTTAATCTGGTGCCACCCATCTGTCCATGTCTGGCCAGGGCATTATCGGGCTTGTGTAAACTGGCTCTAGCATTAGCCTTTTTCTGTTTAGGAGGGGGCGATTGTCGTGTCCCAGCCAATTGGTGGCGAGTGTCACATCAGTACTGCAGACGTCACTTTAGATCAAGATGGATGCCGCAGTAGCAGTTGCTAGGAGGAGCAGTTGACATTTGTCATGTTGTTAGAATATGTTGATCTAAGAGTTGTTACACACTGTCGCTTGTCATTATTTGTGAATTTTTATGAAAGGGAAGATGTTGGGTTGTTTTTCCGACGACAAAATCTGACAAAATCTGATTTGAATTCAGTAAAAAGCAACACTAGTGCAGCGTCTTTAGGACAACTGTATTCAAAATTAACCAACTTAGATAGACCTTATTACTATAATAACTAATAAATCCTCCATCTTTCTGCATATTGTTGAAATAAACTGAATGAGCATGTTATTTCCTCAGGGAGCTGGCAGTGTTTGGAGTGTATTAAGGATGGGTGAGTGGAGGCCGTCACTGGTGCCTTTGTGTGGAAGTAGTTCAGATGTCTATTCCTTTTAAGATGTCTATTCTAAGATGCATTTGTGTGGTTTTAGCTTTTTTTTTGCACTGCAGTCCATTTCACATGGCTGTTTGTTCTCTTGATACAGTTCCTTGTCTCCTTTTATGTGGTGCACTTGGTTTAGCATGGTGTTTTTTTTTCATGCTCTCTGGCAGGGATAGTCACTGTCTCTGGGGCCGTTCTAGTGCATTGTGGGTCAGACAAAACAGGACTGGGCCACGTCTGTTACAAAGCCCCGCTGGGTAAGGCCCAGTGCCATCGGATGGCTTGACATTCAGTTTCTGTCGCAGTGCTCGAGGGGCCAGATGGACACACTGCAAAAAGATTGCAAACCTAGCAAGTGATTTTATTTTGTGCTCAGATTCATTTAAGGTGTATTACTGTAACTAAAGATTTTCACCACCTCATATGCACTACATACTCAATATGTATGCTATCGTCCAACGTACTTTTGTGTGAGTAAAGAGTAGTGTGTATCTTTTCAGATGCACTAAGCTGACACTTCCTGAAAGCCTCATTGCCGGTTGGAGACACGTAACCATGGTAACCCCTGCCGACCTCTGCTTTTGCGGCATTGCCAGATAATGTTTAAATACTGAAAAAAAGTAAGCAACTAGGTCACAGGTGACAAAATCACAGATTGTAAATATTTAGAAATGTAAATTAGAGCGTTAATGACGTTACTGAGCTGCCTTGGTTTCTGCCCTTTAGTCTGTTATGAACGTTTTCTATACTGTAGTATTTCAATGGAAATGGTATGCAATTTGCACATTATTGGTATCATACTAACAAAAAAACTACCGTACATACTGATTTAGCCTATTTGATAGCATTTTAGTATGCAGTTTCAGATGTAATAGGCTTCATTATTAATATTCATGACTCTGTTTAGGCTGTTCCACTCCCAACGTGCAGATGCTTGAGCTGTTTCCAGCACCAAATCTCAAGCCATTTCAAGGCTTTCCACTCTCCTACTCACAGCTTGTAGCCGGCTCTAGCCCATTCAAATCCCTCATACTCGCTGGTCGTGAATTGAGAAATCTGTGATTCAAACAACAATGCTGTCATCACACAGACCTAGCAAACCAGCAATTCAAGTTTCCTATCAAAGGGATGTTGCATTTCTTGGTAAGACACTCCCCGATGGAGTCTAGACACTGGAGGTGGCGGCGAAGGAGGAAGACCCAGGGTGCCTTTGGGTGACGGTGGATGGTTGCATGCTGTGCCTGAAATGACAGCTGACAGCAGCAGGGAGAGAAACGGATTTAAAGCAACGAACGCCTCCAGCAGCTGATTTGATTTAGGAAGAGAGCAGTGATTAAGTGTTACAGAAGGCCTTACAGAAAGAATTTCCGCTGAGCTACATTAGAGAGCGGAGTGTTTAATTCCCTCCGGTGGACGTGGCTTTTAGAGCATGACGCGATGCGCTCTACCTATTCAACCAGGTGATTTTATTTTCTTTTTAGGATGAATCATAGGAGGAACATCTCCCTGGAATTGCACCTCATATGATGTTCATGTTGTATATTTCACATTGTGCTAAGTCTCTGAAAAGACACAGCACTTCCAGGCTGGATGGCAAAGCTTCTGGAAGGGCCTAGGTAGGATCACACAGAAGGCCGACTTTATTTCTACTGGCTCACATGTTAATGGCATTCTGTAGTGTAAGGGGTCCCCGCTTACAGAATGTACTCTGGTTACACAGTTTAGCTCTAAAACCCAAGAAAATATGTCCATAAAACGGCCTTCACCCCCCATGTCAGTGGAACCCCCCCCCGAATGATTAGTTAACCCACTAATTGAGGATATTGGTGACATGGTCACATGATATATTACAAAAATATCCTTTGCTTGAAAGATTGTTTTAATAGGAATACTGTCTGGTACAGTTTATCAAGGTAAGCCGTAAGTTGAATTTGTTCACTGTTAGGCCATAAACACGCAGCTGCCTGGTGCCTTAAGGCATGTTTTATTTCCTCGTCTGATAAATATTTGCCAAACGAAGTCACATTAACATAAACTAAGTGAAATATATCTAAATGTACAATATGATCTGCAAGCGCTGAAGGGTTCTCTGAGTGAATACATCGAGAAGAAAGGTTAAGTAATTTGCATTTTTTGCAGTGCATGAAGCGATGGCCTACACATCCCCCCCCTCCCTTGGGGGTTAACCGGGGGCAGCCCTGGAAGCATGTCTTCTCCCTACAAACTTTTGCAGCATCTGTGTCTGGACGTCATGAACAGAGCCATCCGTGAGCCAACAGTCCCTCAGGCTTTGGGGCGGAGGAGGGTCATTCATTCTGCCCCGCAAAGCTCAGAGCTTCTGCTCTTCTCTGTCACAACCGACCACCCTCTCCATATCTCCCTCCCCCCTTTCCGCTGCTTTTTGAGTGCTTCCAGCCTCCAGGCAAGGAGCCTGTGATGAGAGAAGGGAAGAAAGGGGGAGAGGAGGATGAGGGGGCTGGATGGCTTGCCTGGCTCCGATCCAGGCGTTAGCACTGGAGGAGGAGGAAGAGGAGGAGGAAGAGGAGGAGTAATGCTGTTTGTTTCTAACCCTCTGTTCAGAGAGAGACAGCGGCACTGAATGGATGGAAGTCAATGCAGGGCGGTCAGTGCTGGAGATGGATACGACTTTACTGCAGGCAGCAGGAATTCAGGCAACTTTATACATTTGATCACATTTTGTATAGTGTACATAATTACGTGTGCATGTAGCTACAAGCTACTGCATGTGCTGTACATTTTTACATTATCTTTAAGGCAGTGAGTCTTATGTATAGTATGGTTGTCACAATCTGAGCTATCTGGGCGCCCATGATTTCAATTTTAAATCAAAAATTGTAAAAATAAGCTTTCAATTTCAACTATCAAAATCAAAAGTAGGGATGGCGATTCCCCCACTATTTAAAAAACAATTATTATATTTGTATTATTACCACTATGATGTTATATATCATTACTAAGGTTGTCAAAATGAACGCGATAATGAGTTTACCCAAATTCCTTTTGAGGGCACTAGTTGTTTTGTTCTGTGATTTTGGGCCTCGGGTCGCGCCCATAAACTGTATATGAATGGACAGTGGGTGTGGGTCAGTGGTGGAGCGGTCGCCTGCCAATCGGAAGGTTGGTGGTTCGACATGCAATCCCATGTCGAAGTGTCCTTGGGCAAGACACTGAACCCCGAGATGCTGCGCCATCGGAGTGTGAATGTGTGTGAGTGTGTATCTGATGAGCAGGGGTAACCTTGCGCGGCAGCCTCGGCCACAGTGTATGAATGTGGTTCCTGTACTATGTAAACAGCACTTTGAGTAGTTGTTGAGACTAGAAATATATTTTATATATAAGAACAGTGTATTTACATTTACAACGCATGTGTGACGTCACCCATTGGTTTGTGGAGATCTGCTATGAGTTGTCAAGTTTGCCGTTAGGGCGCAGCCATCCTGGTTGCGGAAGTGTCGATTTTAGACGAGAGGAAGGAGGGAGGAGCCCTTATGCAATTACTTTCCACTGCACTTTAATTCGGATAGCTTCTGCCCAAACTTTATTTGTACTACCTTAAATCATTGTTATACTGCTCATTTTAGCCTAACTTATTATATCTATCTGTAAAAATTCTGTCTATAATAGCCGCCTGTATATATATTCATAGTACATACTTACCTGTAAATCTTGCTCATATTATGTTCATTGTACATATCTCTACTTATAGTAATTTTCTTATACTTATACTAAATGTCTACTTATAGTAATACCCAAACTGTAAATTATATTCAGTACATATCCAGCTGTAAATCTTGCTCACAATACTTGCTGTCTATATTTTATATTCATAGGACAAACCCATCTGTAAAATTCTGTTTATAATAGTACTCATTTCTATATTTATTCAGTACATATCCATGTCCTGCACTCATGGAACCAGTGTATATCCTGCACTTACTGCTATTGCACTTCTGGTTAGACCCAAACTGCATTTCGTTGCCTTGTACCTGTGTAATGACAATAAAGTTGAATCTAATCTAATCTTACACTCTACTCTACGTCACACACTTTTACTGGCAGTCACATCATAGTCACGCCCTAAAACACCCCCTACTTTGTCGCAGATTTTAAAATCAACAAGACAAAAATTCAAAAGATGCAAATCATTTGGTGTTGCAGAAGACTTAAAACTAGCGATTGAGACCATAAACTCATTATGAAAAATGTTTACTGAAGTTTCACTACAAAAATTTACTGAAAATTTAAATCAAGTGAGTAGTACACCATGATAACATCAAGGGGATCACTAAACCTGCCCAAACCCGCCATCTGTGATTCAAAATTCAATGAGCAGAATTGGATAAAAACAGGGCCTTTTAAAAGGTAAAAGGAAGTTTCAAAGCCCTTCCAGATGGTTCTCTCAACACGACTAAAGTTATTTGCATGTACTGATGATGTGTATTGAGTTACCAGCAGAGTATGTTGTTTCTCAAATGCCACTTCGGCATTAAAAACTTGAAAAATATCCCTTTTAAAAGTACATGTAGAACAGATGAAAAATGTGCCATTAAATATTTGAATCAATTGACATTAACTGACTTTTGACTTTAATTTCACAAACCCAACTCAAGGTCTGTTTTCCCAGAGCTTTCCATTGTATTACATGTAATATGTGAGATGCCACTGGTGTCACTATTACATGCATTTTTGTTGCACGTTTGTTTTCATGGTTGGAATATAATATATCGATAGCAATTTCTCTTCTGCCTGGCAACAGAATAGGAAAATTACGTCTACTTGTTTATTACTTGGGACAAATGGTTAAATGACAATAAACACTGATTATTATGTGAAACCAGCCATGCACCCAACTTTAAACTGCGCTGTTTCTGTGGCGCCATTAGCAATGTTCGTACAGTGCAAATGTCTAATATTAGAGCAGGATGTTACTGCAGAATTTCTAAAATCCGGCTATATATGCAAAACACCGTGGGTTGTAGTGAGAACTTTAGCAACACCATGAAACCACCATTCATCAGCGTGCTCATACTCTGCTAAAAAGCTCCCTTTCACATTCTCTGTGCGAGATCCAGCCTAATTACGCATCTGACGATGTGCAGTGAAGACATGAAAAACTCCCAACTACACGTTTTCTCAAGCAAACAAATGGTTGTAAATCTCTTTTCAGTAGACGTCATATGGTGTTGGAGTACTTTCCAAACTATCGTTATCGGCTTCTAATGGCCGATAAATGAATATTTAAAAAAATAAAGTGAAAACAGACAAAACACCCTTCAACCATGTTGAGTTTGTCCACCAGAGGGCGCTCTACAACGTCCCTTGATTTTGTGAGTTTGTGAACTTTAAGTTTCATATCTTAAGTTTGTAGTTTTTTTTTTTTTACATTTTATTTATTAGACCTTTTAATACATTCTGTTCTGTTGTTCGTATTATTTTAGTGAGAACTCATAAATTACCTCAAATAACTGTTAGTGAAATCTGTTTTGTTACTAGTTTCTGCATATATTTTTTTTTAAATATACATATATCGACCAATGTATTGGATTTTTAAATCACCAAATATTCAGCCTTAAAAAATATATCAGCATTAAAAAAAAAATCTGTCGGGCTCTACTCGAGAAGGCCACGGTATTTATGAAAGAAGCAGAAACAGATCTCTGAAGGGCCTTCACTAGAGAGGATGAGAGGCAGCACAAACAGAAAAGAACATTTCTGTAGGTGCTTGAGAAACAACAACATTTCTCCATGGTCTTAAAAATTAGAATAAATCAACATGATGGCTCTCATTTTTTTGTATTATTCACCCTCTGCTGCTGAGCTCCACCTACGTACTGCAGAGACCAATTGAGATATGATTCCTATCTTTGTCCTAAGGTCTGGCTCAGGTTTAACTTCTTGTGAAACATGAAGAAACACAAACAATGATCGCCACAGAACTTTCTTGTAATATCCAGTTTGACAGACAGTTATAACGGAAAAAGAACATAAATAAACTGCTTTTAAAGTAGATTTTCTTTAGGGCTTTATTACATGGTATCCCTCTATCCCTCTATATCATCAACTATAACAGCAGTCCCCCTGAGTAGTACTCCTGAGACACAAACACCCGTTTTCTGGGTGAAAGTCTTGTGTTTTCACCTTACCTTGTGGATAAGTCACACTCAAGGGAATGAAGAGTTGAGGGTATTAGATGTAGAGGAAGCTGTATTATACATGTATACTAGAGCTCTACCGATATATCGGCAGGCCGACATTATCGGACAATATTAGGCATTTCCCGATCTATCGGTATCGGAATTTAAAATGATAAAAATGAAAAATACTCATTCATCGGAATCATTTATGACAAATGATTCTGATAAATGAATATTTAAAAAATAAAATAAAAATGGACGATCAACCATGTTATGAGTGGTGGCGTTGTATAGTCTGTCCACCAGAGGACGCTCTACAACGTCCCTGGTAGTGATGGTGTTGCATAGTCTGTCCACCAGAGGACGCTCTACAACGTCCCTGTTAGTGATGGAGTTGCATAGTCTGTCCACCAGAGGACGCTCTACAATGTCCCTGGTGTTGCATAGTCTGTCCACCAGACGTCCCTGGATGATGTTGCATAGTTTGTCCACCAACGTCCCTGTTAGTGATGGTGTTGCATAGTCTGTCCACCAGAGGACGCTCTACAATGTCCCTGTTAGTGATGGTGTTGCATAGTTTGTCCACCAGTTAGGACGCATAGTCTGTCCACAACGTCCCTGTTAGTGATGGTGTTGCATAGTCTGTCCACCAGAGGGAGTCTGTCCACAACGTCCCTGTTAGTGATGGTGTTGCATAGTTTGTCCACCAGAGGACGTCCCTGTTAGTGATGGTGTTGGATAACGACGCTCTACAACGTCCCTGTTAGTGATGGTGTTGATAGTTTGTCCACCAGAGGACTACAATGTCCCTGTTAGTGATGGTGTTGGATAGTTTGTCCACCAACGTCTACCCTGTTAGTGATGGTGTTGCATAGTCTGTCCACCAGAGGGACGCTCTACAACGTCCCTGTTAGTGATGGTGTTGCATAGTTTGTCCACCAGAGGACGCTCTACAACGTCCCTGTTAGTGATGGTGTTGGATAGTTTGTCCACCAGAGGACGCTCTACAACGTCCCTGTTAGTGATGGTGTTGGATAGTTTGTCCACCAGAGGACGCTCTACAACGTCCCTGTTAGTGATGGTGTTGCATAGTCTGTCCACCAGAGGACGCTCTACAACGTCCCTGTTATGGTGTGATGGTGTTGCATGAGTTTGTCCACCAGAGGACGCTCTACAACGTCCCTGTTAGTGATGGTGTTGGATAGTTTGTCCACCAGAGGACGCTCTACAACGTCCCTGTTAGTGATGGTGTTGGATAGTTTGTCCACCAGAGGACGCTCTACAACGTCCCTGTTAGTGATGGTGTTGCATAGTCTGTCCACCAGAGGACGCTCTACAACGTCCCTGTTAGTGATGGTGTTGGATAGTTTGTCCACCAGAGGACGCTCTACAACGTCCCTGTTAGTGATGGTGTTGCATAGTTTGTCCACCAGAGGACGCTCTACAACGTCCCTGTTGGTAACTCTGATTATTCTTTTGTTGTTATTGTGTTTTTGGTCAAAGGACTTTAAGTTTCATATCTTAAGTTTGTATTTTTATATATTTTATTAATCAGACCTTTAATATATTTTGATGTTCTGTTGCAACAATAAAACAAATTATTATGTTATTTTAGTGAGAACTCATAAATAACTAATGTTAGGGAAATCGGTTTATGTTTTGTAACGCGTTTCTGGATTATTTTTTGTAAATATATATCCAAATATCGGATTTTTAAATAACCAGATATTTGCATTGGTATCGGCCTATATACATATTAGCCGTCCAGTTTTATCAATACAAGTGATGTGTAACATACAGTCCCTATACTGTTCGTAACCATGCGCAACGCACATAGGCGGAGTAAAGTTGGGTAGCAGTTGTATTTAGGGCACACTATGTGAGGTTCAAGGCTGATTTGAAAAGATGTGCTTTTAGTTTTCTTTTGTATGAATCGACTGAGCTAGCCTCTCGGATTTGGGTTCGAAGACAATTCCAAAAAAAAGAGGGGCTTGGTAAGAGAAGGCACTATCACCCACTGATGCTTCGATTTGATCGGTAGAATGGGGAAAGTCTGTGTAATATTTTACAAGTTAAAAGTAGAACCTCCAAATCAGATCTAGCTCGTACAGGGACCCAATGTAAAGAACAGGGTAAGATGATCAAGTGTTCAAATGAGTTTTGGTGAACCTCCTACCAGCAATATTTTGTACAAGTTGTAGCTTGCTTATTGTTGATTTCCTTCATGTTAGCCAGAGGAAAGTGTATTACAGTAGTAGTGAGCCTTGACGAGGCACATGCATGAACAAGTGTTTCAGCCTCAGCCACGGAAAGAGTGGGTCAAATTTTGGCAACGTTTCGTTAGTGGAAATATGCAGTCTTGGTGATATTGTTGACATGTAGAGAGATTAGGATCAAATAGGACACCGAGATGTCTAATACTTTGTGGAATAGTGTAACCTGCTGTGTTGAGAGCTCACAGAACTTCTCAATCTTCTTTGGACTAAGAATTTTAGTTTTCTCAACAGTTCAAAGGAGGAAGTTCTTTGGGTTTCACCAGCTGATAACAGGCGACCACTGGGTTGTTATGCTGTGTTCCTAGGCAACAAACAGGCTGACATTTGCCTAAATGGGCCATATATTGGCAGTTGTACTGATCTAGGCCACGTATACTGGCACCGGCCCAGTCCCTGTGGCACTGCCTCTACCTGCTTGAACATCATTTGTGTTGTTGTAGCGACTGTACATCCCCCTCCGCCTCTCTCCTTCTCTGCAGACCAGAAACTATTAGATAGATCCTGACATCATGTATTTCACACTCCATTGAATTGAACATCCCCTCTTAGAAATCTCTGAGTTCAATCTTATCTTAACAAGGCAGGGGTCCAGGCTGACAGTGGTTGCAAATTCTGTGCAATGTAGAGTTTGAGAGATATGGAGACGTTTTAAGGGGAAAAACTATATTGGTGTAAAATCCATTTCTGCTTTCAATACCAAGTATACTGTAAATGTTGATCTCATCACATAGTGAGAGATTCTGGCCTGCTTTTTTTTATACAGTATAACAAATGATTGTGAAAATAATTGATCTTGGGGGATGTTTCATACATCCAGATGCTTCCAAAATGTTGTTTTTGTGGCTGACTTGAGGTGTGTGTGTGTGTTCGGGAAGGGCAGTAAACTTCACTTTTTACACACAGCAGCAGGATGTGTTGTTGGGGAAGAGTGGGAAGTCGGACAATATTTTTGTTGACTATATCCAACGCTGCAGAGTCTACCAGTAGTCTAGCGGTTTGAAGCTAGGTCAACGAGAATCACCGATCTATACAGCAAATCCACACACAATGTTAGATAGGCACACGGGGGGAAAAAAGCACATCGCTCATGTCCACATCCATCATGTTATATGTTCAAGTCAGCTGCACGGACTCGGGTGGAGCAACACACAGATGATAATTATCTGTGGGTTTTTTACTACAAGCGAAGCTTTCCACTTTAAATATACAGTGGTTCCCAAACTGGGGGGCTGGGGGGGGGGGTACACCACCCCCTAAATGTGAAGCAGATGATGAATGTACACATAACACCACAACTATGAAAAGATAGATGTTGGTGACCACAGCAGTGCAGTTTTTATATAAACTTTTTGTTCTCTTTTTGTCTTTGGTTGCGTGTATGGCGTCCATTTTAATTTAATGATACCTGAAAAATTCCATTAATCCCCTCGTTAAAACTATTTCTATTTTCTACCACACTGACCGTTATCTTCCCCCTTTTTAACATGGAACCTTCCACGGCAATGCCCTGTACATACAAAGCCTTCCCACACATTACATGTACTGCAAATGCTTCTGTGTGCCAAGCTGAAAACTTTTGGGATTTCTTGGCCTGTAGAAATATTTCCTAAGACAGAGCCATTTTACACGGAGAACAAAGTGTACTCGCGGGTCTCTCCGGCAAACAGACTCGAACACAGAGAGACAAAAGGAAACCCCACCCTAGTTGGAAAAAGAGGCGTGAAAATGTGCATGCCGGCTGGCTTAGCAGCGACGTACACGCATCGCTCTCAGGGTCGACCTAGCTCGGCTTTTCATAAAAGGCTTCCTCTGAGACATCCTTTTGCAGGATATCAAAGACCTTCTGTGGTGGAGATCCTACTTGAGAGAGATCAAATGGAAATACAGAACCTTCAACCTTCCTTCAGTCCTTCTGTATCTTAATTTTAATTATTTGGCAAAACCGGTCTGGATGATAAATACTACAGTACACTGTTGGAAAAAGAAGACTTTTCCCATGAAAGGTGAAGATAGATTTGGAGGGTAGTCTTTTACTAAAAGCTGCAACACCTCACCTATAGCCCCAGAATGTCTGTGTAGAGCTGTGCCACAACTACCATATGAACCATCATTATTCATATATATATATATATATATATATATATATATATACACACACACACACATATACTACCGGTCAAAAGTTTGGGGTCACATAGAAATCCCCATTGCACTCCATTGTAGACAGAATGCCAGCTGAAATCAGTTGCATTGTTTTTTTAACCAGGGCAGTAATCAGATTACATTATGTGCTTACATAATAGTAAAATGGTTCTCCAATGTTTTTCTAGTGTTTTATTTTTAAATGATAGTAGATGGTTGCTGTTAATGGGCAATGTAGATATTGCATTAAAGATCAGCCCCTCCACCCAAATTAGCAGGTATTCTGTCTATAATGGAGTACAATGGGAATTTCTATGTGACCCCAAACTTTTGACCGGTAGTGTATATATATATTGTGACATTGCTGACCTTGTCTTGTTTTAATCATATAATATATAGTAGGCTCTTTACAGCTACACAAAGTTGTTAATGTTAACAGACGGCCCACTTACCCATTTTTCAGAGTTTGAATCTGTCTGCCCATTGAATGTCCAGAGATAGCCCTCCCTGTACGTCACCTAGCAGCAGCAGCAGCAGACACGTTTCTGGTGTGTAGGACATCGAAAAATCAACACTAGTGATGGCCAAATGAAGCATCATGAACCACTTTATTGTCTGAGCCCACTGGATGGATGGATGGATGGATGGATGGATGGATGCCATCTAGTAGGCTCTGAAAATAAAGACACAGGTTCATGAAGCTTCATTCAGCCATCACTAGTAGACACGCAACAGAAAGCCCCGCTCACGTGGTGCAGACAGTGTGTACCCGGCCTAAGAACCAATGTTTTACAGCTATAAGAGCCTCAGAGAGTGTAGGCTGCCAATAGCCCAGGAGTTCGCACGCCGTACCCCTTTAGGTCCCCCCCCCAAAAAAAAAATGCACCACAGAGCGCCACAGGAAGTCCTTCCTGCCTGTGGCCATCAAACTTTATAACTCCTCCCTCTAAGTGTCTGACACAAAGACACTTAGTGAGTTTGAAACTGGACAATATGATCTGTTTTGTACAATAACACCGACTTAAAATGTGTGCAATACTCTGCTGCTACTATTTATTCATTATTACTGTTACCATTACTACTACTGAAGTATGTACTGTACCATAAAAATTCCTTTAACTGTGTAAATACCGTACATATCCACACTACTTATATTTCTTTATTTATATTTCTACTCTGCAACTGTAACACCGAATTTTTAACACTTTTTGGGGATCAATAATGTATTTCTGATTCTGATATGTCTTCCTCTTGAAATGGATCTGTTTCACAGTAGGCGATGTTTCACGAATTCAAAAAAGCACGCATGTGCAAATCATATATAATTTACAATAGATAACTGTTTTACGGTGTGTGTGTGTGTGTGTGTGTGTGTGTGTGTGTGTCTGTCTCTGTGTGTGTGTGTGTGTGTGCGTGTGTGTCTCTGTGTGTGCTGAACTAGAGTTGTTAAGTGTGTCGCCTCACAGGGACCTGACTGGCATTTAGGCTGAATATTCCCACAAGCCAGTGTGTAATTAATTATCCTGCTGTTCACACCACCGCCACCACCTCCAACCCTGCTTCCTGCCCAGCCCCCCTCGCATAGGTTAAAATGGGGATAATCAGTTCCACTGGGACCACTCTTCTCAGCCACCACCAACCGCCTCCTCTCCTCTACACACACACACACACACACACACACACACACACACACACACACACACACACACACACACACACACACACACACACACACACACACACACACACACACACACACACACACACACACACACACACACACACACACGCGCGCCCCCCACTGCTAACTGACACTGCATGCTGTGACAGTTTCGCCCCGCACCTCTCCTCATCAATGACATCCCCATCTGGACAACAAGAACAACAACGCTCAGCTGATTTCTCACTCCTCCTTTTACACCAAAACACTTTGTTTACAAACTACGATGTTTTATTATAAATGAAAGTACCCAGCAATGTACGGGCCTCCAAGTACAGCTGCAGTAACTAGACCATTAGACACACACAGTCAGTTTCCAGTTTCTAAAATGTGAGTACTTTTAATAATTTAAGTACATTTTCCTGATGATACATGCATCATTTTACTTAAGTAACATCTTCAATGCAGGATCAATGAGTTTTTACAGTGTGGTATTTATTAGTATTTTGCTCTTCCATCACTGCATGTAACCAGTGATTGGAATAACGCCGTCATAAATAACGGCTTACTTTTTCAGTAACGAGTAATCTAATTGATTACTCTTCCATGTTAATAACGCCGTTACCGTACTGCAAAGACGTTTTTTCTTCTTTGGTTAGTGGGGCGTGCACGAGACAAGCGCGTAAATGCTGACGATTGGCTGAGGTTGAGTAAAATTTCCAGGTAAGCCAATCAGAGGTAGAGTTGGGCCTACCTCGCTCTATCACTCCCAGCTGTGGCCTGTTGAGGGGCAATAAATATCTAAATATCTAAATATTTGTATGGATCCACTATATATAACATAATATACGTACTTGGCATCTGATTGGAGGCTAGTCTCACTTTACTCCACAGCAACATTAAAATAGATCAGTGTACATTGCTTCTGTTAATAATGTATTATTATATTAAGTGTCCATTTCATTATAATATTCAGATTTATCATAAATAATTGAACATGCACATGTATTTTAAGTTCCATTAAAGAGCATTTAACAATTTACTTGAAAGTAACGCTTTAGTTACTTTCTGAAGTAAATATAATATAGTATAATTTGGAACTGAATATCTAATTTTTTTACTTTTTTGGAAGAAGTAACTAGTAACTAACTAATTTTTTAAAAACTTTTTTAAAGTAACTTGCCCAACACTGTAATGTAGTACAGGGATGCCTGGGAGTGGCCTCTTCTTTTTTTTTTATTTTATTTTTATTTCTCAAGGTGATATCAGAGGATTGCTGACTACATCTCCCAGTTGCCTGGGAAGATCCTTGTCCTAGTCTCACATGTAGGGGTACTGACGCAGGACAGATGAAAGCGAATGAGCGCTGAGACTAGAGGAGGATGGAGGCCGTAGCTTTTTGCACAACCTGACCGCTCTATGCTGCTGCACCACAGGGGAGCGATGCCCACTCAGCACAGCTGCTGGTTCACAGGGACTTCACAGTCCTGTGTTATTACTGAGCAGTTTGCACCGCCAGAAACAATTGTGTTTGGTTAAAAGAAATGCAACGATGTCTGTGAATAGGAGCCAGAGGAGCCAGACCTTACTCCACAGCGCTGTGGATATAGGTCCGATAACGCGAGATTAGTTGTATTGTGTAGCATAATAAAAAAAAAAAAAAAAAGGTCACTTTTGAAGGGAAAGCATTTAACAAGGGCTGGTTACCAAATTCAATTCTTCAATTTTAAGTATCGAAAAAATGCCTCGTCACTCAATATCCAACTTCAATAGCTAAGGAGGAAGTCTCATCAGTGTCAGTGAGCCAATAAGCTTCTACCAAGATCTAATGATGCTGCTGATTGGCTGTCTATACGATACACACAGAGATGGGAGTGAAAAAGTCAATTAAAACGTGTGTAATGTAATTTGTTTTCATTAAATTGGATTTTATAAAATTGGTATTGAAAAAAGTATTGTTTAGGAACCGGTGTCATAGTCACGGTATTGGTGCCGGTACATGTACTGACATTTTTTTAATGATACACGTTTGGCAGGATTTCAGCCTGAGAGTTCATGTAAAGTAGCCCCACAATAAGAGTCAGGAGGAGGTGGGGCTGCATTTGGCAAGCGAGCCCATGAACTGAGCTTTTCAAATCTCTTTTCTTTTAATATTCAATTCACATTTCAATTCAATTTTATTTATAGTATCAATTCATAACAAGAGTTATCTTTAGACAGTTTACAGATACAGCAGGTCTAGACCATACTCTATAATTTACAAGGACCCAACAAGCCCCGCCCCCTTTTCATGTCTTCATCTGTCCTATGCAAATAGGAAATACAGGCATAAAATGCACGAAAAAAAATCTTTAAAATAAAAAATAACACAACAAAGGCCGTCACTTCAACGGCGTTTTGAGCTAACGTTAGCAATCATAAGACCATAGATGGCTAAAAACGTTTTTGAAATGATTCCCATCTTCTGGTATTGTTTGTAATGAGAAAAGTTTATTATTTTATGGATTTCACAAATTTCAGTATGACACATAATGCCGTAAACCAGAGATCTTCAACAGGGGGGTCGTGACCCCTAGGGGGGTCCTCAGAGTCAATGCAGGGGGCCACCAAATTCTTAAAAAAACTATTTGTTTCTTTTTTCAAAAATGAAAAAAATTCTGAAAATATACATTGATGTGAATCTAACATATTCCATATTAACAAAAATGACACATTGAAGATAAGCGTACTATAGGTAAGGTAGCCACTATGGTAGCTATACAATTAAGCTGAAAGAGTCACTGTGCCTTCCACATGTATGTTTAACATTACAACATGATGTTTACATAATATCAAATTTTATTCATCCATTCGGCTCAGTTAAATATGCAACTCAATTGTCTACAGTATATGTTGGTCCCTACTCTCTGTCTCTCTTTGAGCGACGGGGTCCATGGCCTAAAAAACATTGAAGACCCCTTGCCGTAAACAGTTTAAATCTGAGCATGCGCGACTCACATCTGCACTCGCTTACATCGGGGAGCGACACCTGTATTTGACAATGACGACATTCTAGTTCCTGGGGAAAAAATAACTTCATTGGGTGACTGGTCACCGTCTGTGACCTCCAGACGGGACACGTTGTCTCCACAAACTTGTTTATCACTATTTAGGATACCTGGAATGCTGCTCTCATTTACTTGATACATAAAGTACTAATGACATAGCCTCATCTTTGCCAGTATTTTGGCAACTTTGCTCAACACTAAATAGTTTGCACCCAGACCCTGATATCCCGCACAGAAAGCTGTTAGTAATAATAATAAAGCACTTGGCTGCCAAGGAGTTTCTACCTTTTTAATCAGCATTTTTGGGTAAAACCTAGAAACAGACATTACACTGTTTTTTGTTATGTGTTTTTTTTGTTATGTCTTTTTACATTAAAGTGTTTTTTTTTTTTCTTCCTAGCAGCTCCACTTCATGCACAAATTGAAATTGCACAGGGAAATTAATATATGGTAATGCACCTAAATAGCTCTGCTAACAGGTTATTTCAGTTGAAAAAACATGTATGAAGGGTCAAGACATGGTTTAAAGATATAAGCAATTCGGTATAGAAAATTACATTTTTTAGGGTCTTATAAAATTTTGTAACATTTGCATTAAATTTCCTGTTATAGTTTCAAGTAAGATCGGTGGCAACTATGTTATTACAGAGGGATTAAACATAGTCCTCACATTTTCAATAAATTCCAACAATACTTATTAACCACTAATGATAAAATGATTTGAAACTGTCTCGTAACTTCCTAGTAGGAACTCTGCTAATACTTCATCCTCTAAGTTATGCATAATTTATGTTAAGTGCTATGGGAAGCAAATTCAGATTTCAGAATTCAGATTTCAGTGTAGGAAAACCTCTGATCCTGCTCATGCTGTGAGGGGATTTTGGGGAGGATGCTGCCACTTAATCATTGTATGGAATTATGTATGAGGTCTGCTTTGCGGGTTCTTCATGGGATCAGAGCTACAATGCACGTCCGCTGCTTCACTGTCGATCAGTGATGGCGCTGACATGTGTTCCAAGATATTTAAAAGAGCCCATGTACATTTGGTTTCGATGAGATGAGTCATTTGCAATATGCAAAACTAATTATAACTACAATTCTGAGATAAGTGTTGATTGCCACATTACACTTTTCTCTCCTCCGCCCACAGCGAGGCCTACAACAAGCTGTCCTGTGGGTGGCTGTTTGTGTGTAGCTGCTAGCTTCTATTGGTAGCCCACATGTCTGCAGGGTCCTCATAAGTAGCCTCACCTCCTCTAGTGCCAGGGCTCCTTAGCATTAGCAGACAGACAAGTGTTTGTTCAACACCCATTGATGTCATTTGAATTCTACTCCACTCCACGCAGAGAGGCTGCCTGCTGTGGCTCAGCACAGCAGACTGCATTTAATGGGTGTGTGTGTGTGTGTGTGTGTGTGTGTGTGTGTGTGTGTGTGTGTGTGTGTGTGTGTGTGTTAGAGCTGGGCGATATGGAGAAAATCAAACCTCATGATATTTTTTGACCAAATACTGCAATGTCGATATTGCCGCAATATTGTAGGGTTGACTTTTGGTGCTTTCACAAAAAAAGTTACACAACGTGATTTAAGATAAATAATCAAGTGGATATAATGCTGCTAAACAGCTAGAACAGGCTGATTAATTCAAAAAAATGACATCACGTACTGTAAAACCATGAAAAATAACCTTGTCATGTCACGAAATTACGAGATCCAAGTCTCATGTATCAATGCCGATATATTGCCCAGCCCTTGTGTGTGTTTGTGTGTGTGTGTGTGTGTGTGAGAGATAGTGTCATTTAGCAGCATGTGTTAAAGCCGCTATGAGGAACTTTCAGTTTGTTTTATTTTTTAGCGGCCCCTTGGACAAAAGCGGTAGTACCACACCTGCTGTCATAAAGCGTCCACGTCTCGCATTTTAAAGGTACATTTTGGCACAAAACAGACATACTACTTACCTGTCTAGGAGGAAGAGAGCCGATTTAGGGTTGGTTTTGAATCCTTTACAATCCCGTAAAATTGTCTCCATCTGTTGAAAGCCTGACCGAAGTGGACTGCTTTTCTGGTCACTCTCCCTTTTAACTTTTAGTTCTTCTTCGTGTGTTTTCCATTTTTTCTGTGATGGCCTTGCCCCAGTACCAGCCATAACTATAACAAACAACTTCCACAATAAATTGAAAATACAATGAGGCCTGTATAGAGAAATATCCTGCTACTTTTTACCTGGCTGGATACTCAAACAAAGGCTTTTCCGGTGTTGCACTAAAATCTGTGACCCCTCACAATTTGTTATTGTTAGTCCCGTTGGCTGTTACAAGTCATGTATGATCATCAGATGGAAAATTAAACAGTTTCAGAAACATTTAACCCTTGTGTTGTCTTCCTGTCAAAATTAAAAAAAATCAACAATTTTGTTGACACTTTTAAAAAAAAAAAGTAACACTAACTTTTAATTTAATTTATTAAGTTTTCACAGTTGTTTTTGGAAGTTATGGTCAATAAACATCATTTAAAGGAACTTAAACCTAATGTTTGAGTTAGAAAAGCAGAAATTAGGAATTATTGAGACTAAAATTAAAGGAATGGATGTTGATGATAATCACAGACTGGAATATGTCAACTTTTACTCAATACTATTTCAAAAACACTTCCATTTGTTTTACAATGCTATAAAATTGAATAAGACACCCCAAAATTAATGAAAGTAGAGATTTGTACTTGGCAAAGAGCGTTGGGTGGAATCAATCATGTTATTTTGGGGAATTAAAAAGAACATTGATATAGGACAACATGGGGACAACATGAGGACAACATGAGGACAACATGAGGACAACATGAGGACAACATGAGGACAACATGGGGACAACATGAAGGCAACATGAGGACAACATGAGGACAACATGAGGGTTAAAAATTCCTTGAGCTACTTTAATGCAAACCAACAGTGTCATCATGTGTGTTTTACTGTGTATGCTTTGAGCTTTTACATGTCAACAGTGTGTCTGTGTGTATGTATTTGTAGTACATTTCCTGTCTCTTGTGCGTCCTAATGCATACGGTCTGCTGCTCAGTCCACATCAGACGGTGGGAAATGAAATGAAATGAAAGGGAAGGCACAGGCAGCTAAATGGCAGAGGTCCGCAGAGAGAAGTCCAGAATGGACTCGCCACAGATTCTGACCATATGCTGCTTCGGCCCCTGTCTGAATAAGACTGTGGAGACCATACACAACCCCCACATCGCTCCTAGCACGCCATGTCTCTGCTGTCTTTTCCCAAAACCATCATATTGTGGCGTATGTTTGTGTGTGTGTGTGTGTGTGTGAGGGCGTCTATTTGGAAGTATGGCTTGAAGCTTTTTATTTGTTATGATGTTCATTTTGATGATAAAACATTTTACTTTTTTCTGCATAACTTTGTAAAAGTTGTGTACTACACACAGCCAGACAGCATAGAGTAAACAAGAAAGAAAATAGTAGTAAAGTGAAGCAGGTCAATGGAGTGTGATTTCTGAGTTTTCTTAACATTTACCAGTCCCTCCAGGATTGCAGCCTTTTTTTGAGATTGTTGCGGGCCAAAATGCCTGATTTTGTGGGAGCTTTTGTAAAGAAATTCCAATAAAAGTTGCAATGTGTTTTGTATTTTTTTTTGTATAATTCCTTAAAAGTATAAGGAAACTTGTTTTCGGGGAGAATATAACTACTCTGGGATAAGTGTTCCTAGTAACCTTACCAAAAAGGCTCAGGATGCAGAAAATGTTGGTATAATAAAAAAAAAAAAAATGGCTGGTGGATTTGAGACAAAAAATTATAATTTATTGAATGAATCAAAAATGAACATGTCTGTCAGTGGCTTGTTGATCTTTACATTGTTAGTTCATTTCCTATCCTGGGACATACATTTATACAGTTTAATAAAACATTTTAAATAACCAAATATTTGTATCTGTATCGGCCTTAAAAATCGGTCAGGCTCTACTGTGGACATAAGTCTGCAATGCGAGACTACCCTGTTGGTAAACCAGCCATCTGGACTGCATTAATGATGGCATGTGAAATATGATGTACTGTATGAATGGGATGAAAGTAGCACATTATACTGTATACTGCTGCTGTTGGTATAGGGAAGAGAAAATAGCAGGATGTTTTTAGCCTGACCAGCAAGCGTTTCTGAGGTTATCCGAAAGGCACTGGCATTCATGTCTGTAGTTTTATTTCAGCGTCTTTTAACTCATAGTGCACCCACCTTCACCTAGAGTTTAAAATGGAAATCCCCCCAAAACTCACATGGCGATAGCAATCCCATCTTAAATGCAGCGCTCTCTCGCCGTTCAAACAAAGCCACAGTCACTTGACTGTCTGCACAAACAGAAATGATCTGGTTTTACACAAACCAGACAGAGGGACACCTCTGCAGACATAGCAAATAGGCCCTTCCACATCCATTCCTGAACTCCATTTCCTGTTGAACTCTGCACTACCTGCCCTGGCCGGAGGCCCGAGCTGAGGCCCTAGTTTCGCCTTGCCTCCAGATGCAGCTGAGACACAGAAGGCCTCTGTTCCTGCAGGAACGTCACCCTGGTTTTGGGGCCATGCACGCTTCCCCCTCGTCTTTTTCAGAAATGACGAGTGTAAAAATCCACTCCTGGACAACCTAATTACAGCCAGACTCTCTTTAAAACCCCACCTCAGTTATCTGGTTTCTCCCACTCTCAATTAAACATAAACAGCACAGTTTGGGTTACACAGACGTATGACTGTAACTGATCAGGAAATCTATTCATACGTTGTATGCAAGTAGTCTGTGTAGCAGAATCAGAGTTGAGTGGGAGTACAGGGACCTGGTGGCCAACTACTCTTCTGGTCTTTTTTGGTCAAAAATGCCTTTTGATTTGTTCTGCAATGTAATTTCCCTAACTAAAAATATGTCAGGTCAATGGAAAAGATGCAGCAAATTGGTTTATAAAAAATCCCTTGTGTTGACTTGCGGGGCTTAGCATTCGGTATTATCACTCCAACAGAAACATCTCTAAACCAACAGTCGGCCACGGATCCTAGTTCTGATATTGAGTTAGTTAAAATTGCTTTATAATGGCGTAGGACAATCCAATCACTCATCATTCCTTCACCCGTCAATATACAATATCTGATTGGTAATCGTCACAAGCCTACTGGAAATGTGACGCTGAGGTTGTTTATAGGTAAGGACAGAGCAGACTCGACTTCCTGAGGGAAAACTCAGGTCCTGATGCCTGTTACCAGTCTGCTGTTGCAAGTACAATCTTCTTTGCGGCGACGTGCCGGGGAAGTGGCGTCACAGCCGGCCACCAAAACAAAGGCCAACTCTGTTCTTGGAGGTTGCAACACATTTTCACTCCCATTGCATCCCTGACCAAGGGTCAGAGGTCAGGTGCCTTTGGCGTTCCATACTGACTCAGGAAGCCTTCTTTAGCGTCATTGGTCGAGACACTGAGTCGGGACTCTTGGCGTCACCTTTTACAGTTAGACAGTTAGGTTTAGGGAAAGATTGCAATGGAGTTACAAAATGAACGTTTCAGTGACACGCGGGACATGAACCTCGGTCTTCTGGGTAAAAGTCCTGTGTTGTTTGACCCATTCACTACCCTCACCAACCTCCTTATATTGGATCAGGGAGGCCCCAAAATCATGGTTGCAGCTGTCGCCATGGTCCCGCTACACGTCCTGCAATGCCCTGCTACATCCTGCTATGTCCTGCTGTGCCCTGCTACATCCTGCTATGCCCTGCTACATCCTGCTATGCCCTGCTACATCCTGCTGTGCCTTGTAATGCCGCACAGTGCCCGGCTATGCCATGAACTACTACAAAGAACTACTACATACTACTATTTTTTGTGACTGTTATTGCCACTCTTCATTGTAACCCCAACCGGTCGTCAGACACCGCCTACCAAGAGCCTGGGTCTGGGTCTGGGTCTGGGTCTGACCGAGGTTTCTGCCTAAAAGGAAGTTTTTCCTCGCCACTGTTGCACTGTTGCTTGCTCTGGAGGAAAATACTAGAACTGTTGGGTCCTTGTAAATTCTGGAGTGTGGTCTAGACCTGCTCTATCTGTAAAGTGTCTCGAGATAATGCCTGTTATGAATTGATACTATAAATAAAATTGAATTGAATTGAATCGTCGGTCTTTCATGCTACTCGCTACCATTCAATTTTATTTGTATAGCGCCAAATCACAACAACAGTTATCTCACTGCGCTTTTCATAAAAGAGCAGGTCTAGAAACCCAACAATTCCCACCAAGAGCAAGCACTAGGTGATAGAGGCAGTGAAAAACTTATTTTTAAGAGGCAGAAACCTGGAGCAGAACCAAGGCTCAGGGTGGGCGGTCATCTGCCTCGACCGGCCTGTGTTGTCTGGGAACCATCTTGGGACCGTTAGAGGTGGCGGTGGAGAAGGGGATGCATCACGAAAAACGCCTCACATCCCCTTTACAGTCCCCAAGTGCTCCGCTGTGACAAGGACCGGTACAGGAGGTTTTTCCTGCCAGCTGCCATACAAAAAGTACCCCTCTGTGTCAGGACGGGGGGTCGGGAGGTGAAGCACACGCTTCCCTGCTAAGACAAATACAAACTCTCACCATGGACTCATACATCTTTCCATTGTCTGACTAAAAACTGAACTACAACTTTACTACAGTATACTTGCATTCGCATGTATGCACATGTATGCACTCTATGTATGTAGAAGTTATTGTTTAATTTATTTGAACATTTCTGGTACAGGATATAAAATCCTTTATTCAAGACTTAAAACACTAAATACAACCAAAGAGAAATGATTGTGATGAACAAATTTGAAATCACACTCACATTAATTACATTATCAAAAAATGTCTCTTGAATTGTATTTTGAGGTTGTACCAGAACAGGTTTCCATGGTTTCATTTTCAAAAAACACCATATTTTAGTTGTACTGCACACTGCTGCAGATCCTGTTTTCACCCTGTGTGTTTAGGTCTCTGTTTTAGCTCCAGAGTGAGACATCTCACATCTATACTATCTTTGTTGGGAGCTGCACATGCTCAGTAGCTAGGTAAGATCACATCAGCTAGATAACTCTTTCTCCAGCTTTGGTCAGTCCAAGCCGGGATTAGCTGGGAGACTTCTTCTAGACCAGGGACACTTGTGGAATTCCTGCAGAACAGGGACAGGAAGTAGTTCTTTTGGAGATTATGGTGAACTAGTGTGTGTTGTAGCAGTGTTTTGCCATTGAGAACGAGCTAGCATGCTACAATTAGCCACCTCGTATCGTTGAGTATGCGTGTGGAAGCGCAGGAGATACAAAATAACACTCCAAATCTCCAAATTTCCATAATATGGGCACTTTAAAGAATTTCCTCTTAAATTGTACCTATTGTTCCAAAAATGACAGACAGGCTCAACAGTTGCATCATGTATCCTTTGGGCTTATTAACCTCAATCATGTCTCCTCTGTATCTTCTGTAATTATTGTTAATGCTTTGAAGGTTTTTTCAAAAATGTAAATGTCCTACCATAAATCCAACATATAAATCAGCCTATATATGAAAAACACTGGCCCGTTTAACATAATTAAAACAGGATTTAGAAAATCATGCCAATTATTACAGTTTTAATAACATAATATTCTATGCACTAAAAAGGTATGCACAACGGCTTCAGGCCACCCAAACGTTATTGTAGGCCTGGTTTAATATGCAACTTAATTTTCTAAAATATATGTAGTATGGGGTCCCTGATCAGTCTCTCTGTTAGGAGGTCCTTGGCTTAGAAAAGGCCCCTGCTATAGTGGAGTACCACTGATGTGTATCATTTAATAATTTGATATCAATTCCACCTAATTACTGACAGTTTGAAATGATTAATCACCTGATTCTATGGCTGCAAATATTGCCCCCACCCACCCCCCGCTGTGCTAAGCGTTAAACATGTAACATAAAATCAAATTAAGTACAGATGGTTTGAGGAGCAAGTTTCCCTTCAGTGTCTTATTTAACATTCCACTTCATTCACTGACCAACATGAAATCGTGCAGGCCTTGAGGTTGAATACACTCCAAATTGCAGTCTGTGAAAAGCAACCCCCTGTGAAAGCCCCCGGGGCATCCGAGTTCTAATGGGCATGTTTATGTATGTTCTTGTGCTCTTGTATGTTCCCTCCCCCTACAGGCTGCAATTGTGAATTCCCAACCTGAGGCTTTTCAAGAGCATGACAGCCCCAGCAGGCGAGATGAAAGTAGTGATTTTATACCTCCCTCCATAATTCTAGCCTGTTTTGTCCACTATATGTCATTACCGGGAGCTGCATCTAGTTATTTGTGTCCTGCGGCCGGATACATGTGCACAGAGGGAAGCAATTTGTGTGAGAGGCGTTTCAGGACAAAGAAAGGCGACTGATTTTCAGATCAGTGAGCTCGCAGGCAAAGGGCCGCCCGCAAGCAGCGCTCCTCACAGACATTGTTTAACTGGGAGGTGCGGTTTCTCCTGTGCAACTGGCAGCCGTCTTTACACTGCAGCTGATGTTTAGGACAACATTTTGGGCTTAAAGCGGCTCCTGATTTTGATGGAAAAACTAAAGAAATCAATGCAAAGAGCATGCTAACACTGCCTTTATCCAGCGGACGTTAATCTGTGGGTCAGGATCCCCCGAAGGGGGTCACAAGATAAATCGTAAGGGTCGCGAGATGGTCAGGAAATATATTTAGTTTTAGTTTTACTTCTTCAGGCCATTGATGTCATTGACAGTCAAACTAACAATGTAAAGATAAACAAGCCACTGACAGACATGTTCAAATTTGATTAATTCATTAAATTATTATTTTTTTGTCCTAAATCCACCATATTTCATCATATTATATTAACGTTTGCAGTCTTTTTGGTGTGGTTACGAGGAAAACTCAGCCTAGAGTAGTTTTATTCTCCCCAAAACAAGCTTCTTTTTTTTTGTTGCAACTTTCACGGTCTCTCGCAACTTCATTGCAACTAAAATACAAAAAACATTGCAACTTTTTTTCTTTTTTTTTTACAAAAGTTCCCGCAAAATCAGGCATTTTGGGCGCAACAATCTCCAAAGAAGGCGGCGTAATCCTGGAGGGACTGAATGATTAAGATCAGAGAAACGTACGTTGATGGATAATCGCAGCCTCGTGTAAACAATAAACTCTTAGAAACATGCAGTAACAGCACGGTATAAATACATATGTGAGTGAGCAATAGTGAGCGAGAGAGAGAGAGATGCTTGAGGTTGGATGAACCATTGCAGATGGAAAGAGAGGTGGAGAAAAGACGATGGGGAGCGAGGTTAGTCATCAAAGTTTGCTGTGTCCATATTATTATTATTATTATTATATGAAAGACAACAAAGCCCAAGACCTATTGTCTGCAAGTGAGTCCAAGGACTTGCCATCTTTTACTCATTTGTTTTCATCGTTTAGAGAAGAAAGTGAAATCTTGAAGAGGTTTTCTGAGTTCCTTTGTTTGATCAATAATGTGTAGGCAGCATCCATCTCTGTGAGCCTACCTTCTTTCTAAGAATAGACATAATGTAACAACACACTCTACACTATCGTATCTGTTTCTACATATACTGTGTGTGTGTGTGTGTGTGTGTGTGTGTGTGTGTGTGTGACCTGACAGCAGTTCATTTATATTTATATACAGCAGTGGATTTATTAAACCATGCATTCCAATATGTGTTCACTTGTTGCCGGTTACTGTTCAATGTGAATTACGATGTGGATGTTCTAATGCTAAAAAACTGATAATAATAACTTGTGACAACCGTACGGGACACACCCCAAAATCTAACATCAGCCCCAGCTGAGTGATGATGGGGCAGCATTGGCCCAATGATTGGCCAGTGATGCCCGCATAGTGTCTGAAGGCCAACTGTCAGCTTGATGCGTCATGATCTGTGGGACTTACAGTCAGCAGGGCCAAAATAACTTCATGCTAAGTTGTTTACCAGGCCCACCCCAACAATAGACATAGTGTGGAGGAAATCTTTACCCCCGCATTCACAAATCCCTGCCTCGGAACAATGCCCAAAATATCCACCAACTCTCTCTTTATGAATCAAATCCCTAAATGAGGATCCTATTGTTTGCGGCAGCTGAATAACCAAGCGAGGCAGGCTGTATTTGGCATATCCTGTGCCGTTCGCCCTGCCGGATGGAGGTTTCTGTTGCCTGCTCTCCCTGAATAGATAGCAAGATTGGCCCCGAGACACCAGAACATCCTGCCTGCACAGCAGGAATGTAAACAGGCCTGCATGTTATGTCTACCTGACCCGGCCTGATTTCATAACCTCAGCTATTCCTCAGCTGTATGTGCCATGCTATGCTGGCCTGAATGTGGTGGGAAAACTGCTGTGGGACAGTAAAAGTGTCTTTGAAGTTAAGATGAACATGCTGTGAGAAGACAGATATGATGAAGTACAAATATCTCCCAGTACAAATGCTTTAATTACACTAAAAACTAAAAGTTTGACTGTGTTGCTTAAGATTGCTCTATTCATGTGTAGCTTTTTGTTTGGGATATCATAATGTTGACGTGCTGGTTAACAGGAAAAGTTGGGGTGTACGTGGTACCAGAGCACCCTAGGCCGAAGGTCAATAATCAATTTTATAATCGTTTCATCTGATCTGAGGTCGTTTGTTTTGGAGAGAGGGGGCGGAGCTGTGAACTGATCACCATCTGGTGGTGAGTTGGGTCAGGGGATGGGGGAGGACTCTGGACAGACCCGATAAGCCCAAACGGGTAGAGCGGGTAAATTAGGATCGTCTGGAGGAGGCGCCGGTGCCAATCTCTGTATGACCAAAGCGAGATCTGTGTCCGGGTCTTCAGCAGTAAGTCGGACTCGTTCCAGGTGAGGGTCGGCCTCAGCCAGGGCTGGGCTTTGTCACCAATCCTGTTTGTAGTATTTATGGACCGGCATAGTCGGTGGGGGAGGGGTTGCATTCGGTGGGCTCAGGATCTCATTGCTGCTTTTTGCGGTTGATGTGGACCTGATGGCGTCATCGGCCTGTGAGCAAACTAAGGTTAAACACGTCAGGAACCTACCTATATATTCAATTAAAAGATGAAATTATTGAATGCGATAATGTAATTAAATTCTAATAAACAGATTTTTTTCAAATGTTAGGATTTCAATCTAACACAATGTAATCCGGAGGGATTTATTAGATATTATGCAATGCTTGTTTGACACGCATGCACACACACGCACACGCACACGCACACACACACACACACACACACACACACACACACACACACACACACACACACACACACACACACACACACACACACACACACACACACAGGGCAAGAAGGTTCACTGAGCACAAACCTTTTCAGCTCTTCAGTAAACGGCCCATATTTCTACTTACACCTCATCTTTTATCTCCTTGCCCATGGAAGTAATTATCAGTGTTGTCACGGCATTGTGATTCATTAATGAAGCTTTCATCCCTGCTTTCTGCCGGTGTCGAGGCCTGCGCTATCTTCGCCGACTTAATTAGTGCACGCAGTGCTCACTCACTTTAAGGCCCTCTCAGTAAGAAAGTGATCTGAGGTGGAAGAAAAAGGGAACAAACGTGAGGGCAACTCCTGAAAAGTCTTTGATAGATCCCGTTCCTCTACTCCAAACCCTTCTCCGCGCTAATTCAAGTCGACCTGAGACACAAAAGCAATGTTGCTGGTATCCATCAAGGGATGTGGAAGATGACTGATGGTGAAGGAGAGGAGTCTCTCGCTGAAACGTGCCAAGTACGCACAATTTACTTTCCTAACTTCCAATAGCTGTCTATCGGCGGTTGTGAGTGGGAATTTGGGGGCCGTCACTTGAGAATTCTGCCTAATTTTGACAGACTCAAGTCCATTGATACATCATCGATACGTAAGTTTAAGTTACCATGTACAAGTTTGTGTTGCTTTTCTTAGAGCTGATAGTTTAGATACTGTATCAGCAGTGTCAGAGTAGAGTTATCGTGTATGTTATGTGATTCTCTGCAGAGAGTTGTGACAAGCTGATCTCGCTTTGGTTTATTATTGCCGTTCAATATATCTCTAGCAGTTTGACATTTTTCAACTTGTGTACTCACGTTTCTCTCCTCTCTGGTGGCTTTAGATGCTACAAATACTGAAAAGGCTTCACAAAAATAACCCTTCAAATAATGATCCACTGATCTAACTTCGCAAAAGAATATGGGGAAAAGCAGCATTCCGGTTTTTGGGCAGTAAGGGTAATGGAGGCGAAAATGCTCAGTTGGAAGCAGGACTGTGACGGTAGAGTGTTTTTCTTATTGCGGTGACGAAGCAACATATCTCCGGTATGGCGGTTAAACGTTAACCAACCTCACGAGACTAGCGTAAGTTAGAGCGAGAATGGCAGGGTGCCTTAAGCGAGTGACGTCAGTGCCGGTGCGGTAACGGGGAGTTGACTATGAGTGCCGCTGTGCAAGAGGAAAAAGACATGTAAAAAGATGATGTAAAGTGAGTTATAAACTGTTGGTTACAGGTTCCACTTATTTATTCATCATTCTCTATTTCACAGCTGTTCATATTGTAATATAATACTTATATAATAACATAACATTATTTATTCCAGTACCCTTTGCACTATGCTCCATGTATATCATAATTATAATTTACTCCTGCAGACTTTGAACTCTTAATTGCACTATTGCCACAACCTGTCCATATTAACTAGAGTTTCTCAAGACAATACCGCCGGTAAAGTGATTGAATGCATGGCGTTACCTCTGAAAAACATCGGCTTAACCCTTAGCACAGTGTTTCCATTTCAATGCGAGAGTCTTTACTGTCATTTACGGCCACTCTGCTTTCTCTCCTCTACATCGATCTGCTACACAGACGATTCAGCACTCTCTATTGTCAGTAAAGTAAAAAGAATTTTTTTTTTATTGCCGAGCCCAGAAGCTTCGCATCACAGCGGTCCTAGCAGCTGAGCAGACAGAGAGCAGAGAAGGCGACTCAGCAGTCCTCTCTAAAGGCCCTGACACACCAACCCGACGGCTGACCGACTCCCTGACACGTACAGAGGGGAGAAATGAATCCCCTGTTTTCCTATACCGTGTATCCACCTCTCCCCCGCTGTGCCGCATTTAGATAAATCTGATGCCCACTTGGCAAAAAATGTGCTGTCAGAAACAAAAACCTGGGTCATTTAAAGCCAGCAGCAGAAGTTCTTCTAACAAGACAAAAGGTGTGTGTGTGTGTGTGTGTGTGTGTGTGTGTGTGTGTGTGTGTGTGTGTGTGTGTGTGTGTGTTGGAGAAGGGTGGGGTGTAGCCATAAATTCCTCTCACATGAATCAAACATGGAAGAATTGTATCCGTCGTTACGATCATCAAGGAACACTGAAAGATGAGGAAGATGTGGTGAGAACAATATGTGCAGCATGAGAGACCACACCCTGAAGAATGGCCGGTGGAGTGGTACCAGTGAGCTGGCGGCGTCGGTATGAGTAGGCCTGTTTGGGTATCGACCTCAATAGTGTTGAGAAGTGGGAGGGGATCTTGCGGAGTGGAAGTCCCCCCCCCCACCCCCACTGTCACTTTCTCTTTCTCCATGGTCCTCAGCACAGAATGTAACGATAGTATCCGGTTATAGTCCTGAGTTTTCATTATCCAACTTTGTTTCTAAGGAAAGGGTGGCCAGCTCAATGTCCCTAAGGGCCACCCTGGGGGGCCAGACATGTATTATTTCAATGCTTTTCAAAAAAATATATCTTATATCTTATATAGTCTTCTCACTTACAGTTTGGTCGACACAAAGTCCCCAAAAAACAGCAAAAAAAGGCCCTTGAGTCATCTTAGAATTTAGCAAATTAAGCAATACGATGACAACTCACAGCCTGAATATGAAAACTCTCTGGTTATGTGGGAATTTCTGAGTCTCAAAGTGGCCAAATCAGCCAAATTCTGCTTTTGGGTGTCACGGGTTACGTTTTTTTTCATCCATTTTGAATGGAGGCTCTAAATACTGCAATACCCATGTGCCTCAGCGGCCGCTGCCACAGTGAGGAGAGCAGTCAGAGGTGCATTCAATTTAAAACGCTTTGTTGTTGCACACCACGAAAACCAGTTGTGTACCATTATTTTTACTACGTATTTTCTGATTTAATAAATGTCTTGATTTGTCAGTAAAATTTCTGAAAAAAACAAATATCCTCACCACAGTTTCCATATTCAAATGACTTTTTTCCAACAGCCCAAATGCAACATCGCTGCTGCATCACCCGTGATCGTTGGTCTGATTGGCTGAAGGACTATCCAGTTGCGTACACAGTCATTTGAACTATGCCCGTTGGTCACGCCTCTTGTGCAGAGACAATACAGAGCAGACTCCCCAGACCGACGCTCAGTCTCAAATTTATTGAGCTTGGCTTGGTTCTGGTGATAGCCAGACTAATAAAAGACAAGACACAAAAAACCATAGGTGCAGAATTGAAATCAAACATGGATCTAGAATCTGAATCTAATTAAACCTCAGTGATTGCGTGCTTTTTACCTAAATGCACCTTGGGAGTCTGAATGATTTTCTTTACTTATGGTTCCATGTCCATTAGCTTGTACTTTTTGACTTTCTTTCTTTTAAAAGAATAGATGTTTCTGACATAGTTGCTCATCTTTTGCAATGTACTAAAATGTACTTTTACCTCTGGAACCCTGGACATCAGAAATAACTCCTCTGGACCATGATTCAAAAATAGGAATGCTTTATACTAATATGCTTTTTATTTTTAGTACTAGTCAAAATGTGCCTCTAGTGCTGAGTATAGACGACTATCAAATACCAAAAGCTGACTCTGAGTGTCTGGTTATTGGCAGCAAAACCCCAGTGCCATGGTAGTAGTTTAAAACAACATGGAACAATACCGATGTACAATGCCGAATGAACTCGGGCTGAGTCTAGTCCGTGCTTGCCTCTGCGTATTGTTTCTGAGGTCTCATACTTTCTTTCTTTTTCTTTTTTTTTTCCATCTAGTGGTCTTCTGTTGCGAAACAAAGCGCTCAGTGTAACAAAGGGCAGCTGAAACACAAACACGCCGGCAGGCAGCGTTCCCTTTCAACTCCACCGGTCTCGGCTCAAAGCAAACTCGCCCTGTTCTGACATTCCCTCTCACTGCAATACATAAAACTAACTGTAAGGACAATAAGGAAACTAACTGTAAGGACAATAGGGAAACTAACTGTAAGGACAGTAGGGAAACTAACTGTAAGGACAATAAGGAAACTAACTGTAAGGACAATAAGGAAACTAACTGTAAGGACAATAAGGAAACTAACTGTAAGGACAATAAGGAAACTAACTGTAAGGACAATAGGGAAACTAACTGTAAGGACAATAAGGAAACTAACTGTAAGGACAGTAGGGAAACTAACTGTAAGGACAATAGGGAAACTAACTGTAAGGACAATAAGGAAACTAACTGTAAGGACAATAGGGAAACTAACTGTAAGGACAATAGGGAAACTAACTGTAAGGACAATAGGGAAACTAACTGTAAAGACAATAGGGAAACTAACTGTAAGGACAATAAGGAAACTAACTGTAAGGACAATAGGGAAACTAACTGTAAGGACAATAAGGAAACTAACTGTAAGGACAATAGGGAAACTAACTGTAAGGACAATAAGGAAACTAACTGTAAGGACAATAGGGAAACTAACTGTAAGGACAATAGGGAAACTAACTGTAAGGACAATAGGGAAACTAACTGTAAGGACAGTAGGGAAACTAACTGTAAGGACAATAAGGAAACTAACTGTAAGGACAATAAGGAAACTAACTGTAAGGACAATAGGGAAACTAACTGTAAGGACAGTAGGGAAACTAACTGTAAGGACAATAGGGAAACTAACTGTAAGGACAGTAGGGAAACTAACTGTAAGGACAATAGGGAAACTAACTGTAAGGACAATAGGGAAACTAACTGTAAGGACAATAAGGAAACTAACTGTAAGGACAATAGGAAATTGTAACTGGAAGGACAATAAGGAAACTAACTGTAAGGACAATAGGGAAACTAACTGTAAGGACAGTAGGGAAACTAACTGTAAGGACAATAGGGAAACTAACTGTAAGGACAGTAGGGAAACTAACTATAAGGACAGTAGGGAAACTAACTGTAAGGACAGTAGGGAAACTAACTGTAAGGACAATAAGGAAACTAACTGTAAGGACAATAAGGAAACTAACTGTAAGGACAATAAGGAAACTAACTGTAAGGACAATAAGAAACTAACTGTAAGGACAGTAAGGAAACTAACTGTAAGGACAATAAGGAAACTAACTGTAAGGACAATAAGGAAACTAACTGTAAGGACAATAAGGAAACTAACTGTAAGGACAATAAGGAAACTAACTGTAAGGACAATAAGGAAACTAACTGTAAGGACAGTAAGGAAACTAACTGTAAGGACAATAAGGAAACTAACTGTAAGGACAATAAGGAAACTAACTGTAAGGACAATAAGGAAACTAACTGTAAGGACAGTAGGGAAACTAACTGTAAGGACAGTAGGGAAACTAACTGTAAGGACAATAAGGAAACTAACTGTAAGGACAGTAGGGAAACTAACTGTAAGGACAATAAGGAAACTAACTGTAAGGACAATAAGGAAACTAACTGTAAGGACAGTAGGGAAACTAACTGTAAGGACAGTAGGGAAACTAACTGTAAGGACAGTAGGGAAACTAACTGTAAGGACATGCGTTCCGGTTTTGTTCCGTCCTCCGCCACGCGCCATACCGCACCGGGAGCGTCTCAGAAGCGGAGCGTCTTGCTGCCCGACTTGCAGATTATATTGTCTTCTTCACAGAACAATTCTGTGTTATTAAGCTGTGTTATTAACACAAATATCGGTACTTTCTACTCCTTACATTTTACAAAATTGGCTCATTACTTTAGTTTTGTACTAAAGCTCGTCTATCAGGTGTGATTGTGAGTGCATGTCGGAGAATAGCGCGGACACGCGCCTCACACCGTGAGCGGGCACGCACAGCACACAGAGAAAAAAGTGAGAAAACAGAAAAAGACTAGCTGTTCAGAAGATAATCAGCTGAGATTGTGTGCGTCTTTGAGAACTGTAAGTCATAACTGATGTTGTCAGCCTGTTGTTGTATTGGTCTGTAGTTCTGGTACATTTAAAAGTTAGCTTGTTTGTGTTCTTCGCCTGTTAGCTTGGTTACACCTGTTAGCTTGGTTACACCTGTTAGCTCGGTTACACCTGTTAGCTAGGTTACACCTGTTAGCTCGGTTACACCTGTTAGCTCGGTTACACCTGTTAGCTAGGTTACACCTGTTAGCTCGGTTACACCTGTTAGCTCGGTTACACCTGTTAGCTAGGTTACACCCTGTTAGCTCGGTTACACCTGTTAGCTCGGTTACACCTGTTAGCTAGGTTACACCTGTTAGCTAGGTTACACCTGTTAGCTAGGTTACACCTGTTAGCTAGCCTCGGCACACCTGTTTCGGTTACACCTGTTAGCTTGGTTACACCTGTTAGCTTGGTTACACCTGTTAGCTAGGTTACACCTGTTAGCTAGGTTACACCTGTTAGGTTACACGGTTAGCGGTTACACCGGTTAGGTTACACCTGTTAGCTCGGTTACACCTGTTAGCTAGGTTACACCTGTTAGCTCGGTTACACCGGTTAGCTCGGTTACACCGGTTAGCTAGGTTACACCTGTTAGCTAGGTTACACCTGTTAGCTACGGTTACACCTGTTAGCTCGGTTACACCTGTTAGCTCGGTTACACCTGTTAGCTCGGTTACACCTGTTAGCTCGGTTACACCTGTTAGCTCGGTTACACCTGTTAGCTAGGTTACACCTGTTAGCTAGGTTACACCTCGGTTACACCGGTTAGCTAGGTTACACCTGTTAGCTCGGTTAGCTCGGTTACACCTGTTAGCTAGGTTACACCGGTTAGCTAGGTTACACCTGTTAGCTAGGTTACACCTGTTAGCTCGGTTACACCTGTTAGCTCGGTTACACCGGTTAGCTCGGTTACACCGGTTAGCTCGGTTACACCTGTTAGCTCGGTTACACCTGGCTGTTGATTCGATATAATGGCGATTGTTGAACGTCCTTGCTCATTAAGATAATGTCATTAATAGTGGGTTTATTGTTATTATTTACTAGCATATATGTTTATTATATGATGCATTGTGTATGATAGCCTTTACAATGTTATTTATTTCTTTTATTACCACACAAACAGCCATAGCAGGGCTGCTACCCCCCCCAACCCCCATGTTTATACTGATGCTTGATGTAATGAAGCATCAACAAAGAGAAGTTGTCTCCGTCCGTGTTTTAACAGACACACCTGGGCCAAGTTGTAAACCAGAATCAGCTTTAAATCCAGTCCTAATCTAGTCCTCACTAAGTTTCAAATAAGTTCACTGGAGTTAGTTATTATTTTTGCGTCATCAAAACCAAATTTAACCTAATTGGATGGGAACATACACAGACTTCTCACAAAATCACAACTGAATTCACATCTTGCTACTCGGTCAAAATCTTATTAACCTGGAGTCCCAGTCTCTGTCACAATAAACAGGCTGTATGTTTTACATATGTTTTATATATGTTTTAGGCCTAATGGCAGACAGCCATTTAAAATGTAGGCAATGGCATATAAAGAATAAAAAGCCTTTTTTCCATGTCCACTGTAGTTTCTCAGCGTCTCTATAGTAACATCTGTCTGGTCCAGGGAGCTTTGTCATTCGCAAGGCTACTTTTACTTTTATACTTTAAGTAAATTTCTAAGCTTCTACTTTGTTACTTTTACTTGAGTAAAGACGTTAAATCAGTACTTCTACTTTTACCAGAGTATTTTTTTTTTTTACCACAATTATCTGTACTTCTACTTGAGTATGGGAAGTGAGTACTTTTGCTTTTTTTTTTTTTTTTTTTTTTTTAAAGAATTTTATTGACGTTTTACAAAATACATGTTATCATACATTAGAGAGCAAAAATAATGACACCAATCAGCAAATTACAAAACATGACATATCTTACATTATAAAGTGCAAATAGTAGTTAAAGTGCATGTGTTAAAGTGCATGTGCTAAAGTGCAAAATACAGACTAAGGTGCAAAAAGTATAGAACCTTACAAATTAATAATGTCCCAAGGCAGGAGCTGACTTTTGTCCAGAGCTTTTCTTCTTCTCAACTCAGTAAGTATTTGCTTACAAACTTCATCACTGGTTATGACAGTCTGTTGTATGGTCATACAGCACCTGGTCCTAGTACTTTTGCCATCTCTGCCTGTAATTAAACTTCATGCCTTCTCTTTTCTGAATGGCGTTGAGTTGTAGCGCAGGCGCACCGCGTGGAGAACGGGTTAGGACAGTAAGGAAACTGTCAGGGCCCCAAAAAGACAGAGCTCCTTTTGCAGGTTGCAAAACGTGAAGCGCACTAAAATAATCTTGAATCTTGCACCATGCTGCCTTTTGTATGCTTGTGGTTCCGTTGCTCATGTACAAGAGGCAATATTTTATAGCTTTGTCAATTTAACATTTGCCACATTACATTGTAAGTGGTGTGAGTGAATGCATCACCTTCTGCTTTATGTCCAACTTTTTCTATTCTGTTTTTCCTACTCTGAAAGTGTCTCCCCTAGGACATGGTCTAGGTTACTGAGGGGGGGACACAGATACTAACCAGGTCCAGGATGCTGTAGCCTTAGGTGGGACAGTTACATTTGATAAATGGTCATTTTGTTGTGTTTACAGGTGCTGGGTGGGCCCCTGACTCTCTCACAGCTCCTCCTGCTGCCTGTGTTTTTTTAACCTTTTACCTAGAGATGGAAGGAACCATGTCTCTCTCTCTCTCTCTCTCTCTCTCTCTCTCTCTCTCTCTCTCTCTATCTCTGTCTGTTTCTCTATCTCTGTCTATTTCTCTCTATCTCTGTCTGTTTCTCTCTCTCTGTCTGTTTCTCTCTCTCTCTCTGTCTGTTTCTCTCTCTCTCTATCTCTGTCTCTCTCTCTCTCTCTCTCTCTCTGTCTGTTTCTCTCTCTCTCTGTCTGTTTCTCTCTCTCTCTGTCTGTTTCTCTCTATCTCTGTCTGTTTCTCTCTCTCTCTGTCTGTTTCTCTATCTCTGTCTGTTTCTCTCTCTCTATCTCTGTCTGTTTCTCTCTCTCTGTCTCTGTCTGTTTCTCTCTCTCTGTCTCTGTCTGTTTCTCTCTCTCTCTGTCTGTCTCTCTCTATCTCTGTCTGTTTCTCTCTCTCTGTCTCTGTCTGTTTCTCTCTCTCTGTCTCTGTCTGTTTCTCTCTCTCTCTGTCTGTTTCTCTCTATCTCTGTCTGTTTCTCTCTCTCTCTGTCTGTTTCTCTCTATCTCTGTCTCTCTCTCTGTCTCTGTCTGTTTCTCTCTGTCTCTGTCTGTTTCTCTCTCTCTGTCTCTGTCTGTTTCTCTCTCTCTCTGTCTGTTTCTCTCTCTCTGTCTCTGTCTGTTTCTCTCTCTCTCTGTCTGTTTCTCTCTCTCTCTGTCTCTGTCTGTTTCTCTCTCTATCTCTGTCTGTTTCTCTCTCTCTCTGTGTCTCTGTCTGTTTCTCTCTCTCTGTCTGTTTCTCTCTCTCTCTGTCTGTTTCTCTCTATCTCTGTCTGTTTCTCTCTCTCTCTATCTCTGTCTCTCTCTCTCTCTCTGTCTCTGTCTGTTTCTCTCTCTCTCTCTGTGTCTCTGTCTGTTTCTCTCTCTCTCTGTCTCTGTCTGTTTCTCTCTCTCTCTCTCTGTCTGTTTCTCTCTCTCTCTGTCTGTTTCTCTCTCTCTCTCTCTCTCTCTGTTTCTCTCTCTCTCTCTGTCTGTTTCTCTCTCTCTCTGTCTGTTTCTCTCTCTCTCTATCTCTGTCTGTTTCTCTCTCTCTCTGTCTGTTTCTCTCTCTCTCTATCTCTGTCTGTTTTCTCTCTCTCTCTGTCTGTTTCTCTCTCTCTCTGTCTCTGTCTGTTTCTCTCTCTATCTCTGTCTGTTTTCTCTCTCTCTATCTCTGTCTCTCTCTCTCTCTCTGTCTCTGTCTGTTTCTCTCTCTATCTCTGTCTGTTTTCTCTCTCTCTATCTCTGTCTCTCTCTCTCTCTCTGTCTCTGTCTGTTTCTCTCTCTCTCTCTGTGTCTCTGTCTGTTTCTCTCTCTCTCTGTCTCTGTCTGTTTCTCTCTCTCTCTCTCTGTCTGTTTTCTCTCTCTCTCTGTCTGTTTCTCTCTCTCTCTCTCTCTCTTTCTCTCTCTCTCTCTGTCTGTTTCTCTCTCTCTCTGTCTGTTTCTCTCTCTCTCTATCTCTGTCTGTTTCTCTCTCTCTCTCTGTCTTTTCTCTCTCTCTCTATCTCTGTCTGTTTCTCTCTCTCTCTGTCTGTTTCTCTCTCTCTCTATCTCTGTCTGTTTCTCTCTCTCTCTGTCTGTTTCTCTCTCTCTCTGTCTCTGTCTGTTTCTCTCTCTCTCTGTCTGTTTCTCTCTGTCTCTCTCTCTCTCTCTGTCTGTTTCTCTCTCTCTCTGTCTCTGTCTGTTTCTCTCTCTATCTCTGTCTGTTTCTCTCTCTCTCTCTGTCTCTGTCTGTTTCTCTCTCTCTCTGTCTGTTTCTCTCTCTCTCTGTCTGTTTCTCTCCATCTCTGTCTGTTTCTCTCTCTCTCTATCTCTGTCTCTCTCTCTCTCTCTGTCTCTGTCTGTTTCTCTCTCTCTCTCTCTGTGTCTCTGTCTGTTTCTCTCTCTGTCTCTGTCTGTTTCTCTCTCTCTCTGTCTCTGTCTGTTTCTCTCTCTCTCTCTGAACGGAACACAATACACATTGTGTGTTTCTCTGTTTCTCTCTCTCTCTCTGTCTGTTTCTCTCTCTCTCTGTCTGTTTCTCTCTCTCTCTATCTCTGTCTGTTTCTCTCTCTCTCTGTCTGTTTCTCTCTCTCTCTATCTCTGTCTGTTTCTCTCTGTCTCTGTCTGTTTCTCTCTCTATCTCTGTCTGTTTCTCTCTCTCTCTGTCTCTGTCTGTTTCTCTCTTTTCTCTCTCTCTCTTTCTTTCTCTCTCTCTCTGTCTTGCTGGGTTTTGCTTTCACAACACCACACATACGTTTAACATAGCAACCAACACTGACTTAGACTTAGGGCGGCTCGATTATGGAAAAAAAAATATAACCACGATGTCGGAAGTTCTACCATGGAGTCTGTAACTTGGTTACCGTGGTTACCTTGTTTCAAGCTATTCTAGCGTGGTATAGAAAGCCCGCAGGAAGACTCGGCTCCATTTGGGCCAGCTCTCATTAATATTCAAAGAGCTAAGCTGCTTGACTCTGATTGGCTAACAGCTAGCCAATGAGAGCCTGGCTATCAGCATGCTTTACCCAGCGCAACTGGGCGAGCTCATGAATATTAATGAGCTCAGGCAACATGACGTCAGACTGACCAGCTGTTGTGATTGGCCTGAGTTCTCCTCTTATTTCTTTTTAGTGGCTAGAGCTGACAGAGGAGGTAGTAGTTCATCTTCACATTCACCACATAACACACACACACACACACACACACACACACACACACACACACACACACACACACACACACACATGGATTTCAAAAAATGCAAGTAAAAACGGTTTTGTTTGACAGGGCACCTTTAATACTTTTCCCATTAATACTATTTTTTTATTCAGAACACAAGAGAAAATAAGAGTTTTCTTGCCAAACATAATGAGCTAAATAATTGTTTTTCTCGATTATTCTGGGAGCCGAAATCATTATCACGAAATTCAATTTTGATTAACTGCACGGCACTACTTAGACTGCAGATTCATTCTTATTCATTATTCATCATTACATATTGAAAATGGACAATATTGAAAATGAACACTTGATGTTTCTGACACATTTTATTCCCTTTTTCGGCACTTTTGACTTTTTTTTTCCATTGTTTTGTCCCTTACTTTAAGGTTTTTTAAGCTATTTTTTAACAATTACTAACACCAACTTATTGCCAGTTTTACACCGATTCTTTGGAATTCATGGTCAATACATTTAATTTATAAGTAATTTAATACCTGATTTTGAAATTCTGAATTGTTTTTATTAATATTAGTCCTGTTGATTGATAATCACAGATCTGTGTATATCAAAGTAGATTTGATAAAAAAAATTATTTTTTTTAATTTACTGTTTTATTTTTTTTTTTTTTTTTTCAAATGTTATAAAATGTATTACTTAAAATTCAATGAAAGTAGTGATCAAGTACTTGCAATTGTACTTACTTTTTTGGTCATTTGATTTAAAAGAAACTCATATTTCTGATATAGAAGTTTTAGTGAACGGGTCTTATTTGACCCCAGGAACACAATACACATTGTGTGTGTTCTCCCTCTTTGTCTAACTCACCGAGGGCTGACCTGTGACTCAACCACAGTTTGTCACATGGGAGTAGAAGTACCAGAAACAGTGTGTGATCACAGGAAGATCAGGGCGGTAAAGCTTTGAGTGATTGATGAGTATTTTACCTGCTGTGGTAAACCCCCACCCAGCTGCTACTTTAAGCAGGTCAAATTGAATGTAAACCACTAGGTCCTGGTTATCTCAGCCAGACCTGCGAGGGGGTGTTTACACAAGGGACCGCACCCCACTACTTTTGCAACGCGGTAAGAAAACAGTCACCGATTAAATACTATTGTTTAGAAGGGTGACTCAATGTCTGGCCCGGCAGGTCGTTACATGTTAAAGCTTTCGGCTGAGTACCTCAGAGACCACATCCTTATAAAAACAAGAACAGGCATCAAGAAAGATCTGTGTCATGCCACTTGTATATCCTGATTTTGACTGTGGCAGTTGGGGGCTTGGGTTTGGTTGGTCGAAACCATCTGTGTTTTGCAGGCACGGTTAAAAATGTGAGCAATGTGCGTTGGAGCGCAGACCGCCATGTATCAGACCCGACTCCTGACAAGCAAAGGCGGCTTCCTAGAAGGCCCATATACTTTCCATGACACTGTTATGGGGCTGGGAGTCAGGTTTACATTTTTTTGGACAATGTGTTTTGCATATAACTCGGTATACACATGCCTACACATGCTCACATAGGAGCTCGTCTGAGACATTTAAATGGTCCCTTTTAGAAAATAAGGCCCGTCCAGCTGCAAAGTCTAATGGCAAATGGACACAGAAATGTGCAGATTTGTACTGAACATAACCTTTGCAAAGTATTGCATTTTATACATGGGCAACTCACAGGACAGAGTGCATTAAAGTAAGGAGAGTTAAGGAAATGAGTACAAGTACTTCACTTTTGATCATCAGTATCCACACATTATATGACAAGGTGGTGTAATTACACATCTCTCCATGCACCCAACACCCTGAACCCAGAAGATCTGCCAACTGGACCCAAATCAGGGTTGGAGTCAACATATTGTTATGTTTTGAAGTGATATTTTCATTCAGAAGTGACAGCTTGAATATCAACCCTGTTGGTCTTAACACAAGACATGAATGGCCAGTGCCTACTTATGTCCGATAGTTTAGTCCAATGTTTTCTACTGTAATCAGGTGTTTAATGGGACCGTTCACCACTGCCAGGGGTATGGATGATGATCAGATGTTTGTATATAGGGAAAGGTAATTGGAGGATTGTCACAGTAAGATTCTATCAATGCTTAAGCTTATCAAACACCATCACGTTTTATCATCCATATGCCCCCTTGTTTTCCCTGGCAGTTTTTTGCGTGTGTTTGATACATATTTTAGGACCTAGGACATCTAGTGCCATAGTCAGTGTGTTCTATGTAAAAACAACAGGAATTTATATTAGTACACTGTATATGATGAACTAATATACACTGCATAGGCATATGGAAAATGATTGTTTCTCTCCATATACTTTTTCTCTCTCTCTATTTCTCTCACGCGCAAGCACACACGCTCGTGCAGACACACACACACACACACACACACACACACACTCGTACACACACACACACACACACACACACACACACACACACACACACCAGCACTCACCAACACTTGTTTGCAAGGGCAGCCATGCATAACAGCACAGGGCTGTTTAGACAGAAGGCCCAGGTGTATTCCAGACTGTACAGCTGGATGGGGGTTAATGCCAGACACACACACACACACACACACACACACACACACACACACACACACACACACACACTTAAAACAAATCTTGAAACCCCCATCCCTTCATCAAACCCACATCATCATGCCTGACAGCTGCCAGACAGGCATACCACCCCGACACGAAGGAATGTTCTCACAGAGAAGCTGGCGGTTGACGAATCGGACTCCTATCTGTACCACTTTAACAACATGTTACTGAAGACTTCAAAACTATAATATAATAGTATATAATATTCTCTTTCAGTCAAAGAGTGGTTTATAGCCAACAACAGGATGGTGTAACTCTCCCTTCCACCTTACTGTCCATTACTCAACACCATAGAGCTAAGGGGCCAAGGACCCCTTAGCTGATAGAGAGACAGACTAGGGACCCCCTACTACATGTACTGCATAAAATTAACTGGATGGATGAAAATGAATGGCGATAATTCCTTAAGCTTAACTCTTTGGCTAGGGGCTAAACTACCTATAGGACTCTCAGGACCTCAGGTGAAAGCGAGCTAGCATTAGCTATTAATGGCTAGCATTGCACAGCCATCTGTAGAAACAGTATATGTCAGTAAACAGTGCAATATGTCTTTTGTGGAAGAAGGTCTGGCATTGCAAGACTTTCACTAGACTTTTAACTTAACTTTAAATTTTAACTTCTGACTTTCAGCTGGGAAGAAGAAGTTTCAATAAGATATTTTAGCACTCTTCTCACCCAAGTATACCCATCTCCCAGCTAAGACTGTATATATACACCAAATCTGTCAGCTACTTGGCTTTAATCGTGGACACCCTGGACTTAAGAAGATTTTGAGAGATTCTATAGGGACTAATACACTTCGAAATGCAGCTCTCAAACTCGCTGTCTAAAGAGATCAAGGCCAGCGTGCAAGCTAAAGCTAAGGGCTAAGTCAGTGTCTGCAGTTTTAATGGAGGGAGGACCGCATAGAGAAGGTGAGGAGGAAAGGAAAGAGGTGAAACACTAAGTATGCAAGTACAGCCGCCCCGGGGGCTGAGGACGCATATTTAACTAGAGCTGTATTTGAAAAAGTTTTGGCACTATACTTCTTTCATATTCATAGCCACTCTTTATTCCTCTCCTTCTCCTCCATCTTCTCCTCCTACTGCCCTATCTTCCTATTCCTGACTTCAAAGTGCTATTTATGCAAAAAAAACTATAGTGGAGTTTTCCTGCCCTCGCTCTCTCCTCCCTGGAGGCACATGTTCTTTTTGATAACTTACCTACAATTTATCTTTCTCACAAAGGAGAAATAAAAACATGGTCATCTTCTCATCTCAGCCCCGTGTGTCGTTCCTCTGGTACACACTTGTCTGTTTTCTGTATTCTCTAGCTATCTTTAGCTTTTTTAGGTTTCTGTCATTATTTTCCTAGTTCAACCCACTAAGTTGTATCCACCTTTGCTTTTGAAGAACACTGTTTAAAAGACAAGTGCAACATTGGGACTCCCAACTTTTATTCAGAGGTAGGTAGAGTAGCCAAAACTTTTACTCAAGTATAAGTACTGTTACTTCAGAATAATATAACTCGAGTAAAAGTAAAAAGTAGTCATGCAAATAATTACTTGAGTAAGAGTAAAAAAGTGCTTGATGTAAAAACTACTCAAGTACAGAGTAACTGATTTATTTTTTAACACAAGCATTCAATCAGACAGACAAAAATACAAAATAATCATCTTTATGAAAATTATAGTTCATCCGATCAATAAAATAAATAGAAATTAATTAAATACAAAATACTTTAAATAAAGACACTTTTCACATCAAATCTGTGTGTGTGTGTGTGTGTGTGTGTGTGTGTGTGTGTGTATATATATATATATATATATATATATATATATATACACACACACACACATACACAGTGGCTTGAATAAGTTTACACACCCATGCTAAAATTGATTAAAAAGAGGAATAAAAAAACAGCTTCTGGAAATTGATCTTAATGCCTTAATTGAAAAAAAAATCCAACCTTTTAAGAACACCAATTTTCTTTGTAAATAAATAAATGTTGTTCCTTAAAATACAGGGGCATAGTATACACCCCCCTATGTTAAAATACAGGGGCATAAGTATACACCCCCCCATGTTAAAATACAGGGGCATAAGTATACATTCCCCCTATGTTAAAATACAGGGGGCATAAGTATACACCCCCTATGTTAAAATACAGGGGCATAAGTATACACCACCCTATGTTAAAATACAGGGGCATAAGTATACACCCCCTATGTTAAAATACAGGGGGCATAAGTATACACCCCCTATGTTAAAACACCCCCTATGTTAAAATACAGGGGGCATAAGTATACACCCCCTATGTTAAAATACAGGGGGCATAAGTATACACCCCCTATGTTAAAATACAGGGGCATAAGTATACACCACCCTATGTTAAAATACAGGGGGCATAAGTATACACCCCCCTATGTTAAAATACAGGGGGCATAAGTATACATCCCCTATGTTAAATTCCCATAGAGGCAGATCTTTATTATTAGGCCAGTTATTTCATGGATCAGGATACTATGAATCCTGATAAAGTTCCCTTGCCTCCCCCCCACATCATCACATACCCATCACCATACATAGAGATCGGCATGGTGTTATTTCAGTTAGCTTAATAGCTGGTTTGATTTGCATTGAGAGATGATCTTATGGAAAGTCCCCCATGCCTATCTCTATGTATGGTGAAGGTTTGTGATGATGTGGGGCTATTTTAAAACGTACTCAAGTAAATGTGACGGAGAAAATGTAATTACCCACCTCTGCTTTAATTTATATAAGGCACAAAGACTAAGGCGTGTTTTCGCAATCATCTCACTATCACTTACGTTATCCACATTCATAAACAAAAGTAATTATATATAAAGCTACAAAAAAAGCCTAAAAGTCGGAAGTTAGAATGGAATTACAAAGAGGAGTTGTTATGGAGACGATACACCGTCTCTTCTCGTTGCATTGGTGTGAACTGGCAGGTTTTACAACGCCGCAGACCGAAGCATTGCAAGAAGTTGCTAGTTTCAACTCGTCTCGTCGCGGATCTTTGTTCAGAACTGGGGTCAAGGTGAATGAATTAGCTTGCCAGCCATCTTCCTTCAAGTTCCACAACAACAAATATCCACTAAAACTGTACAATTTGAAGCCAAAGACAAATGACAAAATAAAATCAAGAATGAATTTACCATCCTCTGAAAGTACAGTGTAATTAATTTCTGTGTCTGCTGGTGGTATGCATTAGGGTGATCAAGTACTGAAAGGTCACGCAGCTTGGCATCCTTTTTAATTCAGCGTTGCTCGTTGGTTTCCAGTCTCTCTCTCTCTCTCTCTCTCATCTGTGTGCTTCTCTTCCTCCTCCTGCTCTCTTTTTGTCTGTGCAGCTGCAATCCTCACCGCTCTAATCCCCTCCTCTCCCCCCTGTGTGCTGGACCGCCATCCAACTATTTAACCACAGCCCTGAAACAAACCAACATCTGTTTGGAGGCCGGCCCAGACCCGGCCACTGCCTTCCTGCTGCGAACACACCAGCCGGCGCCAGCTTAACCCCTTGCTGCCCTGACTAGACGCGAGCTCGCCACGCCGGCGATGCACTCAGCCGCCGAGAGCATGTTCTCTCGCAGACAGTAGTTGGGACAGCGTCCAAGTATTAATTTTAAGATTCGGTGTCTGCGGTTTACAAGTGGTGATTCAGGAGATCCGTGTTTTTCTTCATTTTGTCTCAGTCTTTGACACCAAGTGCTCGTTGCTATGCGGTTTCTGCTCCCGAGAGATCATTTGCCAATGAAACTGTGCTCGCAGTATTGTGAGATCTAGTTCCTCATTGCCAGATCTCCACAGCGCTGCAGAGGAAGGTCTGGCTAGTCCATATCACATGCCTGGATATGAGAAAAACATCTTCTGGTTTATTGGCATTTCTTTTAAACCAATCATAATCGTCTTAGCGTCTTAGTCGCCGGACGGAGCAACGGTGCCGCTGCAAATGGGAAGTTGTTTTGGTGGAACGTGTACGCTCGAAAATTACGCTTGAAAATTACGCTCGGAAACTCAGATTGGACAGATAGTCTAGCTAGCTGTCTGGATTTATCCTGCAGAGATCTGAGGACCAGGTAACCATAGTCCTCAGATTGGACAGATAGTCTAGCTAGCTGTCTGGATTTACCCTGCAGAGATCGGAGGACCAGGTAACCATAGTCCTCAGATTGGACAGATAGTCTAGCTAGCTGTCTGGATTTACCCTGCAGAGATCTGAGGACCAGGTAACCATAGTCCTCAGATTGGACAGATAGTCTAGCTAGCTGTCTGGATTTACCCTGCAGAGATCTGAGGACCAGGTAACCATAGTCCTCAGATTGGACAGGTAGTCTAGCTAGCTGTCTGGATTTACCCTGCAGAGATCTGAGGACCAGGTAACCATAGTCCTCAGATTGGACAGATAGTCTAGCTAGCTGTCTGGATTTACCCTGCAGAGATCTGAGGACCAGGTAACCATAGTCCTCAGATTGGACAGATAGTCTAGCTAGCTGTCTGGATTCACCCTGCAGAGATCTGAGGACCATGTAACCATAGTCCTCAGATTAGAGATCTGAGGACCAGGTAACCATAGTCCTCTAGTCTAGATCTGAGGACCAGGCTGTCTGGATTCACCCTGCAGAGATCTGAGGACCAGGTAACCATAGTCCTCAGATTAGGCAGATAGTCTAGCTAGCTGTCTGGATTCACCCTGCAGAGATCTGAGGACCAGGTAACCATAGTCCTCATAAATCCACCAGATGTTAGAAGGCCAACACAAAGAAAGCAGAAGGTGACATCTGACTAAGTTTGATTTTTCTGTGAATGGTAATATTTGTACTTTTTAGTCTTCAGCCATGGAGGCCCTTACTGCTCATGCTAACAATGCATTTCTGCTTAAATTTATTTCCAACAAACCAGAGACTTAAGTCATATTATTTATATCTAGAAAGAAATGAAACGTTACTTTCTGAATGTTTCATGGGAGTCACGTTCTAAAGTACACAGACCTACGCACAACCCTATTGGAAGGAGCTGCGTTGCCAAATTGTGTGTGAATACAGCCGAAGTGCACGCTTCATCCATGGACTGTATTATCTTTACCCCTAAATTACCCATGTCAAGCAAGCTGTTAGTTATTCATAATCCAGCTAAATTATTCCAGCACCATTTGGACTCTTCATTGTCATGAAGATTTACAAATTTCATTGTTTATAAATAACCATTCCTCTCCATTATAGACAGAATACCAGCTGATCTGAGTGGGGGGCAATGTCTACATTGCCCATTATCAGCAACCATTCCTCCAATGTTCCAGATACACATTCTGTTCACTGATCTGATATCATTTTAAAAAAACTAACTGAGAAAACATTAGAGAACCCTTTGCAATCATGTAAGCACATAATGTAATCTGAAAACTGCTTCCATGGTTAAAAAACAATGCAACTGATCTCAGCTGGTGTTCTGTCTATAATGGAGTACAATGGAATTTTCTAAGTGACCCAAAACTTTTGACCGGTTGTGTGTGTGTGTGTGTGTGTGTGTATATATATATATATATATATATTAGGGGTGTGACGAGACGCTTACTCCACGAGACGAGACACATCACGAGATTGGGTTCACGAGAACGAGACGAGACGAGATTTTTAAATTTTTTTTAAAGAAATCCTCGATGAAATATATGAATGGAAAATAGTTTTTTTATTCAACTGAAAAATCACAAAATGCAAAACAATTTAGGTGCATTTTGAATTATTACTATTAATGATGAATGTTATTTAACTTTTTTTTTTTACTATTTTAATGAATTATATGCAGTAAAGGACGTGCAGACACTGCAAAATGTTTTGTATAAACTCTACCAACTGGCTTCTGCCCTGACATCACATCGCCTCACGAGACAACTTTTCACCTCGACGAGAAATCTCGTCACGTTTTAATCTCGCGAGATCTCGTAAAACGAGATCTCGTCACACCCTTAATATATATATATATATATATATATATATAAGTATATACTTGGTAGTTAAATGCTATGCTTATGTTGTACCTTTATCCAGCTTTGTTGTCCCTGAATGTCTATTTCTGTGTACCAGGACTCAAATTCCTTGCATGTGTACTCAAAGTTGGCCAAGCTGATTCTGAACGAGTCTAGCTTATCATAAAGACTGGCTCTGTGTTAAGTTCAAAAATACACCTCCCTACACCTCTAAAGCTCACTCACGTAAATTCAGAAAGAAAACAAATAGGACTATTTCCCAAAATGTTGAGCTATTTGTTTAATACAGAAAGAAAAGGCTGCATTAAAGCCACAAGGCACATTTATGAAAACTAATTTGAAACAGAGAAGGGGATGAGGGCCTTGTTGAAAGCTGGAAAATAGAGCCAACACAAATGTGGTGCATGTAAATAAAATGGGTCCGCATGGCTCAGACATTGAAGCTCACTTGCATTCATACCTCATGTTATGTTTAAGACATTTCTGGCCTCTTTGACATTTAATTACATCTCAGTTATAGCTGACGCATTTATCCAAAGTGACTTACAATAAATGCATTCAATCATGTTGGTACCACCCCATAAGTGCAAGAATCATGCAACTACATTAACTTATTCAAATATGCTGATCAATTCAAGTGCTACAGAAGAACAAGCAAGAACATTTCTTTTTTTATGCATAAAAAGCAGCAACTAAAAAGCCACAGAACACACTGATGAGGATCTCTGTTTAGGTTCTGCAGAATATCAGTGCTGCTAAACCATTTCCCCAAACTTTAGTTTTGTTTTCCAGTTCTGCATCCCATAAGTACCCTGTGGATGTAAGATGTATTTCAGCTAATAAAGTAGTTTGACATATTGGCCAATGATTTTGGACGTTTAATTATTTCTTGTTGTGAGGAGGAAGTTTTTGGTTTTTAGGATCAACATTATTTCATCCACATACTGTACAGATTGATCTTGTGATGTGTGTTCATATTCCTTTTATGTAGATGTTCTGACGAATGGCTGCTGCTTAGAGTTTGATTTAAAAAAAATTTAATAAAAATAAATTGATGAATAGAGACATAGTTAAATGCCCAAGTTAGCCAAACTTATTTGGAAGAGAAGATACAGTTGCATTGTAAAATAATGAAGTATGTCTTCACAACGAAGTGTGCAGAAATGGGGACTCACCGCCCGCTTAAGTCCCTCTCTCTCTCTCTCTCTCTCTCTCTCTCTCTCTCTCTCTCTCTCTCTCTCTCTCTTGTTCCGTGTGCCTAATCGCGTGTCTCGCTGTGAGAAGTCAAGAGGGCCAAAATCACCTATATGTTTTATTTTTGAAATGTGCATTATTTTGGCAAAGTATTCTGCTTCCTGTATGGTTTTACAATCCTGGCTTTTATTTATTTATTTTATATATTTTATTAATTCAGGACAATGCACATTGATGAACATGCACAACAGTACACGTAAATGTGCCAGATTGTAGCCCGAGGGCTGATTTCCATCTGCAGTCCATTAGGCAGGTTGGAGTTACAGTAAAAAACAGACATAGGATAGTAGCATTTAGTAGATAAAAACAAGAAGAAACAAAAAGAAAAGAAGAAAAAACAGGACAATTCATTAATAAAAATATAAAAATAAAATAAATAATGGAAACACAAGTTTTTTATTTTTTTTATTTAACCTTTATTTAACCAGGAAAATCCCATTGATATTACTAATCTCTTTTTCAAGGGAGTCCTGCCCAAGACAGCGGCACAGATCACAGCAATTACGAACATTACAGACAAATTTCATAACAATTTCATGAGACTATTTAAAACATTTGCAAACCATAGATTTCATTTCCAAACCTTTGAGCAAGAGTTTAAACTGGCCAATTGTAACCACTTCCTTTAATTTCCAGAACGTTTGTAAATTGTTCCATTGTTATGGGGGCAGAATAGTGAAATGCCATCGTACCAACTTCTGTGCGGACACTTGGTACAGATAGTAGCAGTAAGTAAGTTAGCGGTGATCATGTTTGGTTAGACACATACACTCGCGTATCACGTTAAAAATGGAGGAGACGCCAAAACTACCGCTGCCGCGATCGGGCCTACGCGGCCGGTACGCGCCTGGTGTGTTTCATTTCATATATTTATTATACAGGAAAGTTTGAAAAAGTAACATTTCATTACATTATAAAAAACGGGCCTGACTCAGTTTAAAAACTGTGAATCTTGAGAGCTCGATGGTATAGTCGTGCTATTGGTTCAGTGTTTACGCTGCTAAATGCGACGCTTACGCCGCGGTGTGTTTTGGCTTCTAGGCCTCATTTTATTCTGGGTTTAGATAATCTCGATAGAAGTATTTAACTTATTGCTTTTTCTACAACATGTCTGATCCTCTGACTTGTTGTGTTTCTTGCTCTGCTTTAATTGTTTTCTAGTGATGTTGTCATGTTCCCAGATGTTAGTAGCAGTTTATCAGTAAAATTATTTCCACCTTCCTTACGCCCTACAACCCAGTTTTTTCTTTGTCTTGGACTTGAGTAATCATAGAGGAAGCACCATTGAAAATCATGATTACTTAAATCACATTGAGTATACAAAATGCTTGTATAGCTGTAGGACTTATTTATAAATCTATATTCAGTACTATGCTTGCAATTCATGTTGAGAGAAAATATGAATGTGATGAAGATGATGGATAATAGTATGGTGGGAGGTGGTCTGCAAATATTTAGTCAGGGCAAATAAAGTCTGGGACAGATGGAAGATAGACATATTCTTACATTTGAGCAGCCGGTTCAAAGGCTCTGCAGCTGACACCTTCAGGCTACAGCAGTGCACTCAGCTACTGTTTCCACACGCGCACACACAGAAGATGTTGACAGACAGAGGGGCGTGAAGTCCTACGTGCCTGCTTGACATGCGCACACACACACACACACACACACACACAGACACACACACACACACACACACACACACACACACACACACACACACACACACACACACACACACACACAGTGGTCTGGCCGGTTTGTGAATGGAGTTCAAGTTCACAGTTGGGGGAGGGTAAGTTGTTAAGATGGTATGTGCCAGCAGCTATCATCCTTCTCTCCCTGACAATCTGGCTTCAGGGAGTCAGCCGAGGGACGGCCGGGGTAGTGGGTGGAGGGTTAGGGAAGGTGGGGGGGTCCGGCACCAGCAGGACAGGCTCCATTCTGAAGGCTGTTGAATTTTCCACTCACTCTGTCAATTACAGGCTGAGGAAGTCTTTCCACACATATTGATAGAGTGACAGTTTTTGCTGGCTTACTGCATCCAAAATTACATTCATGAAGTCAGCGCCTAAAGGAACAGTCCAACATGTTGGGAAATAAAAACTGTTGCCTTCCGACACAGAGTCTTAGGAGAAGATTGGTTGACTAGATCGGCAAATAAAATAAAGTATATATAATGTATTTTAATTTATTTGTTGAATATCTGAAATATATAATATAATATAATATAGTAGAAAACGTCTTGGATCTTTGAGTATCAAGACAATTTACAGATATAGTCGGTCTAGATCACATTAATTCACAAGGACCCAACAATTCTAGTAATTCCCCCAAGAACAAGCATTTAGTGCCACAGTGGCGAGGAAAAACTCCTTTTAGGGAGAAACCTTGGGCCAGACCCAGGCTCTTGGTAGGCGGTGGCAATAACAGTCACAGTAAAAGATAATGTAACAGTGACTAGAAATAATATGTGTAGTACTTCATGGCATAGCAGGGCACAGCAGAGCATAGCAGGACGTAGCAGGGCACTGCAGGGCATAGCAGGACGTAGCAGGGCACTGCAGGCATAGCAGGACGTAGCAGGGCACTGCAGGGCATAGCAGGACGTAGCAGGGCACTGCAGGGCATAGCAGGACGTAGCAGGGCACAGCAGAGCATTGCAGGACGTAGCAGGGCACTGCAGGGCATAGCAGGACGTAGCAGGGCACAGCAGAGCATAGCAGGGCATAGCAGGGCATTGCAGGGCATAGCAGGACGTAGCAGGGCACTGCAGGGCATAGCAGGACGTAGCAGAGCATTGCAGGACGTAACAGGGCACTGCAGGGCATAGCAGGACGTAGCAGGGCACAGCAGAGCATTGCAGGGCACTGCAGGGCATAGCAGGACATAACAGGGCACTGCAGGGCATAGCAGGACGTAGCAGGGCACAGCAGAGCATTGCAGGACGTAACAGGGCATAGCAGGACGTAGCAGGGCACTGCAGGGCATAGCAGGACGTAGCAGGGCACTGCAGGGCATAGCAGGACGTAGCAGGGCACTGCAGGGCATAGCAGGACGTAGCAGGGCACAGCCGAGCATTGCAGGACGTAGCAGGGCACTGCAGGGCATAGCAGGACGTAGCAGGGCACTGCAGGGCATAGCAGGACGTAGCAGGGCACTGCAGGGCATAGCAGGACGTAGCAGGGCACTGCAGGGCATAGCAGGACGTAGCAGGGCACAGCAGGGCATAGCAGGACGTAACAGGGCACAGCAGAGCATTGCAGGACATAACAGGGCACTGCAGGGCACTGCAGGGCATAGCAGGACGTAGCAGGGCACAGTAGGGCATAGCAGGACGTAGCAGGGCACAGCAGGGCATAGCAGGACGTAGCAGGGCATAGCAGGACGTAGCAGGACGTAGCAGGGCACAGCCGAGCATAGCAGGACGTAGCAGGGCACAGCAGGGCATAGCAGGACGTAGCAGGGCACAGCAGGATTAGCAGGACGTAGCAGGGCACAGCAGGGCATAGCAGGACGTAGCAGGGCACAGCAGATCATTGCAGGGCACAGCAGGACGTAGCAGGGCACTGCAGGGCATAGCAGGACGTAGCAGGGCACTGCAGGGCATAGCAGGACGTATCAGGGCACAGCAGATCATTGCAGGGCACAGCAGGACGTAGCAGGACGTAGCAGGGCACAGCAGAGCATTGCAGGACGGAGCAGGGCACAGCAGGGCATAGCAGGACGTAGCAGGGCACTGCAGGGCATAGCAGGACGTAGCAGGGCACTGCAGGGCATAGCAGGACGTAGCAGGACGTAGCAGGGCACAGTAGGGCATAGCAGGACGTAGCAGGGCACAGCAGGGCATAGCAGGACGTAGCAGGACGTATCAGGGCACAGCAGAGCATTGCAGGACGTAGCAGGGCACTGCAGGGCATAGCAGGACGTAGCAGGGCACTGCAGGGCATAGCAGGACGTAGCAGGGCACAGCAGAGCATTGCAGGACGTAACAGGGCACAGCAGAGCATTGCAGGACGTAGCAGGGCACTGCAGGGCATAGCAGGACGTAGCAGGGCACAGCAGAGCATTGCAGGACGTAGCAGGGTTTAACGGCATAGTTCAGCTCATGAAAAATGGGGGCAGAAGGGTTTGCGTTTATAATTTTGGTCGGTGTATTAAACTTTGGACAGCACCGGGTTCGCGGTTTCCCTCTGATTCCAGTCTTTATGCTAAGCTAGGCTAATAATGTCCTGACTGCAGCTTCACGCTTGATTCATAGGCATGTAGGTGATCGATCTTCAAAATGTGGAACTATACCTAAAACTCAGGGCCCCCCCCCCTTTAGATTTTAATCTGGCCCGAATATCAATTTAGATTTACAATACATTTTGGCCCACCTAGTTTTTGTATCCTTTTCAATGTTTTGTCTCTTTTCTAAGTTTTTTGTCACTTTTGGCGATGCATTAGGTCCTTTTTTCAGTTTTTGGTACCTTTTTTCTGAGTTTTTTTTTTCAATGTTTTCATTGCTTTTTTCTTTGACCGCTAAGTTACTTTTTTGGGGCTTTAGAAAGCTATACAATAACAGCAAAAGATGCTGGACTTTTTGATGAAATAAATGCATGTGAATAAACTAGAGATGTCTGGCCCTTGATGTGATTCTTATTTTCCCGTGTGGACCTTAGTGAAATTGAGTTTGACGCCCCTGCTTTAAAGGATAGTCGGGGAACAAAAGTCATCCACACATTTCATGAAAATTGTAACATGATTTGGCTGCTCTGCTCTGCAGGACATACACTGATTCCTATTGGTGTCTATTCTTAGGTAGGTATACAGAAACTTCCCTAACCTGTGTTACTACATTATCTGGGTCACATGACTGATGTAACCAAACGATGTATCCTGGGATTCATTCAAAACATGAATTTTTTGCACAAGTAATTAAATTTTTTTTTTTTTTTTTTTATTTGACTGAAAGAGAAAATTATATGTACAGTAAAATTTGGAATTGCGCTCCTTTAACTCAAGAAACTGTAATATATGTCAAACTGAGGTGGTTTTCACTGGACGTTTCTGTTTTCATCAGCGTTAACAATAGAAATAGTTAGCACCTTGAAGATTAAAGCCATTGTTCTGAACTAACTATCATGATATATGTTAAATATTTAATAAAATACTAAATATTCCATGCAGAGATCAAAGTTTCATTTTATGCAAGGGAAGCTATACGATAACGCTTCCCTCAGCAGAAGTTATAGCAACTCGGTAGTGAATTAATGTCTAAATGTGTGTGCGTGAGGGTGTGCGTGCATGCGTGGGTTTTTAGGAGAATATGAAGGGAAATGGCATGACTGCTTTTATATGAACTCAAACAGTGTGAATTCCCCAGACATAACACGCTTCAGTCCAAATACAACCATGCATGCTGTCTCACAAACTGTGTGTGTGTGTGTGTGTGTGTGTGTGTGTGTGTGTGTGTGTGTGTGTGTGTGTGTGTGTGTGTGTGTGTGTGTGTGTGTGTGTGTGTGTGTGTGTGTGTGTGTGCGCGCAAAAGCAATGAGGAATGTTAACAGCATCCAGATGTGGGTAGGCGGTATTTAATGGTGACTCACTGGAATTTTACCTGTGCCCGCGCACCACGACCTCCACCCTCGGCATGCACGTAGATCGCCTCTCTTTTAACATAACTCAATTGTACGGGGAAAGATATGTACCAATCAGCATTTAGAACATAATGGGGAATTCAAAATGATGCATATTTGTGGAGAGTCTAATCAAAGCGTTAAATTAAATTCCGGTCTGAACTACTTCCAGGTATTATTTGTGAAGCTGAGGTGATCCAGGGGTTACACTGAACCCTGCGGCCTCACGGCAAACAGCTACACCTGCTGAGCAGGTGTTCACATTACAAGTGCATAAACGTCAGTTTATGTTTCACAACACTTTTTTTTAAGTGGCTATTAATCATAAAGTGCGAAGACGAATGGGATCCGACACAAATGAAATATAATATATGTCATGTATTTGTCATAAAGTTGGAATCAGTTTTAAGGCAAAACCTTGTTTTGTTTTTAACTTGTGAAATGCTTACATGTGAAGCATTTGAAGATACAATATTCACATAGTATACTACAGCCAATGACTCATGGCTGCGCTAAAGATTCACTTAAGATGCAGTTGAGTTTGAATGTTGTTGCTTATGTACCAGAAATATTTCACAAGAGTGGCTTTAAGATAGAAATGTGATTCAGGTCTGTATTCAGGTCATCCACAACTAACAAAAACATATTCAGCTTAGTGTCTCCAGGATTAATGTTTTTCATCCAATACCAATTTCTCTGTGCCACTGCAGGAAGCACCTTTATGTGGTGTAGCGGGTGGAATGCTTGGTGTGAAGACCAGGTGACGGATGGATGTTTTTAGTGCATATGACTCGTTTCGTGTACTGTCACAATCCTACAGTTGATGTGTTTTTTTAAACCGTAACCACAGACTACCCCCAACCTCATCCATAGTTTATTTGTCAATCATAGTCTATCATAGTTGTCATTTGCAGATATTGTAGAAAGGAAGAATGTGGATTGTAATCAGAGGTTTATATTCCAATAGGTCAATAAGTCCAATATCTATATTCTGGTAATAGGATTGGTAATCGACCCCTATCATCCTAATCCTGTGAGAAGCCATATTGTCCACTGACAACCATCTATTTCAAAGCAAAAATGGACTTATTGAAGGTCCCATGACATGAAAAATTCACTTTATGAGGGTTTTTAATATAAATATGAGATAGGTGTAAACCAAGCCCTGGGTATCCTGCCCTGCCGATCTGGAATCTTCACCTTATGAGGTCATAAGGGGCAAGGTTTACCTCCCCTTTCTTTGCTTTTGCACCAAGGCTGAATTTTGGGAAATAGACTTCAGATATGGTATTAGGGGACCGCTAAGGTCTATATAAAAGCATCCAACCATGTCATGGGACCTTTAAGAAACTATTTGCATTGTTTGTTTGCTTTACAAATGGCACCGAAAATGTAGAGAATTGATGGAAATGAGAGCGGTGGACAAGAAAGACTGCAACCTCTGCAGAGAGTAAGAGGTGATCCAACCCAAATTCCACTTTGACACATACTTCATCAAACTGACTGACTCTACCACTGTATGCAAAAACACTGAACACGATCACACACTGATAGCGTGTGTTACCAGCGCTGACTCACAGCAGTTTGATGTTCTCTTCCATCCAAATTCAATTTAACTTTCTGTGGGAGATTTTGTGGTCCTACTCTCCATCTGTGTCTCAAAGGGAAAATACCCCCTCCGAGGAATAATGTTAACGTGATGGTAATGGAGAGTTCTGTCAAGAGTCTGAACACGCAAATATCTCTCACAAAGCTCCAAACAAAGGCTCTTTCTTCAAGGCCTCAGGAAGTGACTGGAGCTGCAGTGACAGTACCCAGGTTGAATTTATGACAATATAAGGGTTATTTTGTGTGGCTGGTGCTGATGCAATTAACCCTTGTGTTGTCTTCCTGTTAACCATGAACTTGTCCTTCCTGGTCAAAATTGAAAATGTAATATTTGTTGTGATTTTCTGATGTTTTTGTCCCAGCTTATGGCGCTTTTAAAAAAAACTGAGCTGGTTTAATAACAGGTTTTACACTTATTCTTGGAATTCATGGTCAACAAACCTCATTTATATGAAATTATACATTTGTTTTTAGTTTAAAAAAAGGGAGAAATTATGAATTATTTTGACTAGTAGGATCCCAGATGGCTATATGTCAAAGTTTAGTGTGGATACTGTTTTGAAACCATGAAAAAAAAAAAGAATTCAAATGCTATAAGATTAAATAAAACACCCCAAATAATTCAGTGAAAGTAATGATAAATGTAACCTGAGGAATGTTATATGGAATCATCCATGTTATTTTTGGGCAATTTGGTTGAACGAAATCCATATTTCTGATATAAAACACTTTGAAACGGGTCACTTTGACCCGAGGACAACACAAGGGTTAAAAGAGCTAATTGAAATACCTGAAACATAATCAGAGTCATCTTTATTGGATGAGTATGAATGCACATGCAAGGAATTTCACTCCGGTTTTTGCATTGCGGGGGATTTCCCCTCAAAGTGGTCAATGCTACTTCACTTCAATAGACCATATATTATAAAATAAAAGTATTTTAAACTAAGTAAAATGCGATAAAGTGAACTCATAGTGCCGCAGAACAATAAAATCAGAGCAGCAGTTGCTGGTTGTGTTTAGCCGCTACAGACACCGCTAGATGACGGTGCTTTCAGGGGCCATGTAGTAGAGGTCAGCCAGAAAAATGGCTAGTCAAGTTTAGGAAAAGATCGTGGTTTGGATTTTAACACTCCCGAGGAAGGAGCGAGCGTTTCCCGGGAGAAAGTATTTTGTTGTCGCTGCGAAGTGAACTCCCCTCATTGGTTTGAAAGCTCTGTGTTTTGGCATGGCAGGCTGAGCGGCTCTATATTTGGTAGTGAAAGCGGGATTTAATTCTGGCACGTTTATGTTGGTTGTGCATGATCAAAACAACAAATCGCACCCTGCTCTTGATATACTTGCACAGAAATAGACATTACAGCTAAGAACCATGGATTTATAATAAAACCTGGATACATCGTTGAAGTTGGAGCTTGGTTTATTCCTATGAGTGTTGCTCAGTGGCGCATAAAGCCAAAAAAAGTTTAACTTCCACATATAAAACTAGCCGATTGATCGGCGGCTGCTTACAGTTAAGCGCTCCGCTAACTTGACTGGGAAATAAATGATTTAATCATGCGACTTTTCTAGACTTTCTAAATGTAATCTGACCAAATGGATCAAAATATGTTATTTTGCTGGGTTGTGATGCTCAACATATATATTTAGGGGTTCACAGTTCACTTTTACCATGTTACTCCATGGGGGGGAAAAAGTATTTTTGAATCCCGTGGCATGATACTATGACAGACATAGAAGTTGTAATTTCACTGTATGGCTGCTATGTCAAATGGGCTTCACATCTTGAGGCCTGCTAAGAACAAGGACAACAAGGTAGGGAATAGACAGTAAAACATACCTGGACTCACCTAGCTGCAACGCTAACAGACTAGCGCAAACTTTTAGCGAACTTTCCATCTCTCCTTCCTCTTCATTATTAGCATGAATGCACCAAATTGTCATAGTCTGTGCCCACAAACACATAGTTTAGTCAATCATGTTTTCTTTAATTTTTAAGACAATGAGCAGACTATTCACAAATTAAATATAATACATATTCCTGGTGCGTTGGTAACTGCGACTATAGAGGACAACCAAATCATTTCCATGGGGGGTCATCATTTTGTTCATTTATACTCCAGACAATTTTGAGTGATGTGACGAAAACCGTATCTATGTTTTTCTCAAATCAACATGTCACTCAGAAGGAAGACTGATCTTGATTTATGTCATATTTCTTTTGTAGTGGTTCCATTTGTAATTTTAGGAGAGCTATGTGCAAGTGGAAGCATTGTGAAGCAATGTTTGCCTGTTGTGGCTTATAGTTTCTCAGCTGGCTGTCAGTGAATGTTTAGTCAAACAGCGCTCATAAATTCTGAGCAGAAACAGTTCCCCAAGCTTATGTCCCATATGAGTACAACTCCGATTGGAAACACATTTTTGGCACCATCGACTCACCAACGGAAGGGGGGAGCAAGAGGGAGGAGGGTGGTGCTGGAGAAAAGATCATGGAGTGTCATAAATGAAAAGGGTTCATCCTCTGGGAAGTTTGAATGGGCTAGGTGAATTCCATGGCAATCTGCTCATTAGATTTTTTTGTATAAGTGGAAATGTTGGCCTGATGGTGATGCTAGAAGAAAGACTGAAGAGGACCATAGTTGACCAGACTTTTTCTTTGGATAAGGCAGACTCACTGGCACAGATTAGCTTTACCATCACAAAACCCTGGTCAGAGAAGATGTTGTAACATGGAACAGAATCAAAAGTAAGTACGTTTGTGCAGAGGTTTTGCATGGAGTTCAACTTTGGGGAATTTTGACATTGTGAATTAATCGCGTTACCTCTTGATGGTGCTGATCTTTTAGGTAAGGGAGACCTTGAAAGTTCAAAATAGGGCTGGACAATGTCCAATGTCGGACAAAGGGGCGGCTGTGGCTCAGTGGTAGAGCGGTTGCCTGCCAATTGGAAGGTTGGTGGTTCAATGCAGTCCCATGTCGAAGTGTGTATTGTGTGCATGTTTATCTGATGAGCAGATGGCACCTTGTACGGCAGCCTGTACGGCCACAGTGTATGAATGTGTGAATGGTGAATGTTTCCTGTATGATGTAAAAGCGCTTTGAGTAGTCATTAAGACTAGAAAAGCGCTATATAAATACAGCACATTTACATTTACATTTACAATATGGACCAAAAATCATATCTCTGGGGGGTTTTATCAGCTGAATTACAATAAAGGATATATAGCCTTCTACAAAGTGGGCTAAATGTCATGTCACTTTTATTTAACCCTTGTGTTGTCTTCACTTTCGGGACCCTCTCGTATCCCTCGGGTCAAATTGACCTGTGACTTATTTGGGGTTTTAAGAACAATTCTGAAATAAAATTTTACTTCTAATCTATTAACAAATATTATCTTTATCTCAATTTCAAACAATTGAGATAGCATGCTATATGTTTAGGGAATGCAATCAGTCTCTACTATAACACAATTAAAAATGGAAGTGTGATTTGTTTTTTGTCATAAGGTTAAAAGTTAAAAGTAAGTTAAAAGTCCACTATGGAAAAAAACATAAGCGGTCATATCTAGAATAATTTTCTGAATTGAGTCAGGAATACATGTTTATCACAGGAAATAAGGGTAAGGCCATTGATTTTCAGGTAGAAAAAATGTGACTTGACCATTTTTCTTCTTGTTAAAATTTGAAATGGGTCAATTTGACCCGAATACCACACAAGGGTTAAACAGACTATGATCAAAATACAATGCAAAGACACATGATTATGTTAAATGAAAACAGGCCTTTTGTGAGAATGCTCCTTCAGCTGTCTTCAATCAAAGTCTGCAAAGTTTTCTTTAAAAACAACTCTGGTAAAACCTGAGGCTTTGACTTATACCTGGAACAATCATTCCTATCCCATAAAGTTCTTATGAAATACAAATGTTGTTCACTGCTCCAGTAAACAGGACGAATCTTAGATATTTCTAGTCCGCTCCACAGAACTACTTAGTAAGTGGCCTACAGTGCATGGCTGTATATTTTAATGGAGACCCTGCAGCCAATCAGTGAGCTCAATCCCCCAATCATTGAGTATTCCCCCAGACATGGTATGAATCGATATGAACAGTTATGTCGATATACCGCCCGGCCCTAGTTCAAAGTTCAAAGCCGTCATATGAGCTTCATTGGCTAATTTGATATATAACTTTGATCTGTCAAAGCATAAAGTGCTCCCCTGAAGGTATTTGTTATGGTTTGGTGACAAATACTGTGTGTTCCCTTCAATTAACTGTGTTAACCAAGCCATGTCCCTAAGGTTTGAGCTACTGCCGCTCGCAAGAATGCATTCCTGATGAATTACTTTGGTACAGGAATGACATTTCCATTGTTTACTTGGCAATCATAGCAATAAAAGATAAACTGATTGCTTCTGGGATAACATTCCAGAGTTGTTTCCAGCTGTAGTAGTGTCATAGTTTTCTTAACAGCTGTGCAATGTTTTGGCATCTAACAAAACCCTTCTTAACCTCAAATTGGGCTTCATGGATCCTATGTCATTGTCCAGTATCTGAAACAATGCGCCCACACCAACGCAGCTTCTTACACAGGACTGTTTTCTGTCTGAACCAAGGGGGTCAGCCTATCCTGTCTAAGCATAGCTCCCATGGCGCCATTTTAATGCTACGACGCTATCACCTGCCGTTAGCATCCCATTGACTGCCATTCATTTTGACGTCACTTTGACAGTGAATAACTTTACATCTGAAGCGTTTAAAGACTCTATTTGTCCGTTGTTTATTTCTAAAGAAACCCAACAGTGTATAAAAGGCTCCGTTACCTTGTAGCTCACGTTATGGCTCCGTAGCAGACGTTTTTGTAAAAATAGGCTAACGATTGCGTCCACGCGACTTGCTGTTGCATAGTCGACAAATCACCGTATTGTCAGGAGAAGCTCGCAGACAGTTTGGACTTACATTAACTGTTTAGCTTTAATTACTAATGTTATCTAGCCTTTTAGTTAGCAATAACATACAAGCCTTACATACAGTATACCTACGCTCTCCGTCTCTGCTAATTGGGAATGATTGAGATTTCTCTTGCACAGCTACCAGAAGACTTACAACTTTCAGACAGGTTGCTCACATCTACGTCATAAAGTTCAGTTGGAGGCTGCGCAGTAGCTATCAGCCATCACAGGAAAAGTACTTCTAATATCCTTTCCTGGTCTTTGTCCAAAGCAACGGGATTTGTTGGTCCATTTCTTTAACTGTCTCTGGTCTGAATACTCATGGAGCTGTTTTGCAAGGAAGAATGGGCAAGAATGTCAGTCTCTCGATGTGCAAAACTGATAGAGACATACCCCAAGCGACTTGCAGCTGTAATCGCAGCAAAAGGTGGCTCTACAAAGTATTAACGCAAGGGGGCCGAATAATTTTGCACGCACCACTTTTCAGTTTTTTATTTGCTAAAAAAGTTTAAAATATCCAATAGATTTCGTTCCACTTCACAATTGTGTCCCACTTGTTGGTGATTCTTCACAAAAAATAAAAATTTTATATCTTTATGTTTGAAGCCTGAAATGTGTCAAAAGGTTGAAAAGTTCAAGGGGGCCGAATACTTTCGCAAGGCACTGTACCTTTTCTGATAGTACATGCTCACCTAGTATGCTCCTTTTCTTTATCTATCTCTCCCAAAAAAAAACAATCTTATGGCACTTGGGTCAGGTGGAACAGAGAACGTGTGGCTACCACCGAGAGTTGAGGCATTTATTCTCTACTGGTTCTCCTTGGTCGACTGTGGCTTGGATTGAACATGATTTGTAGGTCACTTGGACAAAAGTGGCTGCCAAATAATTAAGTGTAGTTGCAACATGACATGAATGCGTCATTAGTTCCCAAACCAGACACCAAACATCTCCCCTACTATGCTAGAATAAAAACTAACTATAAACCAGCCAGCAGTGTTGGGGAGTAATGGAATACATATACCGGCGTTGCATATTATACTAATTATGAGTAACTATATTCTGTTACAGTTACAACTTAAATAAGTGGTATTTAGAATAAAGTTACATTGTTGAAATCAATGGAACATGACGGTACTTCTGTTTTACGAGTTTATTCACTATCTAAGTAAATTAAGGAAACTCCAAGCATTTCCCAGAATCCAATTGACAATGAAATGAGCTTTTCGCGTGATCACTGATAGAGGTAGAGAGCCGGAACCAGGGAAGGAATGCGTTTCTATCTTGGAAATTCAATCAGCATTTCACCTTAAAGACAGAACAGGGAGAACAAAGTATAACTGTGCAATGCAACTTCAGCAACCGACCTGCTTTCAGCCTCCAGATTACTCCACCTCCAACCTGAAGCATCCTAAAGTAAGTTATTTTTTTAATTAGCAGAGGGTAGTCGTCCGCTATTCGTCATCTTGCTATTTCATAGTGGTATCAGGTAGCTACCTGCTTAGTTTAGGGTGACCAGACATCCCCGGTTTGCGGGGACAGTCCCCGATTTTGGTGACCTGTCCCCGGAAATGTCCCCGGTTTTCACTGTGACTGACAGACCCGAAATTGGAATGAAAGAAAGAAAACTCTGACCAAACGGAGCCGATCGAGCAGCGCTGCTCAGAGCTCAGAGATGTTTTAGAAAGCCGGATTTTACCATGCTAAAATCACTGATTATTTACATGGAGTCTGGTGGAGATATGCTGCTCTATACACGCTAAAATCACTGATTATTTACATGGAGTCTGGTGGAGATATGCTGTTCTATACACGCTAAAATCACTGATTATTTACATGGAGTCTGGTGGAGATATGCTGCTCTATACACGCTAAAATCACTGATTATTTACATGGAGTCTGGTGGAGATATGCTGCTCTATACACGCTAAAATCACTGATTATTTACATGGAGTCTGGTGGAGATATGCTGCTCTATACACGCTAAAATCATTGATTATTTACATGGAGTCTGGTGGACTTTTATGTTTTAAAAAAGGATCTTAATCTTTAACAGAAAAGTCAGCCTCCTTAGAAATCCTTTCCATAATGTTATCAGACACTTAGACTTTGTTCCTATGTGCTGATTCACTAGCCCCAGAGCCGTTGAAAGACTGACTAGCCTCGTTCAACATGCTAGCTAACGTTAGCTAAATTTAGCATGTAGTAGCAAGACTGCGATTAGTTAGATTTGTGTAGTAGGCTATGCAGTTCGGAACTACAAATACAAAAATCTATCTGCTTGTTCATGTACACATTCAGCCAGTTGGAACAGATGAACACATCAGAATAGTTTAGTAAGCAGGATTTGATGGCTGCATTCATTCACTTATAAAATGCAATTCAATGTGGAAATAATCCAAGTATTCAGTATATGTTACTCAGATTGAGTAATATGTTACAAATTACATTTTTGGGCATGTATTCTGTAACGGTATACGTTTTGAAAGTACCCTTCCCAACACTGCAAGCCAGCACATTAATGTTAAAATCCATTATAATCCCAAAACTCTGCAAAAATGTTTTAGAAATCAAACAAGAGCGGGCAAAAATGTATACACATAAAGAAATTTCTTTCTAAAATTCCTGTTGCGTAAGCAGCCAAGCTGAGGAATGTTTCTACTGGAAGGTTGCAGTGCCAACTATTTTGATGAAAGATATAGAGCCATAATCTAAGTGACCCCTGAGGGCATGGGTTGCCGCTGAAGACAGAGGGAGAACCTCTTTTTTTATGGTCTCAGTCACCAGATTTATACCTTGCAGTCTGGGGAGGATTGCTTGAAGACCCACATCTGCAGACCCCCTGGCGATCCCCCTTCCCCGACTCCTTCAATTGTGCAATGAGAGGGGAATTCCCTCGTTGTTAAACAGCAGCAAACAGGTCATCACTTCCAGCCAGCCTTGATTTGGTATAAGTGAGGGTGGAGCGAGGGAGTGAGGGAGTACTGGGGCTGCAGGAGAGATATAGAAGAATCTGTTTTTTGTCCAAATGCCAAACTGCTGAACAGGTCAACAGGATTCCAAAAAACACACGTCTGACAGTAAACATTGCCCACACTGCTACTCAAAATGCAGCATTATGTAAATCCTCAGTGAATGCCTTCACACTGCATTCATGTAGCTATTTTAAACAAGGTTAATCTACTGGTAGAGGGATTTAATGAGGATATTAATCTGTCGGCATAGGCCTACACATGTACAACCATAATTCTGTTGTTGGGAGCCTGTTTTATCACTTGCTATTGAATAGTCAGTGGGGTTCCTTAATACTGTTTAGGATGATGAAATCCTATAGCTCCTATTGAATTTGTTAGGTGAGTCAGGATGCTGTTTATGGTAATTAATAGTGGAGATAATAAACAATAATGAAAGAATACAGCTGTAAGAAATCCCACCACACACATTTAATACCTTTTTTTGTTAAAGCTTTTTAACTTTTAAGCATTGCAATGCTAAATAATTCCTAATTTCTGCTTTTCTAACTCAAACATTAGGTATAATTTACTCATAAAAGAGGTTTATTGACAATTAATTCCAAAAATAGCTGTAAAACTAAAGTTAATAGTGTGGAAAACGTCAAAAAAGTGGCAAACATTGAAAAAAAAGCATTAAAAGCATTGAAAAAAAGAACAAAAACAGACTAAAATCTTACAAGCGTTGATTAAAATCTTCAACAAAAGTGTTGATTTTCAATTTTGACAGGGAGACAACACGAGAGTTAAAGTTGGCCGCAGTACTCTACAACTTGATAGGAATAAACTGGAGGCGGACACCAGGAAACCAAGCAGGATGGTTGATTGGGAAAAAAAAGGTCAGGTGTCTTGATTGGTAATGATTGCCAGGTGTGTAACTCTACCAGAAGCCCAGAGCAAGAGAGACACACACAAACACACAAGACACCGTGTGCACTGTGTCGCTACGGTTTCGTGGTTGAACAAAATTTTCCTCGAAACGGTGTGCAACAGCCTTGAGATTTGTTTTCTCTCCTTTGGGGGTTGTGTCTCTTGTTTATTGGCTGTGTCACTGGTGATACCCAATCAGCAGAGACAAATCTGTGGTTATAAAAAGGTTAAAGACTTGCGAACACCCTCGTTTCAGTTTTAAAAAATGCATTGTTACGTTTTTTTTCAAGGCTGGACGTGGCCCTTGCCAGCTCAACAGGTGTCACTGTGCCTGTGTCTCAAACCGCCTACTTGCACATTTCCAACAGTTTTACCCTTCCTGTTGTCCTCGGGTCAAATTTGACCCGTTTACAAAATCTTTTTATATCAGAACTATGACAAAAGGCAAATGTAGTATTTTACAATACTACAAAAGCGCAGGAAAAAAATCTACAAAACCATTTATTTTTTTTAGGTGGAAAAGGGGACAAAAACTTTGTATCAACAACTTTGGAAAAAGCAACAAAAAACTTAAGTTCAAGACCTTTATTTGTCCCCGAGGGGCAATTCGTTTTGCTGCAGTAGCAAAGAAATTGACATACAGTACATGACAACATCAATTAAAAATACAGACCAAATGGGGAAATAAATACCACAACATTAAAAGTTTAAGTCCCAGTGAGCCTTATGTGCAGACGTTATTCTTTCCAGAGTTAAGCAGAGAGATAGCAGAGGGGACGAAGGAGGATTTATATCTATTTGTTTTGGCTGGTGGCCGACTGAAGCGGGAACCAGAGGGCAGCAACTTAAATTCTGCATTCAGGGGGTGGGAACTATCGGACATGATGGATTCTGCCTTATTAAGCACATGTCTATTGTACAGATCAGTTGTTGTCATCTGCTAATGACAAAAACATAATAAATAAAAAAAAAAAGTCAAAAGTGAATAAAATTGACAGAAACATTGAGAAAAGTGTAGAAAAAGAACAGCAAAATGTTGCAATTTCAACCCAGAAAAACACAAAGTTGCATGGTCGATGGGAAGACAACACAACAGTTAAGTAATAGTGTGGATAACCCGGATGACCCCCTAAAAAAGAGTTGAGTGTGGAGCAGTGGACCTAGGCGGGGAAAAGGGACGTCGACCGGCAGCTGATTGGACGAACGCGTCATGTGGGTCTGACTTCTCCCAGATTGATGGTGACCAGACGGCGGTTCATTTCGATCTCGAATGTTACGAAAATAGTTCACCGAATACATTTTAAGCGAGAAACAGGCCATGCAGTTGCTGAATCTGTCTGCTTTTCTGATCAGCAACGATAAGTTGAATAGAATTTTGTCAGATTTTGAGAAGCGGCGAGCCGAGCCAACCACTCGTCATTAAGTAAGCGTTTTAACATAAGTGATTCTTTTGGGACAATACTAACCCAAAAGCTTACTAAGCAGTGTTCTGATGGAAGTATGAGGAAGAAGACACAGCCCATGACACTTTTTTAAAATGTTAAAACATTGTGTTGTTGTTATTCTGCTCATACTTTTGTTCCACACCTTTTCAACAGCTTTGTCAGTGATTCACATGATGTGTTTTGAATTGGATTGAAGCTTAAATAGCGGCACCCATCATTGCTCAGAACAAATCTATAAAACTGCAGATTCCTAGTCTAATCCAGAAGCGCGGGAACTGCTTCCACATGTGCTTTTTCCATATCCCGCTGCTATTCTGGAATGTCGTTTATGTACATTGTCAAACTTTACACACTGTGAGAATAAAGGCGTAAAAGCAATTAGAGGCCAGGAGGGAAAGCAGAGACGAGGGGAGGACAGCGGAGGGCTGGAGGGGCTAATGTGCGGTACCAGGGCCTGGGTTTTTTGGGATGTGTGTGTGTGTGTGTGTGTGTGTATGTGTGTGTGTGTGTGTGGCGGGGGAGGGGGGGTCCCCAGGACAGAGCCTGGATCTGGGTTTCCTTTCACATGGGAAGCAGGGTGATAGTGGGGCTGCATCCTGCTTCTGGAGGATCCTCTGCACCACAACAGCTTCAGGCTTGGATCCATCGGACTCCCCTATTCCCTAAATACCATCTCCAACCACCATGGCCCTGAGATCACACAGGGGTCCTGAGAACATGCAAACACAGGAAAGAGGCTCCAATGTCCACCCCTGCTTTCCACTTTTTTCTCACTACAAAGTATCTACAGACTTCCAAAACCGTCATTTATGGTTAAAATGCCCATATTATGGAAAAAAGCTAACATTTTGGTGGATTTTGGGTGCTATTTTGTTATGTTGTTTTTAACCATCCGTGCTGTTTTTAGTGAGATAAGGGTTCCTGAATGTCCTCCGCCTTCAGTCGCTGGGTGAGCGGGTCAGAATTGGCAGGGGTGCAATTCCAACTTTGCGTGGAATACCTGCAGCCGAGGGACATGTAAGTAATAAGTAGTAGTACGGTGAACTTGAGCGGGTTAAAGCAGTGGTTTGCCATTGAGAACAAAGTGGCTAACTGCTAGCAGCATTAGCTTTTAGGCAAGGCAAGGCAGCTTTATTTGTAGAGCACATTTCAGCAACAGGGCAATTCAAAGTGCTTTACACAAAAAGTAAAAAAAAAAAAAAAAACAGATAAAACACAAGAATAAACAGTTAAGAATAAAAAGATTTTTTTAAAAGCTAGTAGCAACTGCGTAGTACCTACCAACTGTGCATGTGGGACTCCCAACAAAGATGGGATAGAAGTGAGATGCCTCACTCTGTAAAACAGAGAGGAACAAAAAAAGATGTTTTTTGACCATTAAACCATGTAAACCTAGTTTGGTACAGCCTCGAAATACAATTATGAAACTGAAAATGAGCAGAATATGAGCACTTTAACACTTGTCATCTGAGAATTCTCTTTTAAACATATGGGGAAAATGTAAGAAAATAAATAGTTGCTTTATTATAAATTATTATATGCGATGCTATTCAAAATCTACTTGATAGATTAACTCTATGACCTAGCAATTGTGATATTATCCAGTGAGATTTGAATTTTGCATATAAACTAACTCCAAAGATAGATATTTATTGATCCCAATAAAATGGGAAATTACAGTGTTACAGCAGCAAAATCAGTCACACACCACAGAATATAAATATAAATGAAATACTAGGATAAAAATAATAGGAATAAAATACAAGAACAAATATTTGAATATATACAAGTTGCTTTGATTTTCTTGCATTTTCTTCCCCCTAAAACATTAGAGTTTGGGTTTTTAATTTTCTAAACACTGCATTGAATGTTATTAAATAGCAGTTGTCTTGCTTGAGTTAAGGTTTAGTAGAGCTCAAAAACTACAGCAAGATAAAAGATACAAACTAAAACAACGCTTGTATAAACATAACTAGTGGTCCAAAAACACACAGGGCACCTTTAACTTGACTCGCAAACCCCTTCAAATGGCACAGATTAACGTTTTATATTAAGAATTGATTATAATGACTATTTAATGTTAAAAGGAGTAGTAGCTCGTAGTAATGAACCGACTATGTCCACCGACTAGCTGCTGAACATATAGTGGATAATGTTGGAGCTGATAGTCTTAATTAGCTTAGTAGCAACTCATTTGGCAACGGCTTGAATGTAACGGACGTTCATTAATATCAAAAAGTTTGCACTAAAGCTTTAATCAGTCAGTAGTTGCTTGGGATGGTTTTGTGGTAGACTTGTTTTGTTGGATGGAGAGTACATTCACTGTCAGGAATGTGTTGTGTGCCCTTGGCGGTAGGAGGCAAGCAGTGAAGTGATTTAATGGGTTTTGTTCTGTATGAATTGGTGTGATATAAAACATGTTTGTGACATGTTTACACCAAGAAAACCTCCATGCAGCGTTGCAAGATAGATTTCCTTCTGTGAGTGGACACTAAATATCAACATGGACAGACGCTGGTCTGCCACTCCTTAGGCACTGGCCTAAACTTCCATGCACTGCCTACCTACACTTATATTTTTATATTTTATTTCCTTATATTTTGTATTTTCATATTTCGTATCAACAGTGTAAAGGGGTTGCTTCAATCTCATTGCACAGGTACTGCACTTGTGTATAATGACAAAAAAAGGCATTCTATTCTATGCAATGTTGAAGAGGCGTGCCAACCGAGACAGCCCCTCCACACCCAGAGCTTTCAGCATTTCTGGACTGATCTCATCAATCCCCGGGGCTTTACCACTGTGGAGTTTGACTACCTCAGCGACTTCCACCAGGGAATTGCCGACAATCCTCCGCCAGCTTTGCCTTTACCAAAGAGGGCGTATTAGTTAGATTTAGGAGTTTCTCAAAGGGATCCTTCCACCGCCCTATTGCCTCCCCAGTTGAGGTCACCAGCGTCCCATCTTTACTGTACACAGCGTGGATGATTCCTCGCTTCCCCCTCCTGAGGTGGCCAGCGGCACCTTGATGCCGACCGAAAGTCCTTCTTTGTGTCTTCTCCGAACTTCTCCCACACTTGCTTGGCCTGTTACCAAAATAATTTGGTCAACAAATCTCAATGAAGTGATCCCATAGTACTGACAAACATTGTGTGTGTATCAAAGGTTATATCTGTGTGCTATTAAACTGCAGTGTTGTCCGAAAACTATTGAAATTCGAACAAACTTTTTTTAAATGTCCTCGTTTTGTGTAATAAAATACTCACTATAATGATACTGCCACTGCAGTGCACAGTTCAACTCTTTAAAAATACATAAAACCTGTTTTAGGACATATTTGTCAAAACAGTATCTAAGCCTTGAGCCTTTTCCCATGACATCTATTTAGTGATAACTGAAAGCCTCTGTTGCTGGGAGACAGTTGATTTCCAAGGTGCATGACTAGAGAACATCATATGGCTTATAAAAGTTCATTCAAGGCTTGTTTGCTTGCATTGTGTTAGATATCAACCCTAAGCGATGTAATACGTCACAAAGTAACAAGGTTCAACATTTGGGAGAATACATTGTTATCGCTAAGTGTGTATTCCACTCAGAAAGTGGAAGCTAGTTATCCTCGCTTGCTAACACTTGCAATTCCCACTGGCCATTTCTATCAATGCTAAACTCTAATTTATGTGTCTGCGGTGGCTCTACACAGAGCTTTTGCTGTCATTTGCGCACGTGGCCTGATGTTTATACTTGTGCGCTGGTGTCTGCTCTTACCGTACGTCGACACCGCCACCGACTTGAGCTGCACAGAAGCTCTGGCCGCCCTGTTAAGGACGTTAGTCAAAATGTACGGGGACGCTTTTGGCCGCTCTGACGTGGCTGCGTTCTATGTTCAATCATGCAAGAAGCACAAGCAGTCACTGCACGGCCAATATAGTAAGGGGACCAGATTTCTCAGACTAAATCCGGGGACATTTTCAGCTCAGAAGCGTAAATACCTCCACAACACGTCATGTTTTTAATTTTTGTAAAACTGAAAACGGGGACACTAGACCTAGAGCTGAGTATCGGATACAATATAAACTATTGAGGAAAGATTTTCCTTTGACATTGATGCAGTATGAAACGAGATCGCTGCAGTCGGCAGCAGAGAAACAAGCTACAATGGAAGTTAATGGGAGAATTGTCCAGCTTGTATTTACGTTCATAAAGTGCTCGTTTTGCTGCTGACAGACTCAGATTAATATTCTAAGTGTCTGATAACATTATGGAAAGGATTTCTAAGGAGCACAACCTTTCTGTTAAAGATTAAGATAATTTTTTAAAACATAAAATTCCACCAGACTCCATGTAAATAATCAGTGATTTTAGCGTGTATAGAGCAGCATATCTCCACCAGACTCCATGTAAATAATCAGTGATTTTAGCGTGTATAGAGCAGCATATCTCCACCAGACTCCATGTAAATAATCAGTGATTTTAGTGTGTATAGAGCAGCATATCTCCACCAGACTCCATGTAAATAATCAGTGATTTTAGCGTGTATAGAGCAGCATATCTCCACCAGACTCCATGTAAATAATCAGTGATTTTAGCGTGTATAGAGCAGCATATCTCCACCAGACTCCATGTAAATAATCAGTGATTTTAGTGTGTATAGAGCAGCATATCTCCACCAGACTCCATGTAAATAATCAGTGATTTTAGCGTGTATAGAGCAGCATATCTCCACCAGACTCCATGTAAATAATCAGTGATTTTAGTGTGTATAGAGCAGCATATCTCCACCAGACTCCATGTAAATAATCAGTGATTTTAGCGTGTATAGAGCAGCATATCTCCACCAGACTCCATGTAAATAATCAGTGATTTTAGCGTGTATAGAGCAGCATATCTCCACCAGACACCATGTAAATAATCAGTGATTTTAGCGTGTATAGAGCAGCATATCTCCACCAGACTCCATGTAAATAATCAGTGATTTTAGCGTGTATAGAGCAGCATATCTCCACCAGACTCCATGTAAATAATCAGTGATTTTAGTGTGTATAGAGCAGCATATCTCCACCAGACTCCATGTAAATAATCAGTGATTTTAGCATGGTAAAATCCGGCTTTCTAAAACATCTCTGAGCTCTGAGCAGCACTGCTCGATCGGCTCCGTTTGGTCAGAGTTTTCTTTCTTTCAGTCCAGTATCGGGTCTGTCAGTCACAGTGAAAACCGGGGACATTTCCGGGGACAGATCCAGCGGGGACAGGTCACCAAAACAGCGGACTGTCCCCGGAAACCGGGGACGTCTGGTCACCCTACAATATAGACACTAAAAACCTTTTATAAATTACATATACAGTATAATGAAAGAATTTGTATTGTTAATTGGCCGTCTAACCTAGTGATACTTGCAGGACTTCACTGTCATAAACGATAGGTTTAGCAACGGCGATTATGAGCTTGTCTTCAGATTGAATGTTTTGGTAGGAAGAATCGTATGTTTCAGCCAGTGCGAAGGCGTCTATCTTCCGATTGGTGGCTGGCTTGCCGCTGAACCGGGTCATAGCTCATTACCGTAAAGTAATGAGCTATTTCTGAATTTCTGATTGACGCTCTGGTTCTTTCCCGAGATTATTTAGCAGATCCGCTGTCGCCGCTTCCGGAGCTTAGCGCCGCCCAAGACGATTGTGATTGGTTGAAAGAAATGAATGACCAATGTGTAGCCTTTATTAACGGTCTACTGTATAAGTTATCTATCTAGAGTT